>WOFM01000157.1:258713-418713 GCA_011428145.1 Ericerus pela | reverse complement strand
AACATTTTTAAGGTCAGTGAGGAACTAATGACATGTTCTCCCACATCAAGAAGCAATCAAAAATTTCAATATGGCATTTGTTTGGGCTGGTTTTTTCCATTTTGCTACCTCCCCTTCACCCCTACAGCAAATCAAAATTTTATATATGATGGAATTTCAAAACTCACATAATAAATATAAAGTAGTATAAATCATTTGTGCTATGTTTGTGCTGGCTTGTGCCGCTATTCGTTTTGTTTTTGCTACAACCTTCTCCCCCTTAGGACAAATGAAAATTTTATATATGGTTGAATTTCAAAACTGAAAAAATAAATTGAAAATTTTATAAATCATCTGTGCTACGTTTGTGCTGATGAAAAAAACCACACTCAAAACCCTTACCCCTACCCAAATGACATTATTGAAAAACAAAGTTCATAGGTGGAAAAACAAAATTACATCCAAAAGCAACCAAAATGGCGTAAAAGCAGTTAGGTTTAATAACCTTGTGACCTTGGGTTATCAAACTGTAACCAGAAAATATTGAAAAATTTGATGTTGCCATTTAATTATGCTGGTTCATGCAGCTATTTTCTAGTTTGTGCTATTTTCCTAAAAACATTTGTTCAATATAACTTTTTGAAAGATAGTTAGGACAGTCTTTTGTTTTCAAGGTTTTACTTCAGAGCTTAGGTGGCAGATGTAATTCAGTAACCATAATAACGCATATTTTATTTAATTTTTTATCTGAAAAAATTCCTCAAGTATAACTTATTTGAGTATTATAAAGATAACATATGAAAACATTATTATATATTATGTATGATACTAAAGTTTAATTTATTTGTCTTTATTTCATAAACTGCTAGGTATCTAAATTTAATGAAATAATATTGGCAAAATTAAAGAAAAAAAACAAATAGAACAACAATAATATGAAAGCAAAAAGTTGAAGGTGGAATTTTCTTTATTCAGCTTTTTGCTCCAAGCGATAATGTTGATTGTAGCATGTCATCTTACTTTTGAATAAAGTTAACTGCTTTTTAAAAGCAGGTTTATGACTCTTAGTTCTATAGACTAGTTATGTCTGTCTCCTTTTTAGATAAACTTTGGGACTTCAAAGAAACATTCCATAAAAAATATATTCATTATTATTTTTATAAATTTCAAATAACAAAAAATTCAGTACCTAGATTATAATATCTTTTTATAAAAAAATTAATTTACCACCTACCTATCATAATTTAAAAAGTTTTTCAATTGAAGCTTAAAAACAATTACAATATTGTCGTAAATAAATTTCATAATTAATGAAAAGATTATTATAATATTTCACACAAGTATAATAAAATCATATTTTAATCCTATTTTATGACAGCTTCATAACCCCAAGAAAATTTTAGCGCTGAGAGCCCAAATTGATGGGTGTATCTAGTCAGGGATGGGATGAACCAAATCATCAGTGATCCGGGTCAAAAATGAATGATCTGTGATCAGTGATTCAAATAAAAAAATTAGTAATTTTTCCCATCCTTGTATCTAGATATACATTCATTTTTCTTGTTACCAAGGTACAGGTCACAGTTTTGGTCAATAGTCATGAAATTTGGCATGAATATTAATATTGAGTCATTGTTTAGAACAATTGATTTTGGTACCAATGGGAGGGGCTGCGTGTTATTTACATAAAATCAGTTTTTGTTTTGATTTAGAATTAAAGAACGTTTTAAATTGTGTATTTTTAGGTATAGTTTAACTGCTATAAAATTTAATTTAGTCATGAATTATAATCTACAATAACATTTAGTGTATTTTCTAAAGGAAAATACAACTACTGCTTTCAGTGAAATGGCGGAACCTGTGGAAAAACTCTGATCCTGAGTTGTAGATCACAAATATCTCGGTCATTCAAATTCTTCTGTACACAATATATATATATATATATATACATGCCATCATTAAATGTACGAAAACATTTTGTTTATAGTTTACTGATCAAAGGTCAGTTACAAGGTCATTGAACCTAACTGGTATTTGTTGTTTTTTTTTCAAATATAGAGGCCCAAATTGAAGAGTGGAAGGGCATTGAAGGTATTATCTGTCAGCACAAACATATCACAAAAAAATGCCATCATTAAATTTTTGAATTTATTCTATTTGCAATTTGATGTCTAGAGTTCACCAGGTCATTAATCCTAACTGTTTATTTTATAAATATAGCCTCCTCATGGAAGGGAGGTAGGGTATTATAGGTATATTCTGTCAGCACAAACGTAGCACAAACAAATGACGCCACTTCAGTTTCCCTCCGAAACAATTTTTTTTGCCCCCCATTAATGTTTTTTCCAAATAATAGCTCTTAGGTAGGGGACAGAGGGTTGAGGTTGGTATATTCTGACAGCACAAACATAGCACAATCAATTCACCCCACTTTCAATTCATTTCAGCAGTTTTGAAATTCCACTATATATAAAATTTTCATTTGCCCTAGGGAGGAGAGGGTTGTAGCATAAACGAAAAAAATAGCAGCACAAACCAGCACAAACGTAGCACAAACAAATGCCATATTCAAATTTGCGATTGCTTCTTGGTGTGGGGGAACATGTCTCTAGCTCCTCACTGACCTAAAAACCGTTTTTTTTTTAATAACTCTTTTAGGAAAATAGCACAAACAATGAAAATTTCAGCACAAACCAGCAAAAACGTAGCACAAACAAATGCCATTATTAAATTTTTGAATTTATTCTATTTGCAATTTGATGTCTAGAGTTCACCTGGTCATTGATCCTAACTGTTTTTCTTTATTTTATAATTACAGGCCTCCTATAGAAGGGAAGTTGGTATTATAGGTATATTCTGTCAGCACAAATGTAGCACAAACAAATGACGCCACTTCAGTTTCCCTCCGAAACAATTTTTTTTTGCCCCCATAAACGTTTTTTCCAAATAATAGCTCTTGAGTAGGGGACAGAGGGTTGAGGTTGGTATATTCTGTCAGCATAAATGTAGCACAAACAATTCACCCCACTTTCAACTAATTTCAGCAGTTTTGTAATTCTACTATATATAAAATTTTCATTTGCCCTAGGGGGGAGTGGGTTGTAGCACAAACGAAAAAAATTATGGCACAAACCAGCACAAACGTAGCACAAACAAATGCCATATTGAAATTTTCAATTGCTTCTTGGTGTGGGGGCACATGTCTCTAGCTCCTCACTGACCTTGAAAACGTTTTTTTTTTAATAACTCTTTTAGGAAAATAGCACGAAAGATGAAAATTTCAGTACAAACCAGCACAAACGAATACATTTATTGAATTTTAAATTTTTGTTAGGTGAGGATCTGGGGACATGGAGCTTGGAAATTCTCAAATCCATTCTAAAACTCTGGTTCAGACTTTTGGACCTCTGAATTTGAAAACCGGCTTCGATGGGAAAATTTGAATTCTTCAGCTATAGATACATATGAACCCCTTTCTCTAAGAAACAAACCTATTAGTTTATTTTGAACTGATTCTACCACATCGCTGGCTATACTTGGCTAGCAGAGACAAAAATTTAACTCGCCCATATCAGGTAAAATTAAACTTTTCGACTGTTGTGCCATTTAAGTATTAAATATCACAGCAAGAATTGATAAAAATAAATTATATTTAGACTGAATTAGGCAGGTTAAATTATGTATCACCAGCATTTCAATTTTTTAAAGCAGTGTATAGAATTTTTTCTTTTAAAAAATTTTAATGCAAAATTTAGATGATATACTCCTGATACTTACTTTATATAAATTATAAACGGCTCCTGAATTTCTGCCTCCCGGCATTCTATCTTCTCTAACAGCTGAAAACAAAAAACCAAAGCTGAAAATCAGATTCGTAAAATGCAATAGTTACACGAAAGTTGTAAGGTTTACGTTGACCTCTACAAAAGTAAAATTCTAACTTCATGAAAGCATTGAAATAGTGGTTAACTACCTATATATTGTTTTAATTTGTTTCTATGATAAAAGAGTAGACTACTTGAAGGCTAATTATTTTGATACCTAACACTTACCTTGTAACACCATGCCTTGTTCGAGACATTTTTTAAATCTACAATACTGACACCGATTTCTTTGAGCTTTGGTAATTTCGCAAACGCCATCTGCCACGCAAGTGTACACTCTTCGATTCTGTACTGTCCTTTTGAAAAACCCTTTGCACCTGAAACATTCGAAGACATTAAAAATGTGATTATTGATTGAAGAAAAAATTATGAGGACACTTGAATTCAGAATGATCAATGATGCACTCCCAATAGGTCTGTTCGATATGGAAAAGTGCAGCACTAAAAATTCTCTTCTAAAAAAGTAATCGTATTTGTATCAAATGCTCTTTGAGTCTCATCATTTACTTCTTACCAAAATAGTTCTTCGTTGTTCTATTAAAGAAATCAATAGTTCTAGTTTTTTCATTTCATAGAATTGACATAGAACTAAAATAATCCTTTTGGCCATATCGAACGCTACGCAGCTGTCTAATATTTCCATTACTTCGAGAAAAAAAAAAATGAATTTAATGTAAATGACTTATTGGTGAAGATATAAAAACAGTAGTAGACTTATGTCTAAATATTTATTATGATTCAAAAAAATTCGAGAACATTTTTATCACATTTTTTGTCAGGTATAATTTAACAAATTTTTATGAACAATTTACCATTGGCCTATTAACTGACGAGTTTCACTTGAAAATTGTGGAGGATGCAAAAATCTTGATCCCATCTTTGAATTCTGCATAAAAGATCCAAAAAGGCAGGAAAAAAACTTTAAAATGATTTTTTTTCCGTTATGTAGGTAGGTATAATATTAAAACTGAAAAAAATTGAGGCCCATTTTATTTTTTTATTGAGGCCCATCATCTAAATTGCTTTGGATAAAAGTATGGTTTAAAAAAATATTTTTTCATATTAACAAAACTTGTTTTTTAGGGGAGTGGGGGTGAGAATTTACTGGGATTAAAATTTATTAAGTTTTTATTCATTTGCCTACAAAGATTCGAAAAGTACAGGCTAATAATTGGACAAAATGAAGAAAAAAAAAAGTCATAATAAAATACAAGCTTATAGAAGGTTATAATTAAAATTTGCAAAAAATTTATTTTTAATAGAAACTCGATTATGGTTTTTTGGGAGAAATCTCCACTGCTCTGGAGACCATTTTTCATTTCCTACTCTAATGCGAACGCACCACACACACTTCCAGAGGTCGAATACATAGAAAATATAGCCTTTTACTCACCCCTCGCACGTGATGATTCCGTAGTGCAGACCAGTCGCTTTGTCTTCGCATATCATACAGATCATTGGCTGTTCGTCTTCGTCATTTTGTTCGTCGTTGACGTGGTGCGACGTCGGCAGTAGTTTGGCTAGTGCTGGAACCTCTCCATTTGTCTTGAGGAGATGTGGCCAAGGTCGTATCGGCGGACCGGGCGTCGTCAGGTTCAGCGCGTGAATCTGCTGTGACGGCGGTAACTGTGACAGGTCTCCGGCCCACAGACGCTCCATGTTGAGCGGCAGTGTCAATGGTAGCGTAGGAACTGCAGCGGCTGGTCGCTCCTGCGTCGTCTGCTGCTGGATGCTTTGCTGGAGCGTTAGGTGCGCGGCAACACCCGCCCGAATGGGCGTCAAATGCGTGGAATTTGGTATTTCTTGGCCCAAGTTCAACAAAAGCTGCGCCTCAGACTCGGCCACATTCGACGTGATTGACGACGATGTCTGCGTCCACGTGGTTGTTGACTGCGGCGTAATGGTGATGAGCACATTCTGAGGATGTTGTTGTTGTTGTTGCTGTATCTGCTGCTGTTGTTGCTGCTGCTGCTGTTGTTGATGTTGTTGCTGTTGTTGTTGTTGTTGCTGTTGCTGTTGTTGTTGTTGATGCAAATGGTTTTGCTGGGACTGTTGCTGTTGCAGTTGTTGTTGTTGGTGATTTTGTTGCTGCTGTTGTTGTTCTAGCTGCTGCTGTTGCAATTGCTGCTGCTGTTGTTGTTGTTGCCGCTGCTGTTGTTGGTTAATATGGTCAACGGTTGGTGTTGACCAGATCATGGTGCGAACTCCACCCGCTTCGCCCATAATGACCGTTGGAGTGGTTCGTATGCCACTACTGGTTGGCCGCTGGGGCAGCATGACTGGTGGCTTCATACTTTCACAGTAGTTGACGCCACCAATCAACTCGGGTCGAACACCATTTATGCGACATGTTTGCAGCACATTGGGAGCTGCGGCAGGCGCTGTAACCCAGATCTTAGGAGGCGATGATATCACAGAACAACACAGGGCCGACGAGGTTGTATTGGTGGCCGGCGGTGAATCGTTACTTAAGGAACTTGCACTACTATTACTACTATTGCTACTACTGTTATTACTACTATTACTATTACTGGTGCTGGTACCATTATTTCTACTATTGCTGTGGTGGTGGTGTTGAAGGTGGTTATTGTTGTTGTTGTTGTTGTTGTTGTTGTGGTTGTTACTGTTTGTGGTGATGGTGGTGGCATTGCTGATGGTGGCCACGCCACCAATGTGGGTACCATTTTCGTATTTGACCCCGGCCGAGTTTGGTCTTGACCCTTCCTCCATGGATGATGGCGATGACCGAGACGTCGATGTGGATTTTTGAGACTCGACAACGGCGTTCCAGGCGACACCCAGACTACTAGAACCTGAGATCACAGACTCACGTCTTTGCATAGCATTGGCGTGAATGATGGTTTTCTCTTCGTCGTGGGGGGTCTCATCGTGTAAGTTGTCCTTCAGGTCGACCCCACCACCAGCGTCATCAATGGACGGACAACCTCCGCCATCAAAAACGCCATTGTTTGGTTCCTCTTTGATTTTCTGCGTCATCTGGTACATTTTACTGGTGGGCCCATTGGTAATGATTTCGGTTTCCTTGTGCAAGGATGAGTCAACGCCATCGGACAGACCCGAATCTGGAGACGATACCCTGTTTACGATGACAATATTATTAATTCATTTTTCAATAAAACCGATAACTGTAGGATAACGATTTACATGATAAAAAAAGAAAAGAATTGTAAGCAACAATTTCAAAGCACTTAAAAAGTTTAGAAAAAAATTTAAATCTTTCGATCAGCTAAGTTTTTTTTGCCACACTTTTTGTCAACGCAGCTAAGTGGTGCAAAAGACGGGGTGGATACGATCCAAAATTTTTTTATAAAATGGTTCTCGATTTTATTCCGTTGTAAAAATATGTTTTAAGGTTGCCAGAGGGCTTTCATCATCATGATAAAAATAACTGAAATTGCTAATCTGAATTTTTGTTTTATTTTGAACGATAGAATACGAAAAACAGCTGAAATAGCTCACGTTCTTGAACCCATTCATAAATTGACCGCTTTATCATTTTAAAAAAGCAACATACAATTATACCGATCTAGAATTGATAACAACCTCCTTTTTTTGAAATCGGCTAAAAATGCTTATCACTTTAGATTTCTTTGTAAAAAAATATGGACAACATGAAAGACTGATTGAAGAATTTATGATGAAAATTTCGTTATTGCGTCCCAAGTTGACCTTTATTGAAATTAAAAAAAAAAAAAAAAACCAAAAAAAAACAAAAAAACATAAAATCTTAACATGTTTTTATGGAAAATAATTAAAAAAAAATTGTTTGTAGCGGGAACATAATTATAAATAGAGTACTCCCCAATGAGATCAATTCAGAGTGGTGAGTAAAAAAATTTTTTTTTAAAATTAATTTAATGTTTTGGTCAAAAATTAGCCAATACATCGTGTTAAAATTCACAGAAAATGGATCTACAGGGTGTCCGAAAATTAAATAACGTAACTTTAAATTTCGAGTTTAGAAGTCGAAAAAACAAAAAAAGTTTATTTTGTAAAATGCTATAAAAGCTTTTTTTCCGAGTTGCAAATCCCAAAATTATGAAGAAAAATATTCAAGAATCTAAAGTAAACGTAACTTCCTCAAAAAGTGATAAAAATAAATGAAATTTGGTCTGTGACCTGGAGGAGTAAGTTATGGTGTCATTTATTTTCACTTCGCTTTTTAAAGTTTTACCAGCAATGCAGGGGGACAGAGGCGATTATCACTTTTTAAGATGAAATATTTTTTTTCACGCTTCTTTGTATCGAAAGATAAGTACTCCCATTCTATTCCAGTGAGATAAATACACAAAAATCATTTCTGGATACAACAAAGCTTCAGAAAAATGTTGCTATTTAAAACGTGACGAACCCCCGTATTTTCTTTCCAAATGCGAATATAAAAGTTGAGTGATAATTAAAAACATAAATAGCCTACTTATTCCCCTACATCAAACTTCATTTATTTTTTGTGAAATTTTGGGAAAGTTGAATCAGATTTTCTATATTTATAGCTCAGAGAGGAAGCAGTCAGTCAGCATTTTTCAGAAGTAACTTTTTTTTTCGACCCTAAAATTCGATCCTAAAAATTGTGCTGTGTAACTTTCGAACACCCTGCACATTGAAAACTGATCTTTTCTCAAGATTGCAGAAAAATCTGCCTTGGGTATTTTTCCCACTCTCACCAGGCTGCCGCCTATCTGTTTTTTCAGGTATTTTCAAAACATTTCCCATAAAGGATGGGAATGTGTTCCTTCTTATTCTCTCGTAGTACCCGAAGATTATTTCGGTCTCTGAAATGGCTACGTCCTAGCTCCGTCATTGGGCAAAGGGTTTTAACTCCAGGGTGGAATTTTCTGTTTCAACTGCTGGTTGGAGGAAAGAGGAAACTAAGCGGTTATATGAAATTCAAATTTTTTCCACGAAGTTCAACTGCGAACACGACGCGGTAGGCATCGACTCGTATCAGACAAACCGCATTAAATTAATTACCATAAAATACTTTCACGGAAAGTAATAAAACGTTCACCTGTTATCCGATGATTTGGATAATAGTCCGGAAGTGGGAGATATACGAGAATTCTCCATTTTTACCGTCGCCGGAGAAATAGGTCCCGGAAGATCGGGCGAAGAGGTACTCGTATCTGCTACACTTTCACCTGCAAAAATTACGTAATTTTTTAAAGATTGAAAAGGAAAAAAAAGTAACGTAAGAAAAAAAAAAGTAAGAAATACACGATTAGAGATAAAAAATATCGATAAGTTTTGATGTCGATATTTGAAAACTATCGATACTGTCGATTATTTCGATATACTGTCCCGTCTTCATTACTTTCACTGGAATACCCACAAAAAATAAATAAAAGTACGCATGTAAGAAAAAAAACAAGTCATTTGGTATGTTACATAGAGAAAAAAAAAGGTCAACAGTTGGAAAATTTGGCTAAATTATCGTGTGAGTTATCGGAAAAAAAAAAAAATGTGGGTCACTATACCGATGTCTCCGAAAAACATCTTCAGTGTGTCCACATTAATATGCAATAAACCGATACCAAAAACCTGAACTGGACGCCTCTTAAACCACTGATAATGCTCCCAAATTTTCAAATCCAAAATTATGACGCCATCAATCCCTTCGGCTGTCCCTGAGATGATGCTCATTACCCTACAACTTATCATATTCAAATCAATACGCAATAAATTTATTTATTTATCTGTTAATCTATTTATTTATATTTATTCTATTTAGGTAGGTACCTATCTATTTATTTATTTTATTTTTTATTAATTAATTAATTAATCTATTTATTTATTTATTTATTTATTTATTTATTTAGAGGGCAGTTTGATGATATTGCGGGGTTCGTCAGGAAAAATACAATACACTGGTCATCATTTTGGACTTGAAAATCTTAGAGGCTGGAATGGTTGATGACGTCATAATTTTGAATTTAAAAACTTTGGTAGGAGGAGGGACTGATGACGTGATAGTTTTGGAGTGATTGTGAGAAAATTTTAGCGTTGAAAATTTAAGCTGCTGGAAGGAATGATGACGTCACAATTTTGAACTTAGGAACTTCGGCAGGATGAGGGACTGACGCCGTTATAATTTTGCTTGTTACAGTTTTTCTGTAACATTTTTTCTATCACATTTTTCTGTCAAATTTTTTTGTCACATTGTTTTTTGAGGTACCCTTTTTGAAAGACATTTTCGATCATCATTTTTGGAGGGGTTGATGATGTCATAATTTTGACGTTACATTTTTTCTGTAAAATTTTTTTTATGAAGTACCCCGCTATAAAAGACGTTTTTCTTCAAAAAAATTTAATATCGATAATATCGACAGTTCTCGATAGTGCGCCATCTCAATACACGATAAGAGAGTAATAGTGCTACTGACGTTATACGTATATACAGTTTATAAATAAAAACTGTAAGATGGCGTAGTATGAAAATGCACCGAACGTGTTATTTCAGCGAATAAAATTAACAAGAATAACAAGACAGATTTTTTCTCCTCAAATTTTTAAAATTATTTTCTTTCGTCTTCATTTATGTTATCGTTAGATTTGAATTCGACTATATTATAATGGTAGCCTCGACTTTTTATTTTCACTTTTTTTACCTGTTTTATTCTTCAATCATTTTTTGCAACCCAGAAAAAAGTAGGGTATAAAGGTACCTACATAATATTCGTACATTCTTCGGGCAAAAAATTGCATCGTGTTTCAAATAAGCAACGATGCAAGAGAATAAATTGTTGTGTACTCCTTTCACTTTTGCTCGCCAACAGTAAGCCAGTAAGCGTAGGTACCCACAGATTTTGCGATCGTATGCCACATTCTGTAGACTCGAATATAGCACTCAGAAGCGGTTTTTAAAACATTTCGATGTCGATGACTTTTTGAGGAAGTTTATCAACATTGAACCTGGATAATTTCGTGTCACGTTACGTAACGTCGATAGCGTTTGACTTGTTACGTTGTATTTGGGAAAGTGGAATACAAAGCTTCACATTAGACTTTTTTTTTTTTTTTTTACAGAACACAGAAGTAACCTGTGGCGATATGCCCTGCAAATTTATAAATATTACTGTGCGTTTGAGCAACTGTGCGAGTTGAAGGATCGTAAAATCGATCGCAAAAATCAACGATCCGAAGAAGTGAATTCGCAACGACGGACAAGAAAAGTAACTAACGATCGGACTGGAAAGGTTCGGCTTTACAGGAGCTAATACATATTCGTAAAGGATATGTACAATAATAGGCGTACCTTCGTATAATGTATTCTGTAGGTCGTAGCAGAAAAATTTTATAATATAGAATGTTTTATTAGGTGATTTTATTTTATTTTTCTTCTTATTTTTCGGAAAGTAAGTTTAAAAAAAAATTATTTCCAATCGAAGTAACATTTTCTTATTTTTTAATGAAATAAAAAATTTTCATATACCTTAACCCCTAACCCCCCTCCAGACACCAACATCAAACCGTGATCTAGGTACACGAATTTAGCTAAATATTTTCACAAAAGAAGACGAACGATTAGATTTACAAGAATAGCATAGGGACACGTAATCTAAGCGGGTTCGCACCAAAGGACCATGACTTCTAGGGAGAAATATTTGGTTTAACACTGAATTAGGTATTTTATCAAACTTAGTAATCAAATGAAATTTTTCTTTTTAACGTAATTTCTTTTTTGTATGGAACCGGACAATGAGCGTAGACAAGCGTGACCGAGGTATATTCGCCTCCCCCCAGATATGGGAAAAAAAATTTTTAAATACAAATTTGTTATTGAAAAAAAATTTCACGCCCATGAAACAGCTGATACTCCAATTAATTTATAAATTTGCTCGGTAAACCACTTAAAAATATTACATCGCAGCTTCAATTTCTTTGTGTAATATTCTCGTTTGTGAGGATTTTTTTCTTCTTTTGCAGCGACTAAGTGAAGTTCAAGTGATTTAGCTACCAATATTTTTTAACTTTTAGGAGCTACAAAAAGGAAAAATTCTCAAAAATTAAAACAATATGCACTAAAAGGTTGAAACATTTTTTTGAAATTTTAATCATATGTAACTTCAAAATTAAAGTAATTTGTTTTTTCTTTCATCTAAAATCATAGGAAGACTAAACGCAGCTAAAAGAAAAAGTTTAGAAATCTTTTGGAAGAGCACATATATTATTATTTTTTCTCGACATTTTCCGAACATTTTTGAAATGATGTTTTGTAGTCGTACCGACATTTTAGTACACTCTTATTCTACTTGCTCACCAATTTCAATTAAAATTTCACAATGTAAGTATTTGTGGCGACCACCGCAAGCGCTAAAATTTCGATTACCAAAACGCTAACCTTTCGCATCAAAATTCGTTATCAGTGTTATTATTAACGATATTTTCAATATTTATTTCGAAGTTTCTTTTTATTATAAAAGCGTATTCTTTAAATTCATTTTTTTTTCAATATAAATAGGTAATTTGAGAAATATGAGTAACATAAAAATTATATTTCTTAACTTTCATCTTTAATTATTAGGTTTGGCAACACTGTTTCCAAAACCTATTACAATCACCAATTCCTTTTTTTTTTCTATGATTTTAAATTTTGTTCCATGGAAAAGTTGAAATAAAAAATTAATTATTTCGTCATTAGTTTATTAGTTTTCTGTTGCTTTGTCTTATCTATTTAAGTAAATTCCATCACGTGTGAAATTAGTTCGAATTCAAAAATCAGTTGCTTGAACTTGAGTGTACTTACATACTTGGTCAAGTCAATAATGACTGTCTTGCTTCGGGTAATTTTGTT
Organism: Ericerus pela; assembly: GCA_011428145.1. Taxonomy (NCBI): domain Eukaryota; kingdom Metazoa; phylum Arthropoda; class Insecta; order Hemiptera; family Coccidae; genus Ericerus; species Ericerus pela. The sequence continues at coordinate 406,038 of WOFM01000157.1, read as the reverse complement.
ATTTTATTATCATTCTATGTTTCCTAGTTTCATTCTTTTTTCATTATAGGTGCAAAGGCCAAACCTCTTACAATTTTCAATGAAAACAGCTTGTTTCAAAGTCTAATCACAACTGGCAGTTCTTCACCTAAATTTGAACTCTAAAAGTATGCTCTTCAATTTGATTTTCCATAAGATATTATTTTATTGTTGGACTAAAGAAACAAAATTGAACGAAAATTGTTTCACATATCAAAGATACAGCTGCTGATTAGTATGCAACCATCATAAATTGGAGGAGTTCAACCTACAGGACCCCTCAATCAGCTGAAGTTTTATAGCCCGTTCTAGAAACACCCTGTACGGAAAAATAGAAATAAAATCCACATCGGCTGTTGTCACCAGTTATTTTCCTCTAAGAAAAGTAGGCCTACTCCTACTATCGGTATAGCTGTTGTGCAATGGTAAAACGCAGTAACTCTCAATTCATAAATTTGTAGGAAAGCGTTTTTAAATATTTTAAATTCGTAGCACAGTTTGATTGTATTCACTACAGTCCTAACGTGAATGTCTCAATAGGTACAAAAAGTTCCAAATTCAGTTTTTTTTTTGTTTATTTATTTATTTTTTTGTCACTACAAATTGGAACATTACTCAGATTCTACTTGGCGGGGGTAATTTGATCTGATTAGGTGGCCGATAAAGTGCTATGAGAATAAAGAAACATGAAGCGTTTACGTGAAACAGGGTTTTAAATAATGAAGTCATTACAATTCTAATGCAAGACATAGTATAAATTCAAGCTTGTTGGGGAGGAATCCATATTCCATATCATCCTTGAATGTCATAAATCTATAAACATTTGTTAGAATAAAATTATGAAAAACAAAAAGGTTTGAAGTAACCGAGTAATTATATTTCAGGAGTGCGGAAGTAAAAGGCAGGTTTTCTCTCTTCTCGAGGCTAAATGTTCTCATATCAATTTGTTAAATAATTTTACACATGTGAATTTTATTCAGTGGATTTCTACACTGAATGCAACAGATTTTTCTAAACACTCACCGTCGCTGCTACAGCGTGAATCTATTTTCCGTCGCTTCAGCTTCAGGTCTTGAAATAAGCTCATCGTATCGAAGTCAGACAATGAATTTCTCGTCAGCAAGGTCATAATAATGTCTGCAAAGGAAAAAAAAAAAAGTCCTATCATTAGATTCGATTTCCAGAAAAATAAGAATAATTATAATTATTTTGCTAAACAATATTATTTTAAATATAGTATACATGTTCATCCTCTGAACAGTGTAAAGGAGTCTCACAGCTCAACAATTTAGTGAGCTCTAGAAAAACATTCTTTTTTTTTGATGAGTTAACATTTTCGCTTCCACTTGGGTAAAATTTTGAACAAAAGTGAAATGGAAAAGAAGCGGTAATTTGAAATCGATATTATAAAATCGCAAACGAAAATGCCAGAAAGGTATGCGCGAAAATTTCTCACGTCACTTTTTTTCCATTTTACTCTCATACTGCGTCTAGGCCGCAGATAAGACGTTTATACATCAAAAAAGAAATCAGTATTTTTGTTCGTATTTTTTAAGCTAAATTTTGAAGATAAATGGCTCTGTTTGGTCAATTGGGAGATTCGTACATCGTTGCGTCTACCCAAAAACAGGTTTCTTTATGATTTGTAGTGCAGTTAATGAAGAACTTGCGCTACTCGCAGGATATGTTTACCTACACTATTGAGTAAGTACTAATATTATAATTGGACTCGCACATTATTTTCTCTTTCTTACTTTCCTTTTTCTGGTTCCATGTAAGACAAAATTCTAAAAATAAGATTGTGCAATTCCAATTGAAAATTTCCCGTCTCCCTCCAACATTACAACAATTTCGTGCCATACTTCACATAAGAACATGCTGCATCAATGCATAATAAGTATAAGGCTATACGCTATAAATATATATATTATACATGTACATAATTATATGTATCATTGTAATATACATATAAAATGATAATAAAAGTCATAATCATTGCCACAAAATAAAATTCTTCGAGCATTCATTCGTTCATCGCGCAAATACGTTAATTTGACAGAAAAGATAAAAAATAAAAAATAAAAAAGAGAAGGAAAAACTACATTCATTTCTTTCTTCTCGTTTCGCCTTCAATTTTTTAAAGTTTTATCCTTGTTCAAGGCTGAACTCGGTAAGTAGGACAATAATTCAACGAACTCCGAAAGATAACGAGGTTGCGTGGTGGACGAATTGCAGGCAGAATAGAAGCGTCGACCATTTGGTTACTTTTTTTTTCTCTGTTACTGTTCACACGCATTCGTGGCAGTCGTCGCAGGTCGTATATTTTGTATTTTTCAGTGATAACATTTTCGGCGAATATTTTTCACGAAGAAAGACAAGAAAAAACAAAAAAATCACATACCGAGGCCAATGAGAGTACTAATATATAAAAAAAGTTTCTCCTCTGCACTATGTTTGAAATTTCAGAAACGTACAAAAATTATTCGTGCATTAGTGAATTGCATGAACGAAAAGCTATCCACAAAAAGTGACATATTCGACAAACACGTCGACGGAATTTCAAAAAATCAAGGCCTCATAGAGAAATTTCGGGCCCAGTAGAAATAAACTGAAGGGCCCCTCATAGCTCCAGCTGCAGGATTTGTCTTTGGAAAGGGGTTATAAATTCAAAAAACATTTTCGCTCGCTCTTCTCACAAAATAAATTTTTTAGTTACGTTTTGATTCTAAAACATGTATTTTAATGGTTTTTTTTCAAACCTTCGGAAAATTTGCTCCCAAAAACCTTATCATGGATCGATCCTGACACCCTTTGTCACCGTTTATACTTAAAAGTTACAATTTATTTATAAATTAAGGCCATTCCGGGCCCCCTAAAGATGTCCGTTCCCGGTAGTACCTTTGGTACTTTTTCCCCCTCCTTCTCAAAGGCCTTGTCAAAAATCAACAAACGGAATTGATACCTACGTCAAACGTGTATATTATAAGTAGGTATGTGTATTTTCACTTGAATCACATTTTTATTCGAGAGTTGCAAAAAATAAGCAATGAAAAACATATTTACTAAAAAATATCCTTTAGCCATAAAAAAAAAGGGGGAAAGAGGAAATGAAGTCTGAGCGATCCCCTGAGTAGAATAAAATGATAAAGTATACTTAGAGGCGAGAAGAATGAACCAAAAATTTCTAATTTTCATTCCCACTTGTTGGTTTATTCTACGCTTCGAACTGTGTTCATAAGGCCGGAGAGCGATTAATGCAGGATACCTACTTATATTTTACATTTTTTTGACCCCAAAAAAAGGAAATGATAATGAAATTTAGATTAAAAATTAAACTGTTTTTCATTCAATAAATTCCGTTGAGATATTCTTTTAATGTAGGAACCTATCAACTGGAAAATTCTATTATTGGAAATGTGTAAAATGTTAATATTTTGTGAAATTTTATTTAAAGTTTTAATTTGACTATAGCACATTTGTAAAGAAAATTTTATGATACGTTAGTTCACAAAAAATAGATTAATGTATGCATAAATAGCGTAATAATTTAAAATAGTTTTACTTTAAACGATATTTTTGAAGAGAAAATTTTCTATGTATTTATAGGGGATATTTAAAAAGAAAAACAAATTGTATATATATGTTGGGAAAAAGGCAAAGGCTTAGCCGATGGAGGCAAAGGTAGCGATTGCCCCATGACCTTGTTTTATTTGCTTGTCACTTTTAAAATTTGAAAAAAATTTTGGTAATAAATATGCGATAGCAGGTCTCATATATGCTAAATTTTTAAAAGTGACTAATAAAAAAAAGAAGAAAAAAACATCAAATTTTTTTCCCCCTTTAAAGAAATTCTGGCTACGTCCCTGGCAAAAGACTAACAATTTCATAATTTTTTCCACCAAAATATTTGTGGAAAAAAGAAAATAGAAAATGAGGAAAAATGTTATGTATTTCATTAGGATACCATAAGTTTAACAGAAGACTTATAGCTTCATATAAATAACATTCGCTTTCGTTATGGTATAATCATTTTTATCAAGGGCGTAGATAGTTCCATTATAAGGGAGGGTCTAAAAAAATTTTCTTCTTTGTCTTGCCTGACCCTTTAACCCCTCACCCATACGTCCAGCTGTAGGTAAATAAAAAAAGAGATTGTCGTAAGTACCTATATAGGTATGTCCCTTACATGAAAGACATATGCTTATTTCACTCCTTAAATTTCTATTCTTATCGGCGCCAATGGTATAGATTGTTTTTTTATTAAGGGAATCTAAACCCCCAGACCTATATCTACGCCCTTGATTTTTATGAGGAATTACATTATTCAAGCAGAAACGTTTTCTCTTTTCGTTTATTTGGGAAAAAAATTATGAAAATTATAAAAGAATTCCCTCTTTCCTTCAACCAAAAAACAGCTCTAAATTTACCATTGCTAGGCAAGTATGTTCAAAATATTAAGAAAAGTCGTATTAATAATTTCATTTGATCATCCATATTGCAGACTGCACAAAAGTTGAAAAAATAAAAGTCGAAAAAAATGAATAAATAACTAACGTAGATATAGCATGCGTCATATTAAAAGATAGACAATACGGTAAAAGGTTTTTGTAAAAGAATAAAAATATGTTGAACATTTGTAGATATTTTACAAAATTCATCAAAATTATATATTTATAATCCGCTAATTTACTTTTTTAACATACTCTCTACATCTACAATGGCAAATGGATATTGTACAAAAGTTTCAACAAACTCATCTTTTTTATAAATACTAAGCAGTTTAAAGTTAGCTTTAAAAGTATTTCATATTATTTCATGACTGTTACGTCTCTAGTCCTGATTATCGTCGAGACCAACAAAATAAGTAGACTCGTTTTTATTAAAACTTTATTTAATAGAACACTTAACATATTATTACACTGCTACATCTCATACTTAATATTCTCTTATATTATATTCCTACGTCTAATTATGTCTCGCCTCCACTAGGGCGGATCTGTAACTTGTGACGTCTTGGCTCGTCTTCAGACTTAACGAGTAAGTACAGAGTAGTTCTATTCTGAAGCTTGTAAAAAAGGCGAGTGAAGTCCTGGTGTAATTCAAATTACCAGGTCACTTCTTTTAGTATCTAAATGTTTATGTTAGCCAAAAATGTACTTAAGGTACATACCTAAATAGTGCTGACAGATATGCTGACTAGTTGTTTGTCTGCATATTCGTTAGCGCCAATAATTAGGTTAGTGATCGGAAGTAACTGTGAATATTTAGTAGAAATATTCGCCGTTGTATGTTACAAAATATTTAGGTCTGCGAATGCGTTCGTCTGCCTAAATATGACGGAACAATGACTTTGTTTTAAACATTTTTTCAACTCATACATTTTTGATGATGGACAAGATACATCTTTAACGCAATATTAATAAAATTAATATAGATACTCAAAAATTCAAAAATCTATAAAAATTTATTGAATCTCCCAGTGTTTGATGAATACAAATTGGTGATATTTACCTAAGTTGAAAATATTAATTTTTTTTTTAATCACTCTAAATACATCCTATATTTGCGAGATCTTTTTCATTTTGTTCTTTAATGCCTTCTTCCATTTAAACTACAAGCTAAGCTACCATTTGAAATCATATTGACTACCACGACAACGACATTCCTCTTCAAAATCCATTTTTTTTTTTAAATTTGTATATAATGTTTATAAACTCTTGACCGGTTTTTCGATGAGTTGTCATTAGTTTTTTTTTTTTCCTGTTACCGAAAGTAATGTCCAATTATAAAAATAAAACAGTATATTGTTGCGCAGGTTCGTAATTATTCTTTACATTGAAAAAGAGGTCGTTTATCAATATCGTACGTACTAATTTTCGATCGATGAAAAATACGCGTGGTTCTTATCAATTTTAACAAGAAATAATTTAAGACAGGAAAAAAACCGACTATCAACAGAAAATTTTAACATACTAACATAATTTGAAAGGGGCAAAAAATAGGGTTAAGATATAAGCCCTCATTTTGCTAGAAATAGAACTTCGAAACCGGAGAGGACCCTTTGTTTTCTCAGAATATTTAAAAAAATGAAAAATTGTTACATTTCCTCTCCGTTTCACTTGAGCCTTCTAGAATCCAGCTACCTAATGCTGTTAAATCCAAATGATATTGGCAGCTCACGAGCGTTTCCAAAAATTGAGTAAGATTTAGATTTTTCTGTAGGTCTGTTCGATGAAAAAAAAAAAAAATGGTCAACAATTCGTACCTTTATTTGTAGGCCATTCGATCTAGAAAAGTGCCGAATTAGTTCTCTGTTGAGGCTGTACGATTTTTCAGGGTGGAAGTTGAAAAAAACTTGTTTTTTTCTCCTCAAAAAGAAGCAAAACGTCCTTACCCGACTCGGTTAGCAGGTTCTAATAAAAATGTATTTTCTAAACATCGATCATTCGTTTAATCGAATATACCTTTCTTATCGAAAAAAATGGTTCTATTTTAGGATATCTATTCTTGGAGTTTTTCTACTATACGGAACTGACACCGGAACTAAAACCGTGAGGTAGGACGTCGAACCGAGAACTAACTTTTAATAACTTGTCGAGAGAGAGAAAATCGACCCGAAAAAACTATCCAGTCATTTCAGTCCAACTTGATATCTCGGTGGTTCAACAATATGGTTCATAGACCTAAAAAGTGACAAAAATATACTGTAAAAAATAAGATTCACTAGCGTCGATAAGGAAAGTAAAAAACCCAGCTGGTATCTACTAATCTACTCGTATTCGTAACGGAGAAACCGGTTTGTTAAAATATGAACAAAAATGAGTCGTTAATCTTGCGATTAAAAAGGATACCTACACGTCAAATGAAGCAAAAAACAGTGAAAAAAAAAAAAATTACATGAGCAGAAATCATCGAAAAGCCTAGACCTACACACGCGTACTCGAGTAAACCGGATGACAACATTTATTAGTTAATGACCACAAAGAGAGGGTGAGAGTGAATAATATATAAAACCCGTTTTCGCATGCAGACTATAATCGCTCCGCAGCAGCGGTGACGGTGGCAACGGCGTAATATTGTTATGCCCTACAATGAGTGTAATTTAGACGATTATACTTTCGAAAAAAGAGAAAAAAAAAACGTGAAAATCCGTCCTTGAAATACATTTTCTAATTCTTGTTTTCGTTCCGTCGGCAGGGAGGGAAGGAGGCATCGTATTAAGCATTGTCACATAATATGTAGTTCACGTTGGGTTTGCAGACCTGAAGGAGTTCTCTTTTTTATATATTTTTTTCATTGTTCATGACATTTGAGAATGAGAACTTCTGAACTTGATCAAGATCAAGAAAATTAATTTCGAATAAAAATGAAGAAATAATAAATATAATAATTATTCGAGACATATGGTGTATCATACTATTTGGGAAAAGGGGCGGAACTCTCAGCACTTTTCCAGCTACTCATAGTTTGTAAAAGTGAAGATTTAATTCACTGAAGAAGCTGATCTATTTTTCAGGGTAGAACTGGATAAAATCACACATCTAACTTAGTATATGTAGCCTAAGTTCTAGTAAGAAGTTTTCTTCTGAGTGATCGTAATTGTCATTATTCAGAAATTTTTCTTTGTTTATTACGATGTGTGAATTTTTTATTTTAAAATGAATACAGCTGGTTACATTTTCCGTATTTCCTTCTTATCAAAAAGGTTCTTTAAATTGTTCTGTTTGACACATCAATTTTTTGAATTTTTCCTCTTCTCAGAACTACTGACACTGAACTGAAACCGTAAGGCTGAACTGAGAATTTTATTCGCAGAACTAAAATTTTAATTGTGGTGAGCCATTTTCTCACGATACTGTCTGGAATCATAGAGCATAAAATATATAAAAGGACGCACTTAGTATGATCCTAGAGGAAGCAAAACGTGATTTTTTTTTTAGGAGGTATGGCCTGATTATTCGTCAATCACAAACAATTAGGTACAATAGAGGACCCAAGAGAAAAATAGGAGGTGCGGACTAAATGCTTATATAATATGAGTGGGGGTAGTAGTTTAAGTGGTCTCATTTTTAAAGTCGCGTGCGCTTTCTATTATATTTTATGCTTGGTGGACGTAAATAACAAATTTTTCAGGCCGAGGAAAATTTATTTTTATTTTGCTTAAAAATAATTTTCAATATTTTTTGCAAAATAATTTAAAAAAAAAGTAAAATTAAGTTTTCTCAAGATTTAAGGGGGGAAATGCCCTACTTCTTCTTGGCTACGTCCGTTTAACCAGTCTCGCTGGTGAGTGAAAGTAGAATGCGAGTGAAAAGCAAGAAACAATAACGAGGAAAAAGTGAACGATTAAAGGATAGTGTCAATTTTTAATGAGACAATCTCTCACCTTATTCAGTGCTAAAATATGATAGCATTCTTATAGAGCCAAGGCCAAGAAACAATATAACTTTTTGTGAGGCTAGGTTTTCGTATGCAGCTTCCGAATAATCAAAGGCTCTCTTCCTCCAGTCAGGATAATACAAAAAATTTTATAAAATCCTATTCTCATTTTTGTGCTTTCCTCATAATATTCTGGTTAAGTTGGTCGATGCCACGGTTCATAATTTTCTGGCTTTTGTTTAAGGTACCTAACTACCTATCTTTAATTTCAATCACTGACGAAAATGAAATTTCGAAATTTTTTGCGATATTTTAAATGTAGTTCTCTTCAAAACGCCCTCGTAAAATATTAAAATGGAAAAATATTAACAATAAATTTAGTTTAAAAACGAGTTTTCAAAAGATAAGCTTTTATTTTATTTATTTGGCTTCAACTTCATGCGAAATAAACATAATTTCGTTGGAGAAGGTTGGCAGCCGTATTGGTATATTTTATAAATCGCAGTATATTGAGTACAATAAAAGCTTATAATTAATTAAAATTACGTTAAAAACGCGTTTTTAAAGATAAGCTTTTATTTATTTTTGGCTTTAGCTTCATGCGAAATAAACATTATTTTGTTTCAGAAGGTTGGCTGCAGTATTGGTATATTTTAAAATCGCAGTAGTGAGTAGAATAAAAGCTTATAAAAAACAAAGTTCGGTTCTTGGAACGGAACAGGTTAATTTCCAGGGCCTCAGAGAGAAATTTCGGGTCCAAAAGAAATAAACAGAAGGGCCCCTCTTAGCTCCAGCTGCAGGATTTGTCTTTGGAAAGGGGTTATAAATTCTGAAAACAATTCCGCTCGCTCTTCTCACGAAATAAATTTTTTAGATACGTTTTGGGTTCTAAAACTTATATTTTAGTGATTTTTTTTCAAACCTAAAAATTTACTCCCAAAAACCTCATCATGGATCGATCCTGACGCCCTTTCTCACCGTTTATACTTAAAAATTACAATTTATTTCTAAATTAAGGCCATTCCGGTCCCCCTAAAGACGTCCGGGCCCGATACCCTTGATACCCTTTCCCCCTCCCTTTCAAAGGCCTTGTTTATTTCACTTTCAATTTCAAATTTTATTTCAGAATTTGGACTCGAATAAGTTACCTAGGAACTGGTTCGTCGTCAAGCAGCATGAGGCAAAGGTAACTGTTGAATCACTACAGATACTTGACAGATACAAAAACCTGCCATTTCGCGGTTCTACTGAATAATCAGTTTTAGTTCCCAAAAAAATTCTAGTTCAGCAATACTTCTTTAAAAAACGAATTTGCCAATTTATATTCACAATTCAACAAACTATCCTGAATTACAAAGTCATGAAAAATCGCAAAAAACTATCTATACCATTTATTGAAATTGTATTGTTACACCAATATTAAGTAAAATAAGTAAAATAATCCCTTACATGTTTCTCGGTAACTACTGAATCAGTAGTCGTTAAACTCTTATCAGACTTCGTCCTACGTAAGAACTATATTTCGTGAAAATTTCACCTCTATCCCTTTTGTTAATTTCCTCAAAAAACCAGAAAAACTGTTTTCCAGCAATTTTTTCATTTCGAAAACTTCTAAACTAATAGCGCACCAAACAACTATCAGACTGGTATATACATAGCAACGATGTATTGTTCGTGAAAACTTCAGCCCGATCACTTTTACAGTTTCCTCAAAATCCTAGAAAAATAACTTTTTCATAAATTTTTTATTCTCCAGTTTTCTGAGAAACTATCTACCCAATTGTTACTCAACTTTTAACAAATCTGGTTCTATATAATGACTTCCTTTGATGAAAATTTCAGCTCTATCCCTTTCGTAGTTTCTTCAAAACCGTAATTAACACAACGTTTTCTCCCGAAATAGTTTCTTTTCCAGTTTTTTCAAAAACTAATAAACGAATAGACATCAAACTACAGTGAAACTTGCACGTACATAAGAACAATGTATCACGAAAATATTAGTCCGATCTCTTTCGTTATTTCCTCAAAATCTTGGAAAAGCCATTTTTCCCGGAATTTTTTAGTGCTCCAGTTTTATTGCAAACTACTGAACCAATAGACAAAAAATGCCCATCAGTCTTTATCCTGGTCTCATATGATAACTACATTTCCTCAAAATTTCAGCTCTATTCCTTTTAGGTTTTCTCAAAAACCATGAACATAAGTGTTGGGCGATACGTACGATTATACATATAAGTATACGCGTACATAGAAAAAAATTAAGTGAAAATAGGAAAACGGTACCGCAATCGTTTTATTTTCTCATGAAACGGATAATTTTCATAATCTCTTATTCTAACCCATTTGCGAAGTAAATTTTAACACCCCATTTGCAAGCAAACAGGGTAAAAAGTCTCTTTCTGAAAGACCGAAGTCCTATGGTTTCCTTAATTTTGGTCTATGATCATGTTGAAAACAAACACTTAAATCATTTCATACTTTGCAGAAGACATATACCTAATGTTTATCTTTGATGGTGGATTACAGAGTCACTCGATTCTAACACTTATGTGCATCATTAAAAAAAACAATCAGTCCAACTTTGCGAATAAATATCGCCGTCAAAAAACGTATTTCCCTTATTGGTTAGAAAAAAAAAAAAAAAAAAAAGAGGGAGAGAAAGAGAAAAAGACAGAAAAAATAAAATGGCGACTGCTCATCGATTCAAGGACGACTTGTATGAGGGACAAGGTAACAGAATCCAATCATATTTCCCTTCATCGTTGGGGCTATATTTCGTCGAGAAGAAACTATATCAAAAAGGGGTGCGTTAACAACCCAAAAGTAGGGGAAGCCTAAAATATTTGTGGCACGTGTCTCGATAGGGTGGAGGAGCAGTACGTTGCAAGTGTATTATATATAACTGGTTACATATACGCCAGCTACCATTTTGTTTTTGTTTTTATTTTTCAAGGGGGCATTGTTCGACACAGAAACGAGAGCTTCGCAACGTCCGCTTTCTTAAATAAACGTCAGTCGCAGTTCAAACAACAACCTTTTTTTACGTCTCTCTCCGTCTCCCTCTTTCACTCGCGAACTCTCTGCCACTCCGTCTCACTCGTCATTTTATCAGCAACATTGGCAATAAACATTGAAAAAAAAAAAAAAATAGCGAGGCGGCGATAGAGTATGGTGACGCGGGGGGGGGGGGTTAGTGTTATGTGTATATATAGATATATAATATAAGCGTCGATATGACACGACGGTTCTTTAACCCGTACTCGTTAACTGGGTCAAATTAAACTATGCCACCTCCCCTTTCCTCACACTCTGCTACACGCATACACTCACACTAAGACACGCGTGCGAAGAAATAAAATACCCTTCCACTTTTGCCAGGCTTTATAAACGTACACACACTTAGTCACTCGCAGGCGCACAAAGTATAAATGGGCAAAGCTGTAAATGCGGCGACCCATCAAGGCTACGCGGTTTACCCCCACCGCCGATCGACCACCCCTCCGCCGTAATAATGTTCTTGCTACAATGTACCCATCTCCTTCCCTCACCCGCCGATCATCGTTACCGTTTGAATTGGCAGTGGTGGCGTAGCACTTGCTTTTCAAATGTTCTAAATTTTTATTTTTTCGTTGCTTTTTTTTTTTTTTTTTCTAACTTTTTCAGTTTTTATATTATTATTTTTATTTATTATTTTTTTGGTAATGTTTCTTATTTCCGTAGCCGCGCAACATCTTCGATTCGACGGAGCCGGTGACCCAAATTTTGGGGACCATTAAATACGAGGGGGAGAAATGGATATTAACCTTCTGCGGGTGTTTGCTTGTGAAAATTCACGTAAGTTCGTGTTCTGCTGTTGAAAGTGTTGTCGGTTGGTCTGTGTCGGACGATAACCTTTTCTTTTTTTTTTTTTATTGGTTAAATGGATGGGGATGGTTGAGGGTGTAAAGGTTGAGCAAGACAATGGAACAAAGGGGTGGATTTGAGAAAAATTTACAGTGCCAAATGGAGGAAGTTGTTGGCAAGGGTGGAAATAAATAGAACGAAATTTAATGGTGGATTAAGGTGCGAAGGGTCGAAGTACGAGTTGTGGATGATTTTTTTCCGACGGTAGTAGGGGGGAGGATAGTGAGTAAAATACGAATTGTCAATATTTTACACTTTAAACTGGGCATGGGTGCGCGCCAGCAACGAGCGTAATTTAAATCATTTTTTCTAAAAATAAAAACTAACTTCATTTATGGTTTGAATCCGTGTAATTATTTTTGAAGGAAACTGGAAACCAGAGAAATAGGATGGGATGTGAGGATGTCATATTACGTTTTGCACAAAAAAATTTATATTTTATAATATACAAACGTTTTTTTCTTTTTTCTCACCTTATTGAAGTTATCTTGCCCTTTCTTGTTAATGATTTTGAAAGAGGAGCTAGTCTTATCATTGCTGTTTTTTGAGTAATTATACGAGGAGTTTAGGAGCTTCATTTTAATAACTTGATAATCATCATCTATTCCATACGTCTATTTAACTATATCAAGAATCAAGAGAGGGAGACAGATGGAGGCAATAGGTCTTTTCGTTATGTAAAAAGATTCAGCACTTTTCGAACGTTTTAAAAACAAAGCTGTTCGAATTGGAAAAATTTTTTTTGAAGAGTCTGTCTGATTTTTCCGGTTAGAACTCGAAAAAAAATTTCTTCTCAAAACGTCCCAAATTTTCTAACCTAACTCGACGAGTGGATTCCGATAAACAGTTGTCTTTTCTTTAAAGATACGATCGAATTGGTATCACATGCCCTTTGTGTCTTATATCATTGCCTTTTTATCAAAAATTTTATTTGAGGAATCAGTTTTTTAGAATTTTTCCAGTTCACAGAACCGATTCGGAACTAAAAACGTGTACTGGGTAGAACTGAGAACTAATCTGTAACAAAACTTGTCGAGATCTAACCACAGCAAAAGATAATTTGAATTGATGACACTTTAATGAGAGAGAAAGAGAAAATAGTTTTTTTTTTTTTTACTCGCCCGTATCTCTGATCATCATTTAAAATAATTATGACTTAATTATTAATTTTGGTGGTAAACTAGGCTATATTTTTTTCAAATGAAGACACTTCTAGTTTGAAAAATGAGAACTTAATGGATCAATAAATTTTTCAAGCCCCTAAATGTCACCGTAGGGTTCATAAAATTTGCTCATAAATTCTAAATACCTCTGGACTCGAGTGTAAACAGTGGAAACTCTTCATTTAATTGAATTATTCGCAAATGTTGATTCACCTTGTAAGTTGTGAAAACGAATAATTCCATTCTAACTAATTTGCCATCAGAAATGAAAACTGCAGATTTTAGTCAAGTGACCGGAAAAAAGTATTAGGCTGAATTTTCTTGCTTCTTTCGTCGAATTAAGAAGCGACTATGGTTGCAATCCATTTTCAGGTACTCAATTCATCATCATTTGCTTGTACGCAGATATATAGGTACCTATACTGTTTTCCTGTTGTTATCGGTCTCGCTTATAAATACGCACATTGGTGAATTTTTGTGTTAATATTTTTTTGTTTTTAGCCATTTTTTCACCTTCATAGTCGATAATGGTGCGAATGCTAATACGCGATCTGTGGCTTCTCTATATGCCATTATATACCAATCTAAGAACCACTAAAATATTAGTGAAACATCAGCGCAACTACGAAAATTTTAGGCGAGGTCACTAACAAAGTAAAAAAATCCGCTAACGTAACATATCAACAACTAAAAAACACTTAGATTCAACGTAAACGCGTATTTTGTTTTAATCTTTTTTTTTGGGGCCATTTACCCGTCAACATTTGTATCGAGTATAAGTCAGATGTTCTGTTACAAATCTCTGCACTTCTTACCTCACTGGGAGGCTTTATTCCCTTGAACCCCTTACCCCTTCTAGAGGAATTTCTCCTTGATCTTCTACTCCTCCAGAAAAGCTCCCCGGAGCCTCAAATTGGGCTTACCGATGTTAAGTGCAATTAAAGAGGCAGTAATATATGTTTCTGGAAGTTGAGGGAAAGGGTATCGTTTTCCTGGACTCGATGCCAGATACTCCACCTCCAAGGTATCTATCTGCGTGAGTTTTTTGCTTCCTCGGAGCCCCCTATCCCGTAAATCTCGCTGTGATGAGTCCAGGACCAGGAAATATTTTTTTAACCAATTTTTGAGGCAATTTTCGCAGCATTATGAGTTCCAAAATATTTTCTATGCTTTAAAAAAATTAAAAAATGTCGCATAAAAGGTATCACATCATCGCGTATTACTCAGTGCAATAAAGTTTGCGAAAATCTAACTCATGTTATGATAATGCCTAACTTCGTGATTTGAAAGTTGTAAATTGGTCATTTTCACCCACATAAGTATCATTGGGAAAAATACTGTTTATGGTCAAATTTAGGTGAATTATTCGTAACCAAGTGGCGTAGATAGGGGAGTGCTGGTGGTTTGGACTTCCCTTAGTCAAGAAAAAAAACAAAAACTCGACATGTAAAATTGTTTGTTTTCGTAGGTTTTGGTGATTTTCTGTGCGGAGAAGGGCTCGGAAGAGACGACAGAGAATATGTTGATGGGTCTTACGATGGAGCTATCTACACCATTGCTCATTTTTGTGCTGCTTGTATAGACTATGTTGCAACTCGATTGAAGTCGATTAAATTCTTGTCGGAATTGAATCGTCTTGTTCATTAGGAAAAAAAAACGGAACTAAATAATATGTTTTTGAGACGACGACGAAATAAATTACTGCGCACGAGAGCAGGGGAAGAAAGCTTTTTTCTGCCACAAAGTAAATTCGAATATGAGTACCCTAAAAACACGCACACACATTCACACACAAGCGCAAAAACATATATACGCAACACTCGAGAATATCAAAAAATACGGGTCAAAGTTCAATACTCTATTTAAAAGTCATCGTACATGTTATGGAAAAATCAATGATGCACACTGTGAAGAAAAAAACGTATATAGGTCAGTACATACGCTGTAATTTTCATTACGATGGGCATTCCTCTATTTTTTCTCCCTTTTTATATTTTTTTTTACTTCGTCCGAATTATACGGACGGTACCTACATTAAAATTCGACATCAGTCGACGACATTTTTACTACTTGGTTACCGTAAACTGCCATTTTCTTATCAAAGAAAACGAAGTTAACACTTTATATTATCGAATAATCGTCTTCAAAAAGTGAAAAAAAAAAAAGTAAAATATTGTAGAAGAAGAAGAAGAAAAAAGTATTTTTACATTAGCACCGAGTACCGTGGATAGGCGTATAAGTGCCAGGAAAATACGGCGTTCTCAAAGACGCACAAATGAAAGAAGAAGAAAAAGAAATACAAAATTTGGAACAACAGATAACGATAATAAGAATGTTACAAAAAAAAAAAAAAAAAAAAAAGTTGAAAAAACATACAATTTGCACAGACACAATAATCATATTTAAAACATGCCGACCCTAATAAATTCGAATATAGCAATTTTTTCGTCTCATTTCAACGAATGGCGTGTCAGCTGTCAAGCTTTTACAGGTGTAATTGTAAAATGGTTGTTTGCTCGTTTCTGACACCATTAACGCCATCTTCCACATGTAAGGTGAAAAACTTTTGGAAAAATTAAACGGAAACGTTAACTCCGCATAACATGTTTGAAGATTTAGTACGCTGACGTAATCGAAAGAACGTACTTATACGAAGAGACTGTATATCTGCAGAGAAACAGTGACGTAAATAAGCTGCTTGCCTACATCGTGTATATTGCTTTACCAAAACCTGGTGATTTGAAACCGAGAAATACCTAAACATACACAAGTACAAAACACAAGTATAAGCACCTACGTCAATGAATTTCGTCTCCATTAATCAGATTCAATCGAAGATCTGGTACTGAAAATAGCATCACTTCAAACAATTTTTTTTCACCATTTTAAGTAGTCTATATTTTACAGGCGTAGAATAACTCCATCGTAAATGGAGGTGGAGAGGTGTCCACATATTCTCAGTCATCTCTTCTAACAGCATTACCGCCACCGAAAAATACTAATTATTTTTTCATGTCAAGTTTTTTTTTTTTTTTTGGAAATTAACGGAGGTCCATATCCCCGGACCCCTTCCCTTTATCTACGCCTTTAATACGTTTGTGTGCGAATTGCGATGTGTTATCCAGAATTTGTTTGGCTGGCGGAACCATTAATTTGTTCAGAAATTATATTCAAAATAAATGCTTTTACTTGGAGTCCCGTAACAAAGTGTCTCGGTATTTTGCCTTTTTTGAAAGATTTGAAAAATATATGGATGCGATGTTCAAGATCCAGTCTTCTTCTAGCAATACTGATTTACTCTGTGTAGAGTCTACTTCTGTAGATGCAAAATGCACAACTGTTAAAAAATATAAGTATTTCAAGTAATTTTAACAGTTGTCCGTCTTACCCTTCTCAATGGTAAAAACAATTAATACCACGAACAATGAGTAGGTACTCTAAACGGTGAGAAATATAAATTTCTTAAAAAATATGGTATAGGTAAAAAAATTTACTGTCCATCATTTTTAGCATCGATTCCAACAAAATCAAAAAACAAATACTACTATATGAAAAGAAACATGAAAAAAAGCAGTCTCAATGGGCGTAAATAGGTCCATTGAAAGAGGGGTCCACATTACCCAACACAATACCACTATCAAACATATAAAATGCACTATTTTTAGGTTTCAAACTTTTTCTTCGGCCAAGGAAGGGAGGTCAAGATTCTCACAACCTCTGCTTCCAATCTACAATCCTTGATAGTCCCATCGAATGTTAAAAATCTCCATGTATCAGATGAAGGTTCGTAAGGAAAAGAAACGGGTGGAAAAATATTGGTGACCATTAAAATTGCATGGCTTCCTTCAAAATTCGAGAATTTTGACTTTAATGGCTCGAATAAGGATTTAAAAAAACAAATTTTCAGAGGTAACTTCTCAAAAAACGTTGAACATGTTCCCAAAATCAGTCCAAAATCACAGGCCGGATAAAAAAATAAAATGTAGGGGTATCATGAAAATTATACATCTAAAAGTGAGGAAATTTCAGCTCAGCTTGATAGATTAAAACACTGAAAAAGAAAAAATATAAGGAAAAAGTAGGGCTAATTTAAGATATTTTTGAAACAAAACTAAGCTGAATTTCACAAGGATATTCAAAGAATAAAGGTAACAATAAAAATATAAATGCACTTCCAACATCTGTCCAGCTCGGTTAATATGTATTGCAAACACCTTTTTTGACGCCGTAATTATTTACGTCTTTAGGCTCTTTAACAATATTTTGAAGCCTCCAAATGATAAGTCAGTTGAAAAAATTACATTCTGGCAGTATGTTTGCCAAGAGGGAAGAAGTAAACGACGGAGCCAAAAAAAAGAACGACGCCATCAATCAGAAGCGTGCAAAAGAATCTGTCGTCAGTGAAACAATTTATTCGTCGACCAACAATTTTTCAACCTAAAGATCTCCGATGGAATTTACCGTAAAGAAAATTTACATTCAATAAATCAGTAAAACTTTTTGTAATTTAGGACGAGGAGCAAAATTACCAAAAAAAAATATATATATAATTTTTGCGAGTAAAGACAACTAAAAAAAACAAATAAAACAAAAACAAAATACGATAGAATTTATTTTATGGTTCAAGCCGACCTACTCGGTAATTGAGGGAGTTTATTTTTGTTGACCTTTTGCTGAGATCGGGTTTTTTTAGGTTAAAACGAGTGTTTTCTCAATAAAGCCTAGAAAATTAATTTTTCAGGACCACTATGAGAAGAGTAAAAGAGGGAAAATCACACTGAATATCTAATAAGTTGGAAACAAATTGACCAATTTAAAGTAAAATTGGTGGGTCTGGTCCTTGTATAGGAGGTACTATTTGTGCTAAATTTCGTGACTATTGAAAGAGAATTGCAACTTTTATTGAGATAACATGAAAGATTAGCACTTCCAACAGCCCCAAGGGATAAACTACGATACCAACAGGAACCAAATTTGGAAGCAAATTAGATATATTTTAAATCAATATCTGTACCAAATTTTGTGACTATATCTTGAAAATTACTCCTTTTAGAGTCATTAATCTGCCGAGAATGCAACAATCGCTCCTACCAGATATACCGTAAAGCCCATCCGTACCAAAATTAGTATATATTATCCTTGACCTAAAACACATCAGTATATCAAATTTCAGGCTTATCGATTGAAAATTGCAACGTGTACGCTGTTCAATAAAAAAAGCGTATAAACTAATTTACCGGACGCATTATGAGCCCGATACGGACCAAAAACAATAGAGTTCTTTATTAGGTGAATCTGAATATTTGTTTCAAATTTCTAAACCATCCGATCAAAATTACGCCTGGAAATGGACTCGATGAAAAAGGAAATACGTTTAAAAAATAATTAATTTTCAAAAATATAGTGCCGAAATGCTCAGAAAATTATGAAACGAAAAACGCACCCACTCCCACCCCTGGGTCCGAATACTCCGGCAATTTTAATAAGTAGATTTTTTCAAAATTTTACTTAAAAATGGTACCAATCGTTTTCTTTTCTCATGAAATGGACAATTTTCATCATCCCCACCACTAACCCGTTTATGAAGTCAATTTTAATACCCCATTTGCAAGAAAACTGGGTAAAAATATTTTAGCAAAATATTTATGGGACCGACATACATCGATGATGGTCTGCACAAGAAACATCTATTTAAAACAGGCAATTCTTTGGATAACAAATGAAACACTTCTACCGTCATAAAAGTCATAAAAGTTTTCAAGTTTTTCCTTTATTTACAAAGTACAAATTCTTATCATTGGTTTAGGTTCATTTAACAATTTGAGAAAATATCAGTAGTTAGCATCAAAATAAAGATTTTTAGCGCGTTTCACGGAAAATTTCCATAAGTAAGCTCAAAAATGATCACTGAATAATTTTAGAGTAAAATTTCCAATTTTAATTTGGAAAAATATTGTCTGTACAGGTAACATGTTATCCATATCTAGAAGTTAGAAAACAGCAAGTTAAAGTTTGAACTCTGAAAAAAATGAAACTGTCTGGAATTCATGAAGATTTCAAAAGATATCAATCTAAAAGTTGTTTATTGTGACAAGGATGAAACATTTTCAAACTGATTAAAAGGCATCGGCTTCAATCAACGAGTAATTGCTTCAAAATTAAAAAATAATATTCTCGGAAAGCAACAAAATTGTGAAAGTAATTCGCCATTCTTCAAACAAATTAATAGTAAGCATCTTGTTTGACATAAAGGGAAGAGAAATGTCACTAGGTCTGCAATTTTTTCAGACTGGGGTACATGTCATCAAAGGACGAACTTAGTGCAGGAGGGTAGTTCATATTCCCGAGTTTCTAGGTCTACATCTAAAAGAGTGCATTGCTTAACAATAAAATATTTTTTTGCTCGTTACATATACGGAAATTATTGTTTGCTGCTCTTAAAAAATTTTCTCAGTACACCCTTACTCTGTCCTCTAATACTTGACGACATTTTTAATTGAATTTTTTTCCAAAAATACATTTCTAAAAGTAGGTATTTCGATACGCAACGAAAATTATTTTTGTTTTTTACATTTCAAGAAAATTTTACAGCTTCCTATGGGGTCTGGAGACCATCGTGGTAAGATTGTTTTATATGAGAACTTAGCACAAAAGTCACTATTGGCACGCGAATATTATCGATTAAGTATAATTTTTTTTCTCCAAAATAGTAGAAACCTTTTTTTCTGAGCTAATTTTGGTATAAAATTAATATTGATGAAGATACATGGGAAAACACAAATACAGTGTGTCACGGCGATAAGAGGGCTGGGGGGGGGGTGGAAGTAAGACTTTTATAATGTTATTCTAGTGATTCATTCTCACTCATTCGTAAGGAGAAAAATGGTGTGCTAATTTTGTTGAATGCGAGGTTTGAAAAGAATTTGGACCAGGTACTGTTTTTCATATACATGCATTTGGTTTTTTCAGGCAGATAGAATTCCATAATACCCATTTTAATCGACATTTCTCGATTTTTTTGATTTTTTTTTCGTCAATTGCAAAGGGTTTAGTCTACTATTTGTTGACCCGCAAAATAAGTCACCGTTATAATTCATCGACTTGTCAACATTTTTGTTCGTTAGATGACCATATTTATGTCGGTATTAAAAAAATAAGTGCACCGAAAAGCGCACGGGGTTGGTGTTTTAACGAGAACTCAGTGATGTGTTCAGAGGAGGAGTAGCACAAAGCAGCTTGCGAAACAGAATTATCTGCTCGATTATATGGTTAAATGTAAAATAATTTGCAACTGAATAAAAGAACGCTGGCATCGTCGAGGAAATTGTGCGTACGATTGATCACAATTATGAGGTATCACTTCGAAAAAAATTATTTTAAGGTCATAAAAAACGGCGTTGATATTATTTCTGGTATCTACAGGTCGAACATATAACGAATATTATGGGAGAAAAACTTCTTTTTTTTTTTTCTTTTTTTTTCTGGAAAAAAAAAATGTATGTTCGAGGGTTTGTATCTAAAAAATTTTGTACGCACATTTATCGTCCTAGTGGCAGCCGTCTATCAAAAAATCGTTGAGAAGCGTAAAAAAACGTTAATATGTGAGTGTAGAGT
The DNA here is from genome assembly GCA_011428145.1 of Ericerus pela. NCBI lineage: Eukaryota > Metazoa > Arthropoda > Insecta > Hemiptera > Coccidae > Ericerus > Ericerus pela. The sequence continues at coordinate 384,961 of WOFM01000157.1, read as the reverse complement.
AAAACGTTGATCAGCTGAGTATACGGTCGTGGCACAAGTGAGGTAGTGGTCGAAAAGGGTGGCTTAGGACGAGGGCGAGGGCGAGCGTAATACATCGGCATAACGAACGTGTAATAATAAAAATTATAATAATATAGGTACGTATATATAAGAGAACGATATATAATATACTCTGTGTGTCGTTTGGAAGCTGCTCGCAGTTCGCGGCTAGGCATAGTACTACCTGTGCTTGTGCCCGTGCCCGTGCCCAAGCCCAGGGTGACGGCGATACCTTGGCCCGATTGAAACGCGCCACTGATCTAACGTAGTATCAATACACCCGTACCGCACCGCTCGCCAACCCTCCTCTCGATTACACAGATCGGTTCAAGGAGGTTCATCATCATTAACATTAACATTAACGACATCGAACAGGGACTCGTTTCATATTATTTTTCTTACTGTGTCGGTCCGTTTTTTTTTTTACTTCTTTTTTTTTTTTTTTTTCTTCACATTTAAGAATCAATTTTAGCAACAACTACCTACATATTTCGATGCGTTATCGTTTTAATTAGGTACGCCAAATAACTGGTTCTTAGTTGCATTAATTTTCATTTCCTCTTGTTGCAATTTTTCAGAAAAAAAAAAAAATTTAATTAGTTACTTTTCCTCGTTTTGTTTGTAAGAAATCTTTTTACTTGCTGCTGCAAAATTGACCACATACGTGAAAAGGGTGTTACAAAGCACATTTCAAGGGACGTAGGGAGCTGTTATAGTCCCTTCGATTTACATTAAAAGCAAATAGTTACGGATAAGTCCCTCGAGCGTAATCGCAAACTTCTGAAAATTTCAGTACTGCAGTCTTCGTGTTTTTAGCATATTCACGTTTCAAAAAGGGGCGGGTGAGAGAGTTGAACGAAGATTTTACTTTAGGATTTAAAAAACAATTTTAGCAAAATTTTTACTAATATTTTTCAATTTCCAACATTCAAAAGAGGTGGTGAATAAATCACTAGGTTCATGAGCGATTGCAAATTGATTTTATAAATAAGAGGGAGGGGAGATATTCAAGGCTTCGCTAAATATTTCAGAAATGAGGAGTAAAAAAATTAAAATATTTTCTCAAGTTCTATTTCATGTAAATATTAGATACTTTATATCAAGTCTTCTGTATTTGTGAAGAAGAATAGTAAATTGGTAAGACTGCTATGTAGAAGAGAACAACAAGTAGGCAGCAGTTATTTGAACATGAATATATTTCTGCGCATTTTGCAGGTTAATACCTTCGTGAAAATTAAACAGTTTATCACTGTTTGTATATTTTCCATATAAGTATCTTCAGCAGCTAAATTGAAAGTTGGATCTTCCTTTTTTTGTAATTTTGTGTTTTAAACATTTCAATAAATAAATTTGAAAAATGGAGATAATTGGAATTTTCATAAGAATTTGATGATGGCGCTGAAAATTTCCAGTGTTGAAAAAAAGTTACATAGAGTGGGCATCAATAACCCAACCCCTTTTCCTCAGATAACTCTAACACTTTATAGGCTACACTTTTAAATGTTTCTGGTTAAACAACTAAAGAGATGAAAAATAAGCTCAAAAATCTTTCACAAAGAAAAGTCACGATAGCGCGAAAATTCGAGGTACTTGCAGGTTTTTGCAACCAACGTTTGTCATGAATATAAAAACCAACGAGTGACCTGTTTGATTTGGTCCACTGATATTTCCGTGAGATATATGACGATACAAAATTCATATTTATCTGGTAAGAGACTAATATAAACATAAAATTGACCTAGTTCGAATTCCCCCCTCCAAAAAAAAAATCTAAAACAAACGAAGATTTTACGGATTCGACTTGAAGAAAATTTGGATAAAAATCTGTACGAATAAACTTTGGAAAAACATGATATCGCATAGGTAATCGAAAACTTTTTCAACGTTTTTTCATAAAACAATTACTTGAAAGACATTTCCGTTGATTAAAGAGCTCTACATTTTTTGTATGACATAGAATAGAGTACCATAGTCAATAGTTGATTCTCAAGTAAATAAAGTTATAGAATGTAAATTTATATAAAAAATTATGTAGAAGATTAATTAAAGTGAAATTTGCTCACTTTCAAAGTTTCATGCTTAAAGTCATGCTAAATTATTTCTATTTAAATGACATATTTCCGTGAATATTGGAAGTACTTTATGTGAAAATCTAATAACAAGTAATAAGTAATTAAAGGCCTAGTTAGTAAAACAGAAAAACTAAAAAAAACAAAACAGCAGTCTTATACATTTTTCCAGTTTGAATTTTTTTCAAAAATCTCAGATATGCCTATAAATTCACTTTTTCTTTCGTTAACAACTTATAGTCGCATGTTTGCTTTGACTATTATCTGTTTTCTGCGCCAACATAATCGAAAACAACTCTAGCGCAGCAAACTTCGGTAGAAAAAGTTGGTTTTCGAGAAAAAGAATTGTGAATTTTGATGATCACATTAGTTGTCTGTAAGTTTATATTATGCATTCATGGTATGGTATGATTGTACGAAATTTGTTAGCTTGTGACAGAATATTAGACAATATGAAATTTAAAAGCATTATTTCTTGAAATGAAAAATTAATTAAGATGATAAAGTATGGTAAATAATCATATAATTTCAAATAAAACCAAAGAAATATAATGAAGTTCATGAAATAAAAAATAGAAAACATGAACATGTGATTAATTTTTGTAAAAAGTTTATGCAAATTAGAAAAAAAAAAGAGGAAAAAAAGCTTTACCGGAAGTACCGTTCGGTCGATCCGTACCAAAATTAGTAGTATGCTACAGTAAATTATAATAAATATTTGTTTCAAATTTCGTATATATGGTTCCAAATTCCGCATTTTATGACCAATATAAAAACAAAAATGGTGGTACCGGAAGTATTGTCCAGCCAGCCGATCTGCAGCAAAATCAGTAGGTGTGATCTTTGCTTTAGTACAAACGTTCGTATAAAATTTCATCATTATCGGACAAAAATTGCGACCTGCACCGTGAGAACAAGAGATTGACTTATATCTATCTATATATATGAATTTGAGTTATTGGTGGCAAAATTTTTCTGAGTTCATGAAACAAAAAACATACCCACCTTCAACCCGGAGGGCTAATACCGCACCAAACGTAATAAGTAGATTTTCTAAAGAAAACCTACTTAATAATACCATAGATGGAATTATCTTATAAGGGGTGGAGTCTCCGGTGGAATATTGAGGTTTAAAAAGTTCAAAAATGAGTAAAATTGTGTTGAATCCTGAGAATTTTTATATTTTTTTTAAGATAAATGTGGTTGAATTTGAAACCTTTTCCTCAGTTTCACCCGTAAACAGAAAAACGTTAGCTAGAGCCCATTTTTTCACACAGACTGGTGTGGTGCGGTGGCATGAAGAAATCATCCGTTGGAGCATAATTTTTGATTCAGACTTTTTAAGCCAGTAAATAAGTTATTCTAGAATGCATTTGTCTCTTGTGTCCTAAGAAGTGGAATCAATCATGTGGGGACTCACTGGTATGAGGAAAAGGGGCTCGGACCCCTCAACAACAGTCGCCACCTCAAAGGGCAGGCAAATAATCGTCCTTGTGACGTTAAACAAACACAAAACTCGTTCGATCGTAATTACCTGTATGTACTTGCAGGTAATGTACGAGTACCAAATCGTGACACAATAAGGTGATGTCACGATTTGTACACAAACCAGCCAGTCATCTCTTATCTCAATAGGGGATGATACGACCTGGCCGTTCTCACCAACGTACGTATTCTCTTACATACGTGTGTTTGTGTGCGTGTAAATATGCCGTATATAAACCACTTAAATCGGCTCTAAAATTGCCAGTGTTCGGTCTGGTTCTGGCTTATCCGTACTTATGTACGAAGTGGCTGAACACGCTTAAATTCTGTAGAATTTCCTTCTGGTGAGAATATCTCTCACGACAAGGTATTCCACAAATGGATCTGACTACTAATTTTAAGGTAAGCTAGTAGTTAACATAATATATTCTTCCTTTTACTAAAATGCCCACTGACGTATTAAACCCTATGAAAGCAGTGGAAATCTTGTCGCTCCTGGTCTGCTAGGTTCTTAATTTGACCAACCAACAATTTTGATCCATTGTTATGGAACCCTCAAAATATGTCGGTCCCATAAGCTAGTACTTACCCCGCCTACTTGATAATCTAGCACTGATTATTAGGTATGAAAAAACGTTATTCACTGGTACTCTCTGACTAACAACAATTCCAAATCTCAAGTACTTTCATTACTATTTTATTCCAGTTCTGTAGTGTTATTGTCACCGCCATCATCATCAGAGTCCATCAAAAATTCGAAAAATTAACGGTCTACTGGTCAGTAGCAGCGCATCGAAACCAGAATACGTATACAGACTTGCATTTTTCATTTTACTTTCGTAACGAAAACAACGAAAACAACGACAACAACAACAACAACAACAAAACGCTCCGCATCCTCCACTTTCGCTTTTCACTTCTTTTCCGCATCCAACCTGCGTAGAAAACCAAAGAGGAATGCTTACCTAAAGGGGAATGCTTACCTACCTTAAAATCGTGTGTCGTTTACCAGCAATAAGAGAAGACAAAAAAAAATTTTTTGCAAAAGCTTCATAATCAATCTAAACTCGTTTCCATCCTTTCTAGACCTTCATCGTGCAAACATTTCTAACCACCTACACCCAAACATTTTGATATTAGTCCGCCTATCTGTAAAACAAAATGGCGACTATGGTAGCTGCCGGTAACCAACCGTCTGTCAATAAAAGAGAAATTGAGATTCCTTTCTTCTTCACTCGTGGTGTCCGAAACTTTTCCCTTTCGCTTGCATTACGTTTATATTCGCAAATGCGATTAAAAAAAAAAAAAAAAAAAACGAGAAAGAAAGAGTAAAAAAAATACAAATTTATTTTACGTAACTCTTCCATGTATTAGCTTTAAGGGGCTTTGCAGCAATGTAAAAATTAAAATTAAAAAAAAAAAAAATTAAAAACTCGAGTACCTATTGCCCGGTGCCTATGTGGCCAGCAAACATGGCGTTCGTGCGTCCCCATTTCCAGTTGCAAGTTCATTGATCCTTTTTTTCAAAGAGTTACCGTGTACGGTTCTCAGTTCAATGCCAATTGTATTATAGTTGATGACGTTGTTTTTTTTTTGCTTTTTTTTTTTTCCTATGAGATTCGGCTACGTACAGTTATTACAACCAGTAAAGACTAGCGTGCGTATACCCGTTCCTTCCATCCAAATAATAATATAACGAATGTAAAAAAAAAAAAAAAACCTTACAAAAAAAAATACAACAAACCGGAGTTGTTGTTGACTTTCACTTTTCAACCGACTAATGAGTGAAGACCTTGCCGTTAGTGCTAACTTTGCAACTACAGCTTCTAATACCGCACTAATACCAACGCGGCGCCGCTATATTATTCTGTATTATGTATTACTATGACACATGCACGCACGCACACACTCTCATTAGTACACGCATACAATCATCGTTCGTAACGGATCCGTACCTGTATACTTTTTAACGGCTCTATGCCATCACCATAACATTTAACCGCAGCCATCATCAACATCAACATCGTCTTCTGCCTCTTCTTCTTCGTCTACTTCTTCTTACACCAGTCTTTTTTACTTCTATAGTCTTCTACTTCTTCGCCTGCCGAACGAATTGTCTCTCTAGTCATTCTGCTTATGCATTTTTTCATGCGTGAGTACCAAAGAGCTGTTAGATAACCCCTTAACTTCGCTCATTGCCTCTCTCACTCTTTCACTCTGTTACAGCCTATAACCACATTATTTTCTTCGTAAACCGGATACGTGACGGTATGTCAGATATAATTAGCTTCAACTCGCTACCAGCTATACTAGACTGGCTGTAAGAAGTGTGGAAAATATTTGTAACGATTCGGGTTCGAGAAATTTCTTATGAAATGACTAGTCAAGGTTATAAAGTGTCTTAACGGTGGAAACTTTCAAATAACAAAGAGGAACCCACCCTGTGTGTGATGAACGGCAAGTAGTGCACAATCTTCTCGCATTAAGCCAGTGGTTATTCAGCTAACTGAACAATCTCAATAACGGGAACAAAATATGTTGTATTATGCGTGCGCAATGTATCTAATCAAGATTCGCAAATGCAAAATATATCACCACGTTAAGGCCACAGGCAGTTATAAAGAACTGTACAGAAAACCTGAGAATCTACCTCAACGTTGGAATTTCCGTCAGCATGTGTGGAAAAATGATTTTTTCTGGGGAGGGGATCTAAAACCACCTCCTTAGAATCCACGACAAATATTTAATTAGTAATCCTGCTTTCAGGAAAATTCTTGATGGAACAGGACTACTGACTGGGGGACTGATCCCCTCAGCCTTCTATTTCATTCACGCCGGTCAGTGCAATGTTGACGAGGTAGCTGTAGCTCTCTGCTCGTGTGTAAAGGTCAATTTTAGCTGAAGAGAATTAAAGGTGGTATGGGGGAGACGTATGAAAAATCTGTATTTCACAAACAAATCAATCCTCCAAAACTTCATTTCACTGATCATTTTATCCGTTTTTGGCGGAATATTATTATTATTAGTACTCCGTTCATCCTGGAAGTGGTAAATAACTGATTAGTTACATAATTCAAGCCTCCGTTCTATTTAAACCAGTACGGTATATTTCCTGAGAAATCCCTCACCCATTTGAAATTTAACAGTATTTAAACGGTACACATTAAATAAAAAATGTTCGATAAACGTGTATATCGTTCTAAACGTTCATGGAGCACAACGTATACTAAAAGTTTGATAATGAAATTTTTTTTTTTTAAACTAATATTTGTCTACGAAAACCCATAGTACTCAACAGTCACTATAAGAAACAAATAGCGTCGGCTCCATTATTTTTTTCACATCTTTATAGCAAAGGTGTTCTCTCTCCTCACTGAAGTTTAACAGAAGATAAAGACATTACAATATATAAAAAATGTTGAATAATTTTACGCGTTTTGTTCTAAATGAATAAGGAGCAAGGTATACTACAAGCATGCCATTAAGAAATTTTCTTTAGAATTGATATTTGATTATGAAACCCGATTGTTATTACCACGAGAAACAAAAAAGATCTTCTTCCATTTTGTCCCATCTCACGCAGCAAAGGTGCTAGGGGTTCCCAAAACTATACTAAAAATCAAAAATATTGACCCAGTTCTTCGAATTAGGTTGAAAAGTTGATAAGGAAACGGTAAAAGTGAAGAAGTTCTTTTTTATTCTTCGTGGTGAGTACTATGAATCTCCGCAGCCAAATACCAATTGCTTAAATTTCTTCGTGTCCTGATTTTAGTGTACCTGTAGCTTTTTGACTATTAAGAACAGCCATGGCGCATAATAATATTTAAGTATTAAACATTTCTTATTACTATTTTGAAGTGTATTACAGTGTCTATTGTTACAGTTAGGAAGGCTTCTCAGGAAACATTCCGTGGCCTCTATAAATCTACAACCACCTATTTTCGAAAATTAAAAAACCACAAATGCAAAGTTTAAATGAGATTTCCAATTTTTCTTAGTTCTGTTTTTTAATAAGAATCAGTGCCAGGCCTATTCACGAAACTTGTTAAAATTCATCCTCGGTGCTTCGTGTAATTTATGCAATGATTGAACATTTTTGAAGAATAAATACTTTCAGCACTCAACACGGTAAATGTTCGAACATTCGTACTTCAACGAACGCAAGTTCTAATTTTTCTGCATCGGTGACCTAAAAAATAACACCGTTAGCTGTTCATAGAGGTGGGAGAGCTGGAGAAAAAATTGAGTTTTTTTTTTCTTTTTCAAGGATCAACTGATACCGAAAACTCATATACATGACCTAACACAACCGCCAACATTTTGCAGTTGCGGTTCAACCATCGACTATGTGTCTCTTTCAATAACCGGTCTTCGTTGAAAAAGTACAGAATTTTGTCACAGTTTCTGAAGGACATCGGATAGATTTTCAATGAACTGTGAACAGAGTTCACGTTCTACCCACACAGAATTGCCGTTCGTTCGAGGTCTTTCATGTTTGTAACATCGTACTCCAATTTTTTGTTTCTTTTTGACACAGTTTTGAAATGTCTGATCGTTTCGAGGAAGTGGAGAAAAGAGAGCATAAATTTAACGATATGTTATATTTTTCAGGAAGACAAAAAAAATCAAAATAATGAAACTCTCGTTGTATGTCCAGAGAGAAAATATATTTTCTATTTTTGAGGTTGCGCACGTCGGCATAATTTTATTGCGAAGATTTAACGACAAAAACCTATTTCAAAAATCATGATCATAGGCTATGTCTGACATAGAAGGTATTTAGAAAAAAAATACTCCCGTAAAAATTAATAGTGAAATATTATTGATTTTTTTTTTTTTTTTTTTTTTTTAAATGTCAGTTCATTTTCTCCTGTGGCAGTTCTGACTTGGAACTGGGGAGCGACTGCCCCCCAAAAAAATTTTAGAATGAAAAACAATTAAAAACCTAAATTTTTCGTACAAAAAAATGAATAGAAAATGAAAAATTTCAGTATAATTTTAAAAAATTGATGATATACACATATATTTTGGTAGGTACCTTCTTACTGAGTTTAGAGATTATCGCGCTTACACACGGAGCACTGTAGCATTTTTTTCAAAAATCAGGACAGGAACTTAAATTTCATCCTCCGTGTGTGTGTGTGTGTGTATGTGTATATGCTAAATTCTGTTGAGTTCAACAAGTAAAATTTGAACTTGAAGAACTATTAGAATTCCCAAATTTTTGATAAATATTCGAAACTGTTACTCGAAATTTTACTCATGATCCCCCTCCTCACAAAAAAAACTTTTCCTTAAATTGTAGACCCTAGAATCGGCACTGATTTTACCAAAAATGTCCCTGTATCCTTACGCGAAAATGCTCTTATTCACAAGGGAGTTTGAAACTGAATGCAAACAAAACCGAGATTACCGCAAAAAATTTGTCAAAGAATTGAAAATTTCTACGTCGCACACTAAAAATTTTCTTTAAATGCACAAAAAAAAATTACTTAAAATTTTCTTCTTCGAATTTTTAAAAACAGGCTATTACATTTGATAACTGTCCCGAATACATATGTCGAAAATAAAGGTCGTTATTTTTTGCGGATTTCAAAATTCTGGATATTGACTTTGACAAAAATGTAATCGCACAAAGCGAATCGGATCAAAAACTAATAGATTAATGGCTAGGCTACGTGAAAAACTACGCGTAAACGTAATTCATTTTTACTTGACACTTAACGAGCGAAATATGAGCAACAATGCACAACCGAGTGTCAAATTACAGTTTAATCGGACAAGGACGCAGAGTGGTCCTTGACTGCATATTCACAGATCTTAGGTCATTGACTGATATTTTTTGGCAGGAGCGTTATAGAAAGGTTGCGATTTGTTATATTGTTTCACGGTTTAATCAGTTCCTCTATATACGCCAACAAAAGGTTCTTTGAAGTTAATATCTGCAGTCGTCAACAATAGTTTTTTTCTTTGGAAATTGACTATTTGGTGAACGAAATTAATTAAGAATTCGACATTCGAGTATTATTTCTTTCTTTGCACCGAGCAACTCATCAAAATGCAGAATAAGACGTGAAGAAAAAAAAAAACTGTGTAACAATTTCTATACAATTTTTACATTTTTTTTCCCCTCAAATATTGATACAAGAAATTGAGTAACACAGTACTTCTAAGAGCATCTAACGGCCTTCTTTCGAGCTCACAGAGGCAATGAACAAATCCTACATTGTTTCACAGCTAATTGCAATAACCGACATAATATTACTTTTACGATAGTATAGAAGGTGTCCGGAAACTTTTTTCTACCGAAGAAAACTGAAGTACACTAAATTGTCAACTTTTGTTGTACAACAGGCTCCTCATCACCAATTAAAATATCATAACATTAAATAAATAAAATTAAAAAATTAAAAAGCTGAAGAAATGCAAAAATTATTATGAGATAGTATATTTTAAGGTGGCAGGGATTAGTTTTTACACCCGAAGAAGTGAAGAACCAATCTCTTTACATTATTCCATAAAAAATGAATTAAAAAAATTATTCTGTACAGTTTTGAATGTAACAGTTATTTTTTGTATATTATTGACATATTTTGACTTTTTTCAACGAATATTTCAGTATATTCTACTATTCTTCTCATTTTTAGAGAATTAATCCACTTTTACGGCAATTTCCTTACCTGAAAATATTTCAGTTTGTTTTGAAGTACCGTTTCCCAAAAATTTTCCATCAAAAAATTAAATTTTCTTCTGACTGAGGAAACTCAGAAGCCAGTGGGTGTCAATGACAAAAAGAACTTTAGTAAAAAACTTTCATAAAGTTTCACTTTTTGGAAGAATTATTTATTGTTAATATACGATACAACTATACAACTCTGCTGAATCACTTGCACTCGTTTTGTTATTGTGGGTATGTGTGTAGATGTATACAGTAGTGATGGGTAGTTTGTTCACGAGTTAGTTCTTTTGAACGAACCCTAGAAGTGAACTGATCGATCATTTAATTCACTTCTAAATGAACTAGTTCATTAGTTCTTTCTTTTTCGATAGTTCTCAGTTCTTATCAGTCTACTCTACTTGATCCGTTGATCGAACTGAAGTTGAAGTAAGTAGCAGTCGATGAGTGAGTCAAACAATTAACCAATAGTTCTAACATGAATTTATGAATACGAGTCGATTATAATATCATATAATAAATCAGTTGATTTAAATGATATGAGCCAATCATGAATCAGCTGATTGAAGTGATCTAGTTGAAAAATTTACTGAACTACTGAACTAATTGAACTAGTTCAGTGAACTAGTTCATTTTGCTGAAGCAGACTCAATGAACTAAATCTGCAAAATGAACTAAAATTCCCAACTATAGTATACAGCACACCACACAATAGTAGAAGGCGGATCAGCATTTTCTTCTCGTATGTGTGAACCTAGCTCAGTATCAAATTTGGCAGTACAGACAAATTGTAACACCGTAGGTGTAAAAAGGTAGTTAGTGGACTATTAGTCCACTGGCTTGCTAGGTGATCGACGAGTGTGTAATACACCATTTGTCTTCGATCACCCGTCACCCCGATTATATTTAACACTTTTTGTGCCCTTAGCTTAATTTTGTCTATTTTGTCACTTGTATCGCTTGACTTCTTAGTACTTTAATTGTAAATAAAGCCTGGATTGAGATGGGATAGCATTGCTTGCTTTATTATTTTAATAGATTTGAACTAGATATTAAAATAAGATTGTGAGGAGGAATTACTCCGCTGCCTTCCTCTGACTAACGACCTGATTATCTGTTATCTCACGTACGTACATTTAAATAAAAACACTGATTGTCGACAACTACATTTCTTCAAAACTACAGAAAACCCTCTTTTGACCTTTTGAGCTCAGCTACAAGGTTAATTTGTTTGGCTATCTAATAGACGGGATACGAATTGCTATTTTGAATTAGTTTGATTTATTTTCGCTCATTGGTCGAGCATGATTTTGGATAACCGAGTGGAGTGAGTTTTTTGAGCTTTGAAGAAAAGAATTCAAGTTTTTCGAATAAATTGCGAATTTCGTGCAATTAGCCTTCACACCCTTTCGTTTTCCAGTTTTTTTATTCATATTTCTGAATATTAGTATTGCGGTTTATTGGTACTTTGGTTCTCACACCACGAATCGGTATCGGCATACCAACTCGTTTTGGATAACCAGTTTATAAAAACCGAAAAACTGGTGATGTGTCGACCGCGACCGGCTAACGTATTTACTACTGAGTGGACGAGGGACGCTCAGTCCAAGTGAATATTTAATTTTAATTTTAGTAGCTTACGAGTAACATCTGCTATTTAAAATAATATTTTCCCGATATTTGTTTCATTGCTTCCAATTGAACTATAAGCTTCCCAACAAGCAAATAAAATAATTTCGAAAATTACACCTTACGAAGCGTCCTAGTGAGTCGTCAACTTGTTGACTGAAGTGAAATTGAAAAACAACTTCCTACAGGTATGTGCAGCATAAAAGCTGTAAACTGAATATGGAAACAAAGAAAAAAAAAAAAGAAAAAAAAATTGTTCAGCATTTCACGTTATATTGGCACCGTTGTGCGCCCACTTTTTCACTCATAAAATTTTCGTACACCGTTTAACAACCTCTAGTCTCATAAAAATCAGTTCGAACACGACTATTTTCGAACGTATGTAGGTAGGTACACACACAGTCTAATGAGAGACGAAACGATTTCAAAACAAAATTCTTTGTGTCATAGCCTACTGTATATAAGCGCAAGATTTTCTTCACTTTTTTTTTCTCTTTTTTCTTTCTTATATTTGTTTTTTTTTTTTTTTTTCAACGTCTTTGTACATAAGGACAATTCAAGCATGATGGTCACCAGTCGAGTGCTTTTTTCTTAAACGAGAAACACTCTTACACACAAACGCATGCGTGAATTTACGTTCGCATTCATTGTTCTGCGAGAATGACGAAGTACCTACCTACACTAATATATAATCTGAATGAAGCGGCCACTTTTTCCCAGTCGGTCCTCGAAAAAGTTGACGAAAAATTTTTCTCTCACTTTTTACGCCAGCTTTCAATTTTTTTTTCTCATCTTCTGCACCGATATATAATGCGGCGTTCTTCGCCGTTTCCATTCGAGGTGACATTCCACACCACCAACGTCGGTCATCAAACTGAGAGTCGTTTCATTTGCGTTCGAGAAAACTGGCTGGCCTTACAGGTTTAACGTTATTTATTTTTCTCGTTTTCTTGACAAAGATCATGAACCCTATTAGGCTTACCATCGTCTTCATTCAAGCAGATCGAACATTGAAAAAATCGATTTACCAGCAAAGTTACCTACCTACCCGGCTTCAAGATTATCACAATAGTGTGCCTACTCTCTTATATTCGAGATTTGAAGCTTCATTCGTTATATGTATGCAAACTGGTGAAATATGTCCTTGAGCAATGAATTTTGAAAATACCAGATTTTTGAGAGAAAAAAAGTTCAATTAATCAACTTTGCGGATAAAAATCTAATTTCATTGACTATGATTGGACGCTTGAAATGAAAAAAAAAAAAAAAGAGGCTAATTTGAATTACCAGTGATATATCCGGGATTTTTTTAAGGGAGGATTGGATGGGAAAAAATTTCTCCCATTTCCCCTTACCTCCAGCGGTGGATTTCGAGGACTTTCTTTCTTTGGGAAGAGGGACCACAGGCGAACTTCGGTCAACCATCTGTATTGATCAGAAAATTTTAATTGAAAGAAGTCGACCTTCATCTTCCGAACCAAGGTCGTATGCAGGATTCATCTTGGAGAGAAGGAGAATCCATAAATTGAAAAAATAATTTCGCTCACTCTACTCCCGAAAAAATTTTCTGCGCATTTTGGCCACATAAAATATATGATTTTCATACAATCGTCATTTATTAGTCATGAAATTAAAACCGTAATGATCTCACTCTGTGAAATATTGCTTAAAAAATATCTAAAAAGGGATTTATCCACCTAATCACAACCTTGTTGCTTTTTATTTTTTTAAATAACTATTATTAAAAATCAACCCTATGATAAAAGTCTGACTCGGAGCCAAATAATTTTCTCTTTTCACGTCCAAAGAGACATAATGACAAGTCATGAAATTTTCATTGCCTTTAAAAACTTATTCTTCTAGTAGAACTTGCCATGATGGAAGTTTTTGAAGTTTCAACTTGTGTATCACAATCATAATTTTTTGTACGTTGTACCCGTCAGACAACTTTAAGATTGACATATACCTTATAACTGACATACCTCATATCGACACGTATGACGAATAAAAGCATATAAGACTTGTAGATCAATTATTTGAAAAGAACAGCCTCAGAAAAACGCTTGAAGACGTGAAGAGCTTTTCTATATTGTTCAAATTATGTTTCGAAAAATAGGCCATTAAAAAAAAATTCAGATATTTTCCTAGTGGAAAACGAAAACATTTTTTTTAGCTTTTCAACATTTTTGTTTCTCTTGAAATAGGATTTAGCGCTATCGTATGAGGGGTAAATTAAAAAATATTTATTTATCTCTACATTTACCCTGTACATTTTTAGTAACAATCTCCAAAATCAATCAATAACGAAGTCAAGGCATTCGAGAATAGGTATTACCACTTGATGAGAATATAATGAACCTTTCGGTGGTTTTAAATCAATGCTCAACAATCGCAAGTTCCATTTAATCAACATAACGGGACAATGTACAGCATAATTATTTGACGGTAGAATGCAAATCACACAAACAAAATATAGAAACATACGCGCGCGCACACATACACATATATGCCTATCTTTACAGTGTTTCACATAATATAATTTTCATTGCAGTGCCACTTTCACTAACTGCTCGAGTTCGTCGTCTCGATGGCTGGAAAAGAAACGTGAGAAAGATTCGTTATAAGATACCGTATTTTCGAGTCGACCCCTCCCACCACCTTCGTACCTTCTGTTTTTAAAACACCAATGAAAGTATCCAGACTGTGACAAAGCGGAGCAGTGACACGTACAAAGTTATGGCCGACGACGATAACACGTAACTTTCATATATTGGTGACTTGCCTATATATATATATATATATATATATATATATATATATACGAATGCGTCATTTATATATGCACAGGGGACACTTCATGGTGGTACTTGTACGCCAAACTTGTCCAGTTTATTGGGAAGTAATTACGAGGAACGAAAGAAGGCAAGCAATTTATTTTGCGACGATAACGGAAAAATTATTAAATTATTAAACCATCAAATCTGGAGGTCACCGCTGCCATCATCGCCACCGCCACCACCATCTCCGGGCAAAGTGGATACTTTTTGCAACTACGACTACGCATTTCATTCGCCGATATTACGTAATACCTACGATATTAAACATTTGTATGAGGTACACACCTGTGCACCACTTCGACTGTCGATGATATGGTACCGTAATTTTTCCTGAGACTTTTCCCATCGAGAATCTCGTAGGTCGTGAGTGTGAAAATAGCAGGTAAAACCTTAACACTTTTAGTACTTGACCTTGTGCTCAATCAGTTTATCTTTTCGCTCCCTCTACTTCGTGCGAGTAACTAATAATTAAATGGAGGTTCTAATCTTTTCGTCGAAACCCGAATTTCCTGTTCATAAATTTTTAAAAATATTTGCGAAGTCTACACGTATAATGTGCAAAGCTCTGTATGATACCCTATATATTATGCAAAAACATATTTGAGACGTTTAAAAATTTGGGAGGCATATTGGTTTGTGTTGACTGAAGTTATGAGTCATGTCTGCCCCTTTGCTAGTGGCGTATCCAGGATTCCTTCAATGGGGGAAAAAAAAATTTGATGACCCTTTCTTTTTTTTTGCTTGTCACTTTTGAAAATTTGAGAAATTTAGCATCTAGCTATGAAACCCACTGTCGCATATTTATTACTAAAATTTTTTCCAAATTTTAAAAGTAACCAGCAAAATAAAGACAAAAATAAGGTCATGAAGGAAATCGCCCCTTTGCAAAGCTCATTCCAAAAGATAGCGCCCAACTCGATGAATTTTTTGTAAATTCGCCGGATGATATGTACTTTGCCATATTATAGTCATTCTGTTCCAAAAAGGATAACATTTTTTTCTACGTTAAAAAAGTCATTACTCATTATACTTCAATATTAACAACGACTAATTCGTAAATCGTCGTTAATTCTGAAAATTAAAGAACAATATTGATGGAAGAATGTCCAAAATCGCAACATTAATTTGTCGATTAATCCATTTTTACTAAATTCTAACGTTTCCTGTCATTTTTCTATCTTTATTGAATGAAATTTACATTTTGAAAAAAATTTGTTCTACAAAAGTCTTCATAGTAATCCCGATGCAAGCCTTCACAACCAAAAATTACTCAGAGATGAACATCTTTTTTTTTTTTATTTTTTTTTTTCGGTCACAAATCTAATTAAATCTTCATTACTTGATGCTATTCTTTTCATTCTTTCTGTAATAAATTAACACATTTTTTAGTATGTAAGTAGTAGTGTTTACTTTGTTTTTCGTTGGTGTTTTCCTCCAACGTACTTATAATATTTTATAAACGGGCCAAATCCGGCCATTTTAAACCGTTCAAGGTTAACAATTCTACAACAGATTTCGTTAGTGGCACGTGTAACTCAGCAGTTATTACATAGTTACATAGCACCGAAGCGCAATCTGTCGACCATCCGACATTTTGATTGTATTCTTTTCGAAATTCCTTTTTAATTAAAATTTTTTCACGAATAAAAATGGGCATCCAGGAACGATATCATAATAGGTACCTACTATTCACATTATTTGCATCCGATCATGCGAACAAGGACAGCCTTTTTATTCTGTTCATGGCCAAAAAGGTAAGAGCATAGGCGGATAGGGCTTTTCGGAACGGTGCGAGGTCGAATTTGTTGCGAAACATCAGGTCTTTATAGGGGAGGGGGGGGCCAAAAAAAAGGTTTTTAGTTGAATTTTCTCGTCTTTTTCTCTTCCTATTTTTTTTCCTACAGGAACTGGGTGACTGCTCTCCTTCAGCCCCCCTCTGTATTTTCCAATGATCTGGAGTAAAAAATTTTTTTTCAACGTTTCACTCATTACCAAAACTAGGTGCTAAAATTTAGCGTTGGAAAGACGACCAACTTGTGGAAAATTTTCATGAGATTGAACATATTTTTCGTCATTAGAACCGAAAATGAAAAAAATCAACCACGAATATTGTATTAAAATTACTTTAACACTAGAAGAAAAGGTGGAATGAACAAATGATTTTCGAAGATAATCTCAGAGTGATTTGATAAAGAAATGATTCTGCCTCGAACAGCATAAGAACTAATTCGATTTATGGTTTTTTTCATCAGGGATAATAACGATGGGAAACGAGTAACGACTATTTGAGTTTTGGCCATAATTCGGTTTGAATGATCAGAATATAAATCAGATTTTGTATTAAGGAAAGTACCTCATACATTCATCGTCAGAGATGGATCAAAAAGATTAAATGGAGAACACGTGGTAATAGTTACCGCTGGCTGGGCGTGGGTTGAAAAGCAGTCAATTAAGTTGCGACCGATTCTACTACATATTAATTTGAAAGAAGAGGAATGAGGAGGAAAAGACATGATTAGTAAAATATAATTTCATATTAAGCAAGGGCGTAGATAGATCGATCGTACGAGGGGTCGGGGTCCACATAATCTCCACCTCCTCTTCCATTACCTCCCTCGGCATATTACCATCACCACCCACAAACACATACTGTTTTTTTTGGAGCTAAAGAGGATTCAGACCCATAGGATCCTCATCCCCTTATCCATGCTCTTGATGTGGTGGACTGCTTGGAGCAGTTATTAGTTACTCTGCCTTATAATCGTAAGGTCAGAGGTTCGAGACAAGCTGTCATCACATTCCGACCAAAATAGTGATGCCTAAAGTTCAGTCTATTTGGTACCCTTACATTTAATTGAAAGATGACTCTAATTCAAATTGCTAGGCAATAGCGTGTAGATGTTTCGATTCGGAGAAAATACGTCTCAACTCTCACCCCAATATGCCATATTACCAAATTGTCGCATTGGGTACATTCCAAATGAAAAAAATTTCATTTTTATTACATGAAAATTTTTCTCAAATATAGATAATAAAAGTTCAAACATAGTAAGTTCAAAATATTTTCGGGTATATTTTGTTTGAATGTGTTTTAATTCTTCATCTTCCTTTCCATTTCTTATCAAGAACTTGGAATTAATTTTTAATAATCGATAACAATCGACATATCTATTTGAAAAATATCGATAACTATCGATAACTATCGATATTGAAATATGTTAGCATGTATACATATACTGTCATAATCGAATGTGCCTCACCACCACCGATGATATATGTTAGATATTTGTGGCGAATGACGAATTAAAAAAAAAGAAAACAACATTTACTCCCAATACTTTTATAGCGATATCAGATATGCATCCGAATCGATACGTATCCGTCAATTAGAAGCCTTGAAGAGCTTACCTCAGGCCTACCAATCGACGATGATATCTTCTAAACTGGACCGGATCAAGCAACCCTCATTCGCCGTAACTAATGAATATAACACATGTTCGTGCTTGACGTTTCTTTCAATTATTATTTTACATTATTAATTTTTCAACCCAAAGAACAAAGAAAAACGAAGAAATGAAAAAAAAACAAAAACAAAAACAAAAAATAACGAAGTGCACATCGTTAACTTGACCAGCAAGTAAAATTTAAGTTTAAAAAAAAATTATTTTTTTTCATTAAATTCCGACAAATTTCGACGAATTGAGCAAAAAATTGAGATGAAACGACAGAATAAAATACCCGAATTAAAAATAATTCTTTCGTTATTATTTTCGTATGTGCATATGAATTATCGATATATGTTTACGAATATTACGTATGTAAATGCGTAAGTGCGTAAACATTCGATCCCGGAATGCATTCCTCAAACATATTGTATATAAAGGCGACGCATGTGAAAGAAAAAAAATAGCGCGAGATACTGATCGTTTTGCTATTTCTATGTTAACGGTTTGGGACACACCACCACAACGACGACGACGACTACGTTTAGCGTTAGTGTGAAACAAAAACAGAAAAAAAAAACTACGAACGTGCACCGCTTACGTATGTATACTTAGATGTACTACAGATATATTTTGCGACTGTGTGCGCGCGTATTATTTAGGTCACAAGGTATAAGGTGCGTTGAACTTGCTTCCTCCACCTCTGCCAACCCCTTCCACCACGACCGCCATACTATGTCTCATCCGTCGCTCGCGGACTAAACACACGTACATATACACACTTACACTCACGTACACAGACACGCACAACGTGTACAACGACCAACGTCATCGACACTGGCAGAACGCACCGTTAAAACAGGATAAAAAAAAAAAGAAGAAAAACGTATGTGCGGAAGGTCGAATAAAATAATAAGTTATGTAGTTCAGTAAGAATGCACACACAACAAAGCTGTGAATGGGAGGTAAGCGGAGGGAGAAGGAGGGGGAGAATTTTTGACGAGCGAAAAAAGGTGGCCGTATGTGAGTAAAAAAAAAAGTTAAAATTAAAAACAATTTTACACGGATGACGTGAAGCAGATAGAATAGCATTGGCTTACAAAGTGAATAAAGAATACAACTACGTCAAAATGAGTGAGAACAGAGGAGGAGAATAAGTGAGAGAGCGGACGGGCGGCATGATACAATAGTTTTATACTAAAAAAAACAAAAACAGCGTTCCTAGAAAAAAAAGTTGAGGTAGTCCTCAAGAAAGTCGCCTCACAGCACCCTTGTTTTATAGAGCAAATCTCAGAATCAATTCAACAAAAAAAATCGAAACAATTCGGATTTTTTTCTTTTTTTCTCGAAATTTTCCGCCCTGGACTGAAGCTCACTCAGCCCATGCGTTAATATGGTATTGATCCACACGTGAAAGGTTCAGCCGTTTTAGACAGAAAAGGAGAGTTTTATTCCACTAAATTTTCCAGATTTCAATCATTTTGCTGTTCATAAATGTAACTGAAATGTAACTTGGCGCGAAGCCACGTGACATTCTTACGCGACTTTACGTCCGGTTTAAGTTCGCTGAAAGGGCGGAGGTGACTGAAACGACATAAATATTTAACGGAATAACTCCTCAGAGTTTGGTTAAAATGTGGGTAATTCAAAGCTCCATCTTATAGTTTTAGTTCTGTGAAGTAAAAAAACCAAAAAAATTGAGAATTCAAAAATGGAACAATTTAAAGAACTTTTTTTGATATGAAAGAAATGATACGACATGTGGGTACTCGTTGCCAAACAATTTGAAAAATTCCTAAATCGTGGGGAGAAAAAATTCTGAAATCCAACTTAAATCTATATACAGGTTTTAAAAAATACCGTAGTAGTAGGTACTCAAGAGCAAAGGTCTTTTCAGGAACTAAATCTACATCCATTTGAAAAATTTATCTCGGAAAACCATTAGCTACTGTGGAAAACGAATCCACACTCTTTAGTGGCCCTGGAGAGGGAGGCCTGGAGACAGGTTTAGTTGACTATCAAAATGTTTAAGTATTTACTTTTTCTTAAAAATAAATGTGCGGGAGGTGGGGCTTCATATGAGACTTTTCCCCAGCCGCCAAGCATCGCAAATTATATGGAAACCACTGGCCTAACTTACGATTAACTCTTGGAACTATTAGTTGAAATTCATGAATGTATTATTTATATATATATATACACATATGTACACATTTAGACACAATTCTATGTAACACACGGTACAGGTCACAATTTTTGACCGATAATCTCGAAATTTAGTAGACTTGTTCGGATCTTGAGAAGAATGAGACGTATTGTTTTTAGTCCAGATTGGCCAGATGGTACGTCTGGTACATCCTATACATCCTATTATGTTGTATTTCAAAAATTTGAGAAAAATACAACCAATTATCAGATTTGGCAACACTGTTGCCCACCAATTCTTTTTTTTTTTCATACAATTTTAGGCAAAATTTTCATCTTAACTTCTAATAATACCATAGCTGGATTCTGCATTATTTAATAATTTTGTTCCATGGAAAAGTTGAAATAAGCATTTGATTATTTCATTAGTTTATTAGTTTTCCGTTGATTTGTCTTATCCATTTAAGTAAATTCCATTTCATGTGAAATCAGTTTGATTTCAAAAATTAGTTGCTTTAACTAAAGTTTATTTATGTAGTTGGCCAATTCAATAATCGCATGTAAGTGGACTGTCTTGCTTTGGGTAATTTTGTTATTTTATTATTATTCTGTTTCCTAGTTTCATTATTTTTTCATTATAAGTACAAAGGCCAAACCTATTCCAGTTTTGAATCAAAACAGCTTGTTTCTATAGCTGAGAGAAAACAGTGTTTTATGCGACTCGTGTAGAAAGGGATTAAAGTATCAACGAATGATACAGAAATTCTTACCTCTCTTCTTATAGGAATCTTTCGAACATAGTGATGTAGATTTTTTGACGACTTTTAATACAATTATCGATTCGTTCGATTAATCGGAGCAAAAAACCTATTATAATCAAAAATCGATTTTTTTCTAAATAAGCCTCCAAATTTCCAATACCTGACATTTCCACTTAAGTTACACACACAAAAGCTAACTACGAATTTATTTGGTGAAAAATTATGCAAATCTTACATTTAATAATATTATTTTCCTAATTCAAATATAAAATACAAGTATTAATCATTGATTTCAAAATTTAAAATTCGATATTCGAATATTTGATCGGCATTCTTATTGGGTACCTAATAAAATTTATCAAATTGATATTTTTAATTCGAATTTTTAGGTTTACAAGGCTGCAAGTAAGTTCACAATCTCATAAGCGTAAATCAATTTTACTATATCGATTTTTCGAAAATCGTAATAATAGATTCGATTAATCAAAAGACAAAAATTGATTCGAAAAGTCGCAATTTGTTTTTTAAATTAGATTTTTCAATGTAACCTATTGATAATCGACATCACTAACCGATACCATCGTGAGACTTGGGTCTCAATGTGAAGCTCGAATAAACGAGAAATTATGAAACGTGACGTTGAATCGCGAAGAATCGTACGCCTCCCCTCCAAACGTGACCATTGATTAACTTTCTATTTATAATTCACTAGAGGAAAATAGAAAAATTAACTGCCTCTTCTCAACTATCTAACTTGAATTTTCTTTTATTCTAAAATTGAAGAGTGTTTTAACTTTCGGCCGATACGGTCTTTGTCAACGCATTATCTATATTCATATCCCAAGACAAGCTATGAGTTATCATGCGTTGCATTGTCACATTTAAAATAAACTAAAGAGGCTAATATTCCTCACTACTGCTATGCAGCAATAATTATTCACGCAGACCTACATAAATGTGTCAGAATTATCAATTAACTCGTTGCATTGATATAATATAATGAACAAAAAAGTGGTTTGAGTTGGACTCAACTCTACTCATATCAAAATATAACTGTAAAACTGGTCATGAGACAGCTTCATGGAAGTGGCTTTTATATATAAATGATTTGCGAAATATTTCAATTGACTATAAAAATTTAGTCACTTTTTAGCTTATTGGCCTTAAACTTTCAACTATACTCTGTCCACGCTAGAATGGATAACGTGACATCACAAACCATATCCACACGTGTCTGCATGAAACACATGTTTGTTTATTTGAAGAAAAATCCGCAGTTGATACTTATCATTGTATGAAAATGTGAATCTATAGCTCTCCTTCTCCCACCACCATCAACCACATGCCTAAGGTTGATTATGACGTCAGGATGTCCTAACGTGGACAACTGGACAAAGTATAGTTGTGTAAGTACCGTACGGAATGTTTCTGCGTAGTCCGAATAACTAATTTTTTTCATTTTCAAATAAAATAATTTTTTTATACACATTTTCAGTTAAACTTTTGAAAAATAAAGATTGTCGGCTCCTTTTTTCTCTCTTTCCCTCAAGCCATCACTAAACGATTTAATTTTATAATATTCTAGAAACCATCGTAATGAATATTAACGTACCTATACATACAGCCTATGTCTTTCAGACTACAACTATGCGTAGGCTAGAATTGAAAAAAACTGGTTTAAACTCGAACAATCGAAATTTAATCGTCATCGCAGCAGACGGACAAATCTGTATTATGTTACCTAACTTTCTCCTTCACCAAACCGAATATCCCATCATTTATCCAGCATATAGGTACACACAGTGCAGACATGTATTTCGCCTTCCTGCGTGACTCACAATCCAAATGTTGGCAAAAATGAAAAAAAAAAAAAAAAATTCCAGACTCTTTGTCCCAGAGAAAGTGAACGGTACCTTTTTCGTCTGTAAAGTGAATCCATTTTCAAACTTCTAGCATCGAGTTGAACGAGGTTTTTTCGTTTTTTTTTTTGTCTTTTTTTCGATTTTTTTATTTTTCTATTTTGACTTTACTTGTTGCAAAAAAAAAGTAGTCTTGCTGAAGAAATCAAGGAGAGCATTTGAATTCAGCGAAAAATGTATTACGTCGTTATAACCACAATTGACTCGCGCGAAAGTATTCTGGCAAATTCATTTTTTTCATTTCAAAAGGTCGGGGAACAAATTCGAAAACAAAGAGGTCTCCGCGGTCGCAAGGCAGCGCTTGAGAATAACAATTAAACTTTGATATTAACTGCAAAAGTGCGTAACTGTAGCCGAGGAGAAGTTCTGCGGTGAATCTCTCAAGGTTATGCTTTTTTTCCACAACGTATATTTCCATAAAATCGGTAGATAGACTACATATATGCCTAATTCGTTAATTTTTAATTTTTAAAATTTTTGTTTGCTTTTGAAAAGTTTCAAAGATGAGCCCATCTCTTCTTCGAGAAAACGGTTCGTACGGATTGCGAAATTAATTGTGTTTTCGAATTCTGGCTGCACGAAAGACTACATATAAGTAGGTGCGATGACTGGTTGAAAACCTTACCTCCTATGATAAATCATTCATCGAAATTTCATTCATCAGCGTATAGGCGCATTATTTTAAATAATTATAAATGTTAGAAAATGATTTCGATCAAACTTTTTAGAATCATCATTTTTCGCTCATTTCACATAGTTTTGCTTTAGAATCGAATCGAAGAAATCGTCTCTAAATATAGATTTTATACAAAAATTCGTGCTATAGGTATCCGGGAAAGCATTTGTGCAATATCAGTATACTTTCTCACATTTCAAAACTGCATTTTCTAACCCAGTTGGCTGACATTGGTAAATTTTTAAAATTGATTAATAGGCTATTCATGAAGGTACTAAATAAACAATGGTAGGACATAATTATGTAGCTTTCGAAAGAAGTAACATATAAATAATTTTATGTAGGTATACTCGTATATCTACTCGTACCTATTTCAGACTAATTGAAAGAACAACAGTTTTACTTACGGTAATTATATAGGACGTAATGTTGGACAAGATATAAAAGTGGTATAATATTCATATATAGATGTTTACAGCTACAGATTCAAATTCAACTAACATTTAATCACAAAGTACATGTAAAAAAATTCTAATTTCGAATTTTTCAAAAATTTTCAAAGATAATCTGCTACCTATTACTAATGTCAAATTAGTCGAGTCTATTATTAAATATTCTACGAGTTTTCAAGGACGTTATCGATATTTTTCAAACCACATACTCAATTTGATAAGCTTAAATAAACAAATTTTACTAATAATTTCTAGTTTAACTCGGAATCTATTATCATTCAAAAGTGCTAAATTTAATGTTTAAAGAGAATTGCTAGTCTGTGGTTTCCAAAATTCTTCATTTGGAGGAAAATTATTGAAACCTAAAGTTATCACTTGGGTGTTGTTTTAATCTTAAAAATTATTTTCCTTTTCTGTTATATGATGCCAAATTTTTGATACAGATATGGAGAATTCTCAAAAGATTTAAATAGTACCTACTTTTAATTGATTTCAAGAATTCTTATACTCGGTTTTCAGCAGTGTGTACATATAGGTAGGAGATTCGACATCATAGGTTCGTTGAAATGAGTAATCACAAATTCTAGCCTAACTTAATCGATAAATTTTCAAAATTTAAGTAATCGATAGGCTAATCGTATTACAGTTTTACAAAAGAAAACATTCCTTTAAATATTTTTATTCGGGATCCTTGAAAACTGATACGAAGTTTTAGGTAAAGAGATGTATAGCCTGTTTCAAACGTTGAAGACAAGAACTTGTATATCCAGTCCAGGTTATATAATATTCGAACGCAAACTTTAGTACAAGAGTTTTTGATCGCAGCAACTCCATTAACTTTTAAAAATCGGCAACAGGTTAGTATTTTGTATTTGTTATGTATCGTTGGTACATATTACATTGGCAATGAAGCAAAAACTCATACAGGCCGACATATCTATTGTCTATCTTCTGCTATTCTTCTGTTTTAAGTGACGGGCCGATCAAATTTTACCCAGCTACTTAATATTTTCAAGTTTTCAGGTCTGTATTCAAGTTCTTCTTCAGGCTCAAGTTAAATAGACCTACTGGCGCACCTAGGACATTTTCTCAGGTTGAGCCATGGTTTTTGATGTGTGAAATTCTAAGTGCCATTAAAATAGTTCAGGATCTCTCCTCTGAGTGAAATTAAGTTTTCAGTTGGTGTGATTAATTTAGGCTACGGTAAATCTATAAAATTTTCAGCGTAGACCAGTCACCTATATACGGAATCGCTAAAATAGTATTTATCATCGATTGAGGGTGAGGGCAGAATTTACATTAGCTTCAAAAAGAATGGGGGAATTCCCAAACTGGCAATCGAATATTATGGGCATATCTTAAAAGATATATTGCGCAATTAATCCGCCTCTAATCAAAGACGAGTGTATTTTCAAAATATCAAAAATTTTATTTTCATACCTAATTGCTTGTCGACAACTTAACAAGTGTCATTTTCTGCTTCTTCCGTCATATTTCAACCGAGCACGGCTCTGTTGAGCCCTAGTAAAAACAGGTGGAAATGTTTGTCTCCTTCATGAAAAAACCGACGAAAGATCTGATCTTTTTTCCCGTGAAGAGACCATATCATGTAAATGATTTTTGATCATCGAGGTAACCTTTTTGTTTTTTTTTAGCCGGCGAAAGGAAATTTAGGCGAAATAGTGGTGGAAGAGATAGCGGTGGGGAAGAGCAAGGAGATGTAAGGGGGATTGCGCATCTTTAGATAGGTCAGAAAAGTATATTTTCGTTTATTGAAAATTACTTAATTAAAAAAAAACAAGTAAAGGCGCAGAAGGATAGGTAACTTAAACATGTTTTGATTTTTTTTTTTTGGTTAAAAAAATAAAAATACAAAAGTCTTGTTTTTTTCATACAGATAAATCAGTGAATTTTTTTCAAAAATTCTTAACAGAATTCTAAGTTAGATGCCGTACATACATAATTAAGTTCATAATAGTACTGTACTTAGAGACGAATTTTTCAGGGTTTGATAGTTTTGTTACCCGTAAAATTATCGATATGCTTGATCTGCTCCAACCATTCCACCGTTAGTTATTCGTTCAGCAGTCAAAAGACCTTAAATTGCTCCGAATTAAACCCTGTCCAGGCTCCTATTCAGCTGAAATCTAGGAGCTATCCTTGCATATTATCTTCCAGTACGTTTGTAATTTTATCAACCAATAATTTTAATCCGTTGTCTCGAGGTCCTCTAGAGGGCAGACCTATAGACAGGTGTATATTCTGTCCACAAAATAATCCGGCACTGATCATATAGGACCGAAAAACTGCGAAGACGCGATTTCAACGTTGTGTACAATCCACCTCGATAAGAGTGTGTGCTGAAAAACATACGTAAATCGTGTGCGTACCTACCTTATTGCCACACTATCCATTCCACGAATAAACCAACGGGTGAAAATTTATTTTGCGCGCAGGAACAGCGAAGAATTAAAACAAAGAACGAGCACAAACTTCGATTGGGAGATGAAAACGATGAAAACAAAAGTCAGTTTCAGCACCGAAGTCAGTTTGTCAACGCAATCATCGTGAACGCAAATTCATACGAGGAGCAAAACAAAAACAAAAACGATCAGGATATTAAAAAAAATAAATAAAAATCCGAAACGAAACGACTAACCACGAACTTAACGCCCAAAAAAATGGGTAAACAAGAATTCGAAAAAGTTTACACAGAAAGATAATAAAAATTATTATAAAACAAAAAAAAAAAAAAAAAAAAAGATGAAAATGAAAAATAATTAACCGCAATTTAATGATCGACCAATGCCGACAAATTCGACGTAGATTATTATTTTTTTTCTCGCCACCATTTAGCCAGTTAATACCGGGCACGAATTTCGTAAAATTTTTTTCTTTTCTCGAAATTTACCCGACTAGGTCACGAAAACTCGACGAACTTTTATATTTTACAGTTTGACGATTTTACACGCGGTGAACGAAAACGAAAACAAATAATGTTGATAACAAATAATTAACAAATCGGATAATCTCGAATATTGATAACAATAATTCAAATAGGAAAAATATTAATTAAAAAAAAAAAAAAAAAATATTTTTTTAATTTAAAAAAAATGAAAATTCTCGTACATGCAGGTATACGCGATGATATTATATGCAGATTTGCGTATACATCGAGTGAAAATAATGTTCAAGTAATACGAAACAACATTGTGATCGCGTAAAGTTCGGCCGAAGATAAATTCTGCGATTCGGTTCGAAGTGATATCAGAGTGGTGTCGGGGCTTCCAAAGCACATAACCCGGTCTACACATTACGAGTATTCCATTCAGTGGCACTCCAATCCGTGCTGAATACTTTCTCTCTTACTCGACGACCCCCTCCTCGACACCAACGTTATTCCAAACAGAACCCGACTCGACACTTTTTGCTCTCCTCGGTTCGTCGATTCGCGATTTCTTCTTCCGCATTTGTCGGTTCTCTGTCTCTCTCTGTCTCTCTGTCTCTCTGTCTCACTCTCTCTCTCTCTCACACTCTATCTCTCTATCTCTCACTCTCCCTCTGCTCAACTGTCCGTCTGTTCGTCTGCTAGCGGTGTCTTATCTTTTTCTTTGGCATTAGGCACACCATTATTCGGTGTTAGGTATACAACTTTTTCGACGTTAAATTAATAGAAATGGAGAGAGAAGGTTTCAGAAGGCGAAGGGTGGCAGATTTACATATTGACTAAAAAGAACTTAGAAGGAGAGAATACAGAGAAGGAGAGAGAAGCCCACTTCCTTCATGCCATTCGACTTCTCTATATCCCTTTTTCATGTATTCGTATTAATTAACGTGTAAATAAAGTATTTTTACGAACAACCGGAAAAGAATTAGGTGTAAAAAAAAGATAGAAATGTAAAAAGGGGGAAAGAGAGAGAGAGAGAGAGAGAGAGAGAAAGAGAGTGTGTGTGAGAGAGAAAGAGAAAGAAACTAGGCTGTGCGCGTGAAAGAGTGAAAAAAAAATTATTAACAAGTATTTTTTTATTTTTTGGCTGCCTACCGATGAAAGGAGCACAAGGAAACAAGACGTAACAAAGAGAAGAGGAGAAAAAATAAAACGGCGCGTGCAGAGAGTAGTTGGATAGTTTTAAAATTTACTTTTGATATTTCCAGAAGAAAACGAGAAAATCTCTGGTTTTATGGTTGTCACGAGTGAAAAACGATGCAAAGAAATAACAACAAAAATTTTGGATGAGGAAAATGACGAAATTAAACTCTGTTCAGAACCCATCGTTTTAAAATGAAAACTTGGTTAGCTTCTAATGAGAGGGAGATTCGAATTTGGTCTTCCTGCCAAAAAACAAAAATAACAGAGAGAAAAATTGTTCAGCACATGAATGCATTGAAAACTTTTGTCTGAACAGAGAAGCCTTTAAAAAGGGCTGATTGAGAAATTAGTCTTCAAATTAAATTGACAGATATTTTTCATGGAGGTTGTTCCTTGAATATCGGTCAATTTTGCAAAATATCGGCTTCCATTTGTTCTATTTACTTGAAAAATCTATATCTTAATGTGGGGACTCACTGGTATGAGGAAAAGGGGCTTGGACCCCTCAACAACAGTCGCCGCCCCAAAGGGCAGGCTAATTACTCGTCTGTACGACGTTAAACCAAACACAAAATACGTTCGATCGTAATTACCTGCAAGTACATGCAGGTAATGTACGAGTACCGAATTGTGACATCACCAAACAATGTCACGATCCGTACACGAACCGGCCAGCCATCTCTTATCACGATAGGGGATGATGCAACCTGGCCACCCTCACCGACGTACGTATTACCTTACATACGTGTGTTTGTGTGCGTGTAAATAAGTCGTATATAAACCGCCCAAACTGGCTCTAAAATCGCCAGTGTTCGGTCTGGTTCTGGCTTACCCGTACTTAAGTACGAAGTGGCTGAACACGCTTAAATTCTGTTGAATTTCCTTCTGGTGAGAATATCTCTCACAACAAGGTATTCCACAGTGGTGACCCCGACGTGATTTTTGGCTAAGTCGTGAGGTGTCTGGAGGCGCGTTGCGCTATTACAAAAATTCGGCGCGGTGTGCTGGCGAGATACTCGCTTGCTCAGCAAATAAAAAATATTTTTTTGCAGACTAAGACACCTTTTTGGTCGTCGAAGTAGAGTCTGCTGAAGTGGGAATTTATACCCCTCTCCTTAAAATATATAAACAAGGAGAAACAAGACAGTAGACCTGGAGGAAGAAGGTTGGACTCATTCCCCAACTCCCCCAACTTCGACTCGACACTCTACAAATTTACCAAAAACTGAAGAAGGCCCTCAACACCCAGAGTTAGCACGACTGGGAACTGCAATAAATAAAGAAGAACTCGCAGTTAAGACGTTAAGAAGTGGTTGAACTTTAAGCCAAAGTTCTGACCCGAAAACACCTGTCCTACAAACACAGGAGCCAGTGTTTTCAACCAGCAAGGAAGGAAGTAGTTCTGTGGAATACGCTTGTCACCAGAAAGACATAGCAATGGTTCCACCACCAACTGAAAACCCACAACCATCGCAGGGAGGTAGTAGTCAGCCACAGCTGACACCCGAAGTCTTGGCGCAGATTATGCAACTTTTGCAATTGCAGCCAGGACAAAACCCCAACTTCTATAGACAGAGGATAGAGATCCCAGAATTTCTGCCCAATGAGGTAGATTTGTGGTTGACACTATTGGAAGGCAGGTTCAAGACAGAAAATATAACACTGAACCAGCGGTATTTACACATCTGTGGGGGCATGCCTCCACAGAAGTGGCTGAACACGCTTAAATTCTGTTGAATTTCCTTCTGGTGAGAATATCTCTCACGACAAGGTATTCCACACTTAATTTCCATATATATATTTTTTTTTACTGTGGCACCGAGTTGAAGAGAACGAATGAATCGATTTTTATAATTAAGGTGTTAAAAGAAACGTTCCACCATGTGAATGTGCCATATGAAGAGAAAAAATCCATAGCACTCTTGGGTGACAAGTTGTGGATTTCGACCCACCCACTTCCTCAAAACTTTATTTGGACATTTTTGATCCCATAAACATATTCTCCTAAACGATATTCATAAAATCCTAAAATTTCATACTTCTGTGTCACCACCCCCTTCTTCAGATATGGAGCGCCAAAAAATTATAAAAATTGAAGTTTAGGTAGGTATAGCTGTAGAACAAAGCACAGTCAAATATGTAGTTTAAAAATGAAATGAGGAAGAAAGAAGAAAATAGAGTGGGAGAATGAGGGAGGGCAATAGTCCACTTTATGAAAAGTAATTGGGGACTCTTAGCAAGTGCCAAGTGAAGGTTTTAATTCCTTCAACTATATACCCGACTTCTTTATTGTTTGCAAACCGAAAAAAAAAAGTGAAAAAGGAGAAAAGATAAGGAAAAAACAGCTCTAAATCTATCCCTTCCTTACTATGGCTTGCTTTTTCCCACTAGGGTTTTCCCTTAAAAGTATTATAAGTTTTTGATAAAATTGCTACACCGAGATGTAGCCCACGGTTAATTTTCTCAGTTTTTTTGGCAGTTTTAACGTCTTTTGTTTTTTTCATAACATGTGGATATCGGTGGAATATGAATGCGCACAAGATTAAAAAGACAAGGTAAAAACGAACCTAGAAGCGCACAAAATCTGTAGTCTATAAACGCCGTTATTTTATCAATTTATTACCGAAAGCGCACAAGATTTTACTTGAAAAATGCACGTAAACGCACATATTTTCTGCTTCTTTTTCTCATTTAACCAGTAAACAGTGAAGTGGATTGATGCGAAGTAAATTTTGTGACTCAGTTTGTTAATTTTTGAGCTCAAATTATATAAAATGTTTAAAGTGACTGTAACTAATAAAGGTGTTGAATGTATAATTTGTGAAGGTTTTAAATATCAAAAATTTAGAGTAAAAAGTGATGGCAATATACATTGGCGGGGTACATCAAGAAATTGTAGTAGCTCTCTCGTCACAAATAATTCTTTCAGTTGCATAGTTAACCTGGGGCAGGTTCATAACCATAATGTATATAGTCCTCGGTCTCTGGAAAGACATGTAATTTGTAATGTATGTAAATGTAAGGTTACAGAAGATTTACATGAGAGACCGGCAAAACTGATTAGAAAAGAATTAACTGCCATTGAAAATGAGAATCTTCATTGAAGAGATATTACCAGTATCAGAAAGGCTGTATATTTACTGAGGAGGATGTTATTCCCTAAACATCCTTGCTCCCTTGCTGAAGCCTTAACCTAAGCCAACGCAAGTGAGGTGGTAACAAGTGCAAACAAATGATTTATTCATGTGAGTTTCGATGATGAAATTATTATTTTGAGTACCGAACAAAACTTAGCTTTTATGTGTCATAGTGAGGTGCTATTGGCTGATGGTACATTCTATGTATCTCCTCAGCATTTCTCCCAGTTATATACTATACATGCGTATTATAACAATGTATATTACCAACTCATATTCTGCTTTTTACTAAGAAAGACTGCTGATTGTTATAAACGGTTATGGGCATTTATTAAAACATTATGCGAGTTATTTGCTTTAAATTTTACTCCTACTATTGTAATGCTTGATTTTGAAAAAGCAGCGCATCTGGGTTTACAAACAGTATTTCCTGAAGCCCATATTTTTGATTGCAACTTCCATTTGGGACAGTCATTTTTCAGGAAAATTCAACACTTAGGTCTGCAACAAGATTATGTCAATAATACTACTAGTGGTCAGTACTTAAAGCAGTATTTTGGTTTAGCCTATCTCCCTGATTACCTTGTTGAGGAAGCATTCCTGGATATTCATTTATAGATTATGTACTTCACACTTACATTTCCCTTCAAAGTACATTTCGCTCCTCTATATGGGCAGCACCACCAACAGGATCTCACCCTCGAACTACAAATGGTCCCGAGTCCTACCATCGGCATCTGAAGGACCAGTTTTTTTCACCGCATAGCTCGATTCGTCTAGTTACTGACATCCTTATCAAATTACAATCTAAGACGTATATTAAAATGAATCATTCATCGCCACGTAAAAAATGTAAAAATCAGAAATGTAAAGAAACTTATATTAAGACATTGTGGGAAAAGTATGAGTCAGGTGAGCTCAGACTAAAAGATTATGTTCGACAGGTAGAGGTCCGCATCCAAGCTGTTAATTTGTATTAATTTGGTTTTTATTACTTTAAATTAATTTCCTATTTATTCATATACCTAACTTTGCTACTTATTTATTCCTATTAATTTACTGCCACCTATTTATTTTTGTATTTTCAATATTACTATTTTATAAATAATATTATATTATACATTTGTGCTCTTAAATATTGTTGTGATACTTTTGTAACCAAACAAAGATAAATAGCAGTTTTTTTTAATGAAAATCTGCTAAAAATGTGCAATTTTGATTTGTGCGCTTCTAGCGTTTAATTTTGGGCGCCTATGTGCCACAAACAAACAAAAAAATTGGCGCTTTTGGACCGCCTAATATGGCCTCTGTGCGCTTATGTATTACAGCCGTGGATATAATGCCTAATTTTTGAGGCGCATGTAGCATATGCAAAGATCGCAAATATGGCATGAACATTGAGCATTGCGTATCAATATGTAGAAAAAGTTTAGCATTATCGTTTAGGCTACGACTGCATAATCAACAGAAAATAGCAACAGCAACTTCAAACCAACATAAATATATAAATCGCATTGAAAAAAAATTATGTCAAAATAAGAAAATTATGTCACTAGTTTTCTTTTAACGTAAAACGGAAAATTTTCAGCTTCAGATCAATTTTAATACACCGTTTGCAAGCAAACTAGGTGAAAAATGTTTAATGCTGAGCTTGGGTGGAAGCGTTGATGCTCATGTTACGTTTTCCTCAGCCAAAGAAATATATTCTACAGCAATTTGCGGAAATAACTTCTTCATACGCCATACTGCACATGCGCACTCCACCAACATTTTTTTTCTTATACTATACGCTTACACATCATGCGCATTTATCACAACAAAATAATACGGTGTGTAATAAGTGCAGAAATGCAGTTCCACATTCGTTAAATGAAAAGCATACTATTTAAATCAATTGAAGAAAACATTTTTAAAACTGATTCTTTGCAACCATAGAACCAGTTTTAAGCCATTACGTAAAAATTTCAGGGACATAGTTTACATAAAATTTCAAAATAATTCATTCGTTTTCCCTCGCAATACGCGAAAAAGGAAATATTTA
The DNA here is from genome assembly GCA_011428145.1 of Ericerus pela. Taxonomy (NCBI): domain Eukaryota; kingdom Metazoa; phylum Arthropoda; class Insecta; order Hemiptera; family Coccidae; genus Ericerus; species Ericerus pela. Next base: position 351,562 of record WOFM01000157.1, on the reverse strand, counting down.
TTGAAATACGTTGATGAAGGCTCAAAATTTTAATCGAATTAACTCACATGTTTTAGAGAAAATATATTGATAAGAAATTTCAGAAACAGCTCAATTTATTTCAAAAAACAAAACATTCTAAATGCTATTTTTGTTGCCACAGATTTTATTTCAAATATATAATTTTCTGGGATTAGGGTTCTCCAATACAATTATATTTCTTGAAATACTATCCGAGAGCTGAAGAATTAAAATTCTTATTATATCATAGCTACTGGTCTCGTTATGTTACAAGAAAATAACATATGCTTTTAAAAGTAGAAAGTACAAGTTTCCGCTATATTTTTGAAACTATATTCTGCATCACTGATCAGTTTCAAATCGGTTTACTTGCTACTGTACTAATACATTTTATCATTTTATGGTGGAAAGCGTCAATAATTTTTACAAAAATGATTAAAATTTTTTCGAAAACTTTTTGACGGGACTTAAAATAATCTTATATGTGAAAAAAACCTCTTCACTTTGACATACAATCATGTGGTGAGCTGCTATAAATTTTATGTTTGTGAATTTAAGATGTAAAAACGTTAGTTAATGTCCAAAATTTATAATTTTTCGTAATTTTACGTTTAAGCGCATTTTTAGGAGAAAACAAGAGATGGAGAAAATGATTAGGATAAAATAAAGAGCTGCCGAAAAGAATAATGGAAGTATGGTGTTTATGGTTTCGTCGTTTCAATAAATTGAAAACCTTTAAAACATATCTGAGAACCAAAATGGATTAAAAGAGAGATTATTGAACTTCCATATTTCATCAATTGAGCAAACAGTTTCTGAAAAATGTTCACTGATATTGAAATCAATGAATTTGCAGTTTTTAAGAGCAAATAAACATAAGTGTTACAATTATTAATATTTCTTTGTCATGAAACATTCAAATTTTTGATGCATAAACATCTTAATGCTCGGTCTATGGTAGAGAAGAATTACGATCGTAACTCGTATGAGTTACATTATGGTTGTGTGCATGCGTAATGCGTGCGCATACTCACAACCACTCCATCATGTTTACACATCAATCCTTCATGAGATTTCTTTGAAAACGAAGAACCAACCAAATTCAGTAGCTTACTTTTTCTAGGCTACGTTTTCATTTGATTATGTCTTGCGGCTGTATACAAACGGTAGCAGAACTTAATCCGTTGAATAAGTACTAAAAGAGAATAGCGAGAATAAATTTCTAAAATCGCTATTATGGTCGGTAGACAAACAAAAATTGCATACATGCAGTTGACACCTCTCTTTTCTTTAACTCGAGTTGGTAGCTGGTATCTTCGTACGTCATTTGACATTTAACTTGGTCATTGAGTATAAGTCAACGTAATCTGGAGTGAATACATTATCTACATTTAAGGTAGCTGACCGAGACATATGTAACCTTCTGTTGCAACTTTCTAATTACTGGAAATATAAGTTTATTTTATTTTACTCATTTTAACGGGTACCAAGTTGCATTTTAAATCAACGCAAATATATTTTTTTATTTGCAATTTAGAGCTCACAAATATTATGCAACGTTTAATTATTTTTGTGAACTACTATATCACGGAAAATGTCCATTTAGTAGTTTCAAAGTTAAGGTTACTGAACTTTAAGATGTTATCTCTGTAAAATTTCATTTTTCAACACGATGTAATAATTTTGAATAAAATTAAGAGATGTGGAACCTATTACATTATGAAGAAATTAATTTTTCCAATTTTTTTCTTTATATAGGTACTCTACAAAATGTTCCTAAAAATACAAACTTAAAGAAATTAGAAACCATGGAAAAAACTGAGTACATAAAAAGAAAAGTAAAATAACTGATACAGGAGTGATAAGTTTTTAACGTTTTTTGATTATTTTAATTTTCCCAGAATGATGAGTTAGAGTGTACTACGAGATTTCACTGTTCCTTCAACGGTTTATTTGAGTAAACCAATCTCATTATTCCGTTATTTGTTAGGACTTCATTGCAAATATCTTCTATTTGATCAGTTCGGTCGCTGCTTGAAATATTTGTGCAGTTGGTTATTTAACAAAATATGGCATTCGAAAGGTGGTTTAGTTACTAATAATGACCGAAGTTTTTGTGCAACACTAAATTAAGCATTTTATTTTATTTAGTAACTTACGCATATGGGTAACAATGAAATATTTTGTGTTTCAGAAAACAGCACCTTAGGCTACACATACAACATATTAAATTTTGTTACGGTTTGTGCAATAAATATCTCTGCCTCGCATCAACCGCGGTAAGTGTGTATTTTCCACAATTGTCAAATTTTGTAATAACTGCAATTCGAAAATCAGTGACCGATTTTACTCAAATTGAATACCAAACTAGTCCCTAACAGTCTCCAACTGCTATAAAAATTTCAAGCCAAAATCTTTTAATTTACGAGAGTTATCGCGATGACAACATGGTGGCTTTGCAACATTTTGAGACTCCTTTTCTTCGTATTTCAAAAATTTTAACACGAATGTATAGCCCATGAAAACTTTTAACACTACACTAAGTTTCATTGCCATAGGTTAAACAGCGGAACCTCCACAGACTTCCAAAATGTGACAAAATGAGCAAAATGAGGAATTTTATACATATATATATATATATACTTATTCCGTACAGAAGAATTTGAGTGACCTATATATTCCTACGACTCAAGATTGGCGCTTTTCCACGGGTTCCTCCATTGCTCTGAATGCCATAGTTGTATTTTCCTTTGGAAAATACACTATTAATACTTTAATTTGATACTTTGGCTTCTGAATGAGACAGGAATCGGCTTACTTTGCGAATAACAATTTTTCATATTAATTTGAGTATTTTTAATTTTTTTTTTTTTAATTTCTTACGAAATGTTTCTTTTTGTAAAATTGGAGGTTAAAAATAGTTTTATGTTAGCAAAAAGAATGTATTTTTAAAAATTAACCCGTTGCATGTTTCTATTCCATTTAAAAGAATGGTTTCTAATCATATTTCGATGGTATCTCTTTTGCCTATCGCGGTTATAATTTGAACGCCCATCCTAGCTAGTCTCTTATTACCCCTCTGATTCCTTTCATGCTACAAAGTATCGCTGAGTACAGAGAATTGAAAATCATGCTCAACTGATCGATCAAAAACATGTATTTAAAATTGAGGGATAAATAAAATAAGTCTAGGTTAAAAACGAATTTTTAGAAGATAAGCTTTTATTTTATTTTTCTGGCTTTCTCTTCACGCAAAATAAAAATTATTTTGTTGCGAAAGATTGGCTGCAGTATTGGTATATTTTAAAATCGCAGTAGTGAGTTGAATAAAAGCTTATAATAAGAGCTATTTTCATAGGTCTATTATTCATTTAGTAAGCAACCCTCGACAAATTAGTTCTGGGAAAATATTTTCTCTTTTCAGCAGAAATTACTAATATCTTAGATACATTTATCATTCCCATTATCACTATTTCAGTCGATCGGGGAAAAAATTTCATACAGTACCCAGTACCTACCTACTTAATTCTTGCTGTTATTACTCAACCGAAATTAATGAATTTAGAACAGAACCGTGACAAAATGACAATGATACGCTAAAATGAAAAACTGATCGAAAAATTTGTTGAAAAAATTGGTTATCGTCATAAAAATGAGAAAATTGAGAAACTACGTAGTACGGGAAACTTAGTACCTATGTAAGTATTATGATAGGCCTCACTATAATTTAAAGAAATTCAGAAAATTTCGAGAATTGAGAGCTCATAGAAATTCAATAGTAGGCCCTTACCGGATCAGTTCACGAAATTTTCTGATTTTATTAGCGAATGTCGGCGTTAAAAATGATAGAGAGAGTTTATATTGCTGTATTGCAACAGGTCGCAAGGGCTATTAATTTTTGTTTTGGGCCTATAATGAAACTTACATATTTAATTTCTATATTAAATCTTTTCTTATTATTTTCGTTTTTATAACGAAAACTAATTTTTTAAATAAATTTTTTTGATCATTTCTGATTATGAGGTAATATTTTATCATTTGAGAATGAGCAAAAATTGATATTTTAACAAATTTGTTGCACATTTATTCATTTTGATCGTTTTTGTTTGAAAAAATATTTTTCTGAACGTTGGGGTAATTAAAAATCAGAATTATGCAGGGTTAAAAAAACATAGCTGTGTGGAATAGAAAATATGTTTCATTTTTATTTTTTGTTTATAGGAAATGCAATTGAACATTTTCTCTTTCTTCCATTCTTCATTTAGGAAAAATACAACTATTGCATTCAGTGCAGTGGCGGAACCTGTGGAAAAACGCCAATCTCGAGTCGTAGATCACGAATATATAGGTCACTCAAATTCTTCTGTACACAATATATATATATATATATATATATATATTTCCACGTTTTGTTCATTTTGGCACTTTTTAAGAATTTATGGAGCCTCCGCTGTTTGATCTATGGCAATGAAACTTGGGGTAGTGTTAGAGGCTTGTATGAGCTATACGTTTGTGTTAAAATTTTTGAAATTTATTCAGTAGTTTCGAAGGGAAGGATTCTCAAAAATTTACAAACCCACCATATTGTTATCACGATAACGTTCGTAAATTAAAAGATTTTGGCTTGAAATTTTTATGGTAGTTGGGAACTGTAAGGACTTGTTTGGTATTGAATTTGAGCAAAATCAATCAACTGGTTTTCGATTGGCAGCTATTACTAAATTTGACACTTTTGGAAAATGCACACTTAACGCGGTTGATACGCGGTACAGATATAATTTTTCATTTTAATATAAAATAAGTAGTGTAAAATAGATAGTGATTTAACACCGGTGGGTTGAGATGAAAGTATTCCTTAACAGGCTCGAATGTTTAACTTTTTATGGAACTGGGTGAAAAAATTTGCGTCTATCTTACATCCTCCCAAGGAAAACCGAATTTCAAATTTATTTTCAGAGGTAGGTAGCCTATTTTTGTTATTTATAATTATAATTAATATTTTTAATCTGAATTATTTATTTTTGTTGGGGTCTCGATTATGTGGGAGCCTGGATGCAGGGCACCCACTGCACCATCCTTAATCCGCGCCTGTTTCTAAAATTTCATAGCCGTCGGCTAAGCTATTCCTGAGATATTGTCGGGACATGATAGAAAATTTATAAAAAGTAGGCCTTTAAATTTTTGTTTTCTAACCGACATTCAACGCACTTTTTCGGCTAAAATAAAAGATCGAAAAATTAGTTTATGTAAATACCTCAAATATTTGTAGATAGCCTACGATGATGATAAATTATCGTAAAAATATTACATAACAAAAATGCGAAAAGCAATCGAATCGATAAAACTGCGTGCACAACCAATTGGAAACTTGTCATTATATTGAAACAACACTCAGAGAAAACACTATTAGATATAAATAACCGGATTTGAATGTTTTTTTTTTTCGGTTGCTCAAATCTTCAGTTTCAGAATTTTTTTTTCTTTGATGATTTTCAACAGGAATTCAAAAATGAAAGTCGATCAAAGGTGAAGCAAGAAGTTTAATTTAAGTTACAACATGTTCGATGAAATTTCGATATTTATGCATTTAGCTTGCCGGAACACACTTCTCTTGAGTGGTAAAAGAACGACATTGCATAGGTAGTTATCTAAAATATTATTTATTGTTCAGACATAGAATGCATTATCTTCCAACATACTGCAGAATATGGTTACAATCGGCTTAACGGTTTATCCGCAGAAGTGATTTGAAAAAATCTCAAAACTATTACTAAGAAGTGAAGATAAACCAAAGAAGTTAAGTATGCTGTTATTTTATTTTCTAAGCAATCATTTATTAACTTGCGTACTTTCGTGTAACCTCACAATTTATTATAAGCTTTTATCATGAATTTTTTTGACTTTTCACTTTAAACGTACCTACTTATCGAATTTTTACCCAGCATTCTGCCAAATAATATTTTTTTGTTTATTTATTTGTTATAAACTTTTATTCTACTCAATACTGCGATTCTAAAATATACAAATACTGCAGCCAACCTTCCGCAACGAAATGATGTTTATTTTGTATGAAGCTAAAGCCAAAATATAAAAGTAAAATTAAGCTTATCTTTCAAAAACTCGTTTTTAACCTAAAACTATTTATTTATTTATATATTTAATTTTTTTGTTAAAGAAAATTTATATTTTCTAGCATGGCTTGTCGGACTCCAGTTTTTGATTTACAACTCTCCTCTTCGTGAGTACCTGGGGAATTCGGTGATGCCCACCATTCATTCCTAAAGTAGTTTTTTAATTTTTGAATCACATGAAAAAATGTTTCTATATATTTTTATTTTTCCCTAAGCGTCCAGCGGCAGTCGGCACACATGAATGGGGGTTGCCGCACCCCGATTAAAAACCGCTGACGTAAACTCATAGAACTCACTGAAAGGAACAAAACACATCCTATATTTGACTTTTGCCTCAGTTTGTTCAGCAAAGGTACTATAGATTCTTAAAGTTGCAGTAAAAATCCTCAAATATTGGCCTAAATTTTCAAATAATTAATTTTAAGGTTATTAAAAGAGAAGTTGACTTTTTTTCGGTTCCTCGTGGTGGGGATTATGTGTGTACGTAGTCAAATAATAATTTTAAAGAAATTTTGTATGTGATGGTTTTAGTTTATTTTGTACTTGTCTTAAAGTGTGCTAACCATCGTTCGTTGAAGTTCGCGCGGAAGGGTGGATTCTTAGAAAACACACCGTAAGCAAATCATAAGCTGAATATCGAATATTTAATTGCAAATTGAAGATTATGACCATTATTTTTTTATGAGTAGTGAGAAGCAAATAAACAGGACGTCTGGGTCTTTCTAACAAGATTTTTACAATTTAAGGATAGCTTAGTTGAACTTATAATTCACGTTCTTCCAGAATTTGAAAGAAACAGTCAAATTCAAAATAATTTATTGAAAATTATTTATATAATAACAAGATTGCGAACATTTTACAAATTGTTTATAATTTTTAGGTATTGTGACTGGTATTGGTAATGCAGAATCGGTCTTTGTCTTAGTTTTTGTCTGGTAAAAAATACCAGACCGACAAGTTTTTCTGATCAGTGATTCGTAACATCGAAATTGTTTTTTTCGAATTGAAATGAGATGCAGTATTTTGATATATGAATGTACAAGAATTTAATTTATACAATTTGTATGAACTAATAACTGATCCAATAATTTCCTGGCGAAAGAGAATTTGGGAAATATTGAAAATGTGAGGGAGACAAAAATTATACCAAAAAAAGAGTTCGTATCTTAAAACTGAAAAAAATACCTATCCGTTCTTCAGTTTTTTTTTTTTTTGTGGGAAAAAATATGCTCTTAGTTCGGTTAATGATTATTACGTAAATTAGACTTTCTCTAAATTTTCGCTCAGTAGGAGTGTTTTTCCAAGTGAATGTACTTTCCTCCGGTAATATCTGATAATCCGCTCTCATCTTACGCACACTCATATACACAAGCCCGCGCGCGAACACACACACATACATAAATACATACATACACACATATACATTAGCACAAAAATTTTTGCTTTTATCCGTCTCAGAAGTCACCACCCACACACGTGTCTTCAAAGAAAAGAGAAAAAAAAGAAGCCGTGGAGAAACTACCGCCTCTACTTGGAAAAAAAGCGCAGCAATACTTCGCTAGAAGACACAGTCTGACAATTTTTATCTCTAATTCAAAAACAAAACCTATAACCTGAATTAATTCGATGCAAAAAAAGACGCTCGTAACCCTTAGTACTGTAAATAAGAAAAATATACTTCAAGCAAGACAGGCGACTTTTTTTTCTTCAGAACTTTTTTTTTCACATTGTTTTTATCGGAAACTACCGAATGAATAGGCACCAAATGTCTATTAGATTTGGACCAACGTAAGAACTATATTTTGTAAAAATTTTAGCCCTCTCTTCCTCAGTTTCCTTAAAATCTTGGAAAAATCACTTTTTCCGCAATATTTTATTTTCCAGTTGTCTTGGAAACTACTGAACTAATAATTACCAAATTTCAATCAGACTTACACTTACATAAAAACAATGTATCATAAAAATTTTTTAATCAAAATCATAGAATAACAACTTTTCTAGAAATTTTTTGCCCTCCAGTTTAATAAAATTCAGTAACAGTATCCGATATTCAATTATTGACTACGATTCAAGATTCAATATGAGACATTTTCTATCAGCTGTGTTTAACGTTAATCATAAAATTTGATGATAGGCAGATTGTAGATCAAAAATCCATTAGCTGGCTGATATCACTTGCTACTGATGGATAGACTGAGACGCTTACATTTCTGTTCAACGAATTCTCAAAACTTGGGACCAATTTAGATCGTTTTCTCGCAACCAAAAACCTCTGTATTATGAATTTTAGCCACATTGTTAGTCTAGTTAACCAAAACGCGTTTACATACAAACATACATACAAACATACGTACTAACATACGTACATACATACAAATATACACACAATTACTGCTCGTATTACAGTACAGGACAGAATATATTGTATACATAATTAAAATAAAAATCAGGTGAAGATGGGAAAATGGTACCGATCGTTTTCCTCTCGATCTCATGAAATGGATAATTTTCATCATCCCTACCCCTAACCATTCAGCGAGGTTAATTTTAATATCCCGTTTGCTAGCAAACTGGGTAAAAAAGAACAAAAATGTAAAGAAAAACGCCCGGAAAAGTGTACATTATAGGAAATAAAAGGGAAAGAAAAAATTAGGTCGTACACGAGTATAAAAATGACTGGTGTATATATAAAGGTTGAACGAATAATACGCACACACGCAAAATAACCTTCTCATCTTACTTGTGGGCAACGGTGATGGCGCAGGGAGGAGGAAATAATTTCTGTGAAATAAAGCCATATCCAACAGTTTAGTTTTTACACATACATAGACACTTACAATTTTGCAGACACAATTTGGGTCCACACGGCACGCGTTTGGATTCCGGAAGAGTAGCAACGAAATCAGCACACACAAGAGCACAATCATCGTTAACGCGCACAAAATATATAAAATCGTTCGTCTGTCGCCTTCAAATGCGTTGAAACGCGCTGCTGTTGTTGCTGCTGCCGCCACCGTCGTTGCGGCCGCACGTGTGAACTTGTACGCAACGATGGTCGTAACGTCGCGTCGTTGCGTACGCATTGAATAGTGTCCCACAATATATGCTCCGTGGATGTATACCACGCACACGAAGTCGAGCTTCACTGTCGATACGAGGGTGCTCGCACGCACACTCGTCCAAGAAAACGTACTTAGCTGTTTTTCTGTCTTTCGTCTGAAGGTCGTCGTGATACAAGTGAGAAAGAATTCCAAACTATTCGAACTTTTCACGTCGTTAGCCATGCTAAAATTTTCTATTTCCCGCATGTGGAGAAAACGAGGGGTAAGGGCGTATCCGGAAATATTTGTACGTTGGACAGGGGTTGCAAGATGAAAGTGTTTCTTGCAAAAATCTAAATGAAGCAAAACAAAAAAAAAAAAAAAAAAACAGCAAAGAAACACTTTTATTTAATGGGCTTCAGCTCTTCGATCATTTATTCTTCTCAACGTCAGAAGGATATACATTATTGTTAATGAAGGGCGTCTTGGGTCAGGACCCGGCAGCCAGTAGTCTGTCAGCATAAACGTTTCAGTCACATACAAGAGCACCAATAGCACCGAGCCAAATTTACCGTCATTTTTGGCTGCAAATGTGGCAGCAGCCAATCTCGAGTTGAACTCGAAACTTTTTAATTGCTAAGTCGAATCACTATGCCCTACAAAAAAATTACCATCAATGAAAAAGATAATGAGCTGCAAAAATATTCGAGCACCATCCCATATTCACGAACACGTTAACCTCCCCTCACTTAAAGTTCACTTAAAAATGACTTTTGGCACAATTTTGTATTTAGGAGTGTGGTAACTTTTTATTTTTACATTGGAACTCTCATAAGAAATACAATGTTCCCATATATTTAAGTACAAAATTGTGTAAAAAACTTATTTAAAGTGAAATTTAAGTGAAGGGAGGTTAATATGACGTTTGTGAATGTGGGCCCAAGGTTCAAAAGTGAGCGATTACATGTGAGGGATTTTGTGAAATGAGTACATGCAGCCTGTAAGCGATTCCCGAGTCATATATTTTACATATATAATTAATGATCAGAAACGAATGAAACGTTAAAATTCTATCATAGTGATGAGTCTTTCTTAAAAATTATAAAAAAACGGAATAAAATATCAACCTCTTCATTGTGGCAGGTTTAACGTTTCATTTAGAAAATGTAACCTCGATGTAAACTGAATATGCTTTCATGTAAAAAGATGCTTCACATCTTTATATGGAGGTATGTTCACTTTATATCTAGATTATATTCATCAATGATATGAGCCACTTTTCACTCAAAAAATAACAGTGTAAACATTGCCTTTCTGATAATGTATTATATTATAAACAAATCATAGCTAATATTTCAGTTTTTTTTATGAGATCTTGAATTCTTTTTTTGGAATGATTTGTAATTGTGAGACAATACTAAGCCTGCATGATTTCACCAGTCGTTGTCGCACATAGGCGTACAAATTTCCACTGTGTGATAACAGTCCAGCTTGTGATGATCGAGATGACTGGAAATCAGTAAAACAGCAGTTATGTGGTATTTTACTTATGTTCTGATCATTTTACACATTACTGAGATGAATAAATACTTTTTTTTAAAAGCCAATAGAATTTTGGTAATTTATGAAAATCAAAAACAAAAGTTACAAGGTTTGTTAGACAATTTATTTTATATAATATATGATCAGAAAGGCAATGTTTACTTTGGTATTTTATGAGTGAAAAATAGCTCTCATCATTGATGAGTGTAATCTTGATGTAAATGAAGGCGTCTTCATGTAAAAATGTAAAGCATCTTATTTAGATTCAAAGTTCTGAATAATTACATCAACTTCAGTTTTTGACTGAGAGATATTTTTGGTTATGAGTTGCTAAAATATTTAACTGAAGCGAGTGAGGCAAAGCTTTCTTATATATCACTTGGAGAAGATTTGTGATGATGCCATTGCACTTGGATGACTGAACCAAAAATTACCAAAATTCTCAAATAACTATCTTATGTTAAACCTGATTTTTTGACAAGCCCGATTTTTTAAATTTGATCTATTAAAGAAAACTTTATAAATTTTAATGAAAGTATGTTCAAAATATTCTTTAAAATCCTGAGAATGTCCTAGGCTATTCATATTTGAAAATTAAACAATTAGAAGGGTGTAATTGAAGAAAATGAGAATTTAAATATTGAAAAAATTATTGTCATAAGTTTAGGCAAATCCACCAATAAGAGCTACTCATTCAGATTAATTCAGTTGGTTCTTTTTTTTAAATAAAATTTATTTTATTGAGCTATACATATACATTGTTTTTTGTATTTTTTTGAGGCTCTGAATTCAAATTTTCAGCTCATGTTTAAACTGAACCACTTATTGAGCCCCAATGTGACCCAAAAAAGGTTGGTTAGGCAAATTTTTCACCATTATGTGTGATACATCTACAGATATGTTTATTGAAAAACTAAGTTTCACTTATAACATGTATGATGTGGCTGAAGTACATTTGGTTTGTTTATTTTTGACTTCTGGGTAGTTAACTTCGTTTCAGTCATGGTTCTGGGGTTTGCTTGCAACCTGTGAATTCAACCTAGTTCTTAAAACTTCACCTGTAAATTATGCTTCAGTATTATTTAAAATTGAAACGGTTGAAATGAATGAAATTAGAAATAACTTAATGTTTGAACCAAAATGTTACGAGAATCAAACTTCCTCTTTGCAAGGGGCACTGATGGGCAAAACTACAGAGTCAAATGAAAATTTTCGGTAAAAAATGGAGAAATATCGAGGGGAAGTGGTAAGAGGACACTCCCTTCGCTCCTTCTTTCGGAAATAACAGTTTTAGAAAAAGAAAAAAATAATTCCTCTTAAATCTCAGTATCAAGAAGATGCACCAGTCATCGAGTAACTACTGGGTTTTTAAGAAAGTACATAGTATGTTGTCACAGATGTGCGCATGTGGATGCCTGTGGGTGCCTGTGGGTGCCTGTGGGTTCCCGGCACCTATGACGACTTATCTTTTTCTTCATAATAAGTAATAGTATTAAAATTTTTTAATAAGCTTCAATTTATTTCATATTGGATAATAACTAATTAAATAATTATGGGTAACATATGAATATGATACGACATCAAGAAAACCAGAAAATAAGAAAGAAGAAAAAAAAGAATAATTATGCATCAGGGAAAAAATTAAGAGGCCCAAAAATCCGGGAAAGGGTAAAAAAGATAAGATTAAGATGGGAATAAAATTATGGGGGCAAAAAAATTTTCCGCATTTTCTCAGGCACCCATGAATTTGGAGGTTTGCACACGCTAGAGTATTTCATTGGATGTTAGCTAAAGTATGCGGTAATGTTGGGGCTAGACAGGGCTCTTCGAGTGGGTGTGTCGGGGATTGTCTCACCCAATTGGCAAAATCGTGCTAATGGACGACTTTTTATTTTTCCGTTTTCCGAATGTTGGAAATTTTTAAGAAAAGTTGGCTAAATTAGAAATTCTACCACCTTGACTAAACTACTTCGAAGAGCCACTGATGCGAAAACCATGATTTTAAATATCGCAGATAATAAGTAATTAATAAATTATTGTTTTTTTTTTATTTTTTCTATTATATCTAAACGTTATACAAATATGTCATATTTTGATTTTAATGAAGAATCACGATGAAGATTTTCGAAGGAAATTTTTTCTAGAACCATTTACTTTCCGTATCAGAAAATTGAATTTTTTAAAGGTCCATTCAGTACCGTAAATGTAAGCTATATGAAGTGCTATGACGTTAATATTACTCAGCTCCACTAGCGCTGCCAGATGGAAACAATGAATGCGATTGGCGGTACTGGACAAACGCCATTTTCTTTTTTCCACAATGGAATACGATTGGACCGTTACATAGACGCCGTTGTTGGCAACGACGACAATTTGCGATTACGAAACCCACTCACCATAGCACTGGAGAGGGAAAAAATGTTTTCCAAATGAATCTCTCAGCCGACGAAAATGGTACGCCTTCGATCATTAAATCGTTTGGTTCTCTCATCTTCCACCACTTACTATTTATTTACTCCCTCTTCACTTTTGCCATTACTCATTCTGGTCCTCCCGGCTCTCATTTTCAACTCTGCGCCTGTTCTCTCAGCACAAAATTCACCTCCTTCTCATCTTCTAACTCGTTCTCATTCGTACTCCCCCCTCATATGTCATTTTATTTAACTCAACTCAACTCTGATAGTCATGCATATACTCTTTTGTTCTTCCACTCATTGGTCTCACTCACTCTCTCCCTCACTCTCTTCCCCCTCTCGTTCTCTCTCTCTCTCTCTCTTGCTACTTGTGACTCTATCGGTCGCTGCTGCTTACTCGATGGCAGGGAAAGTTGACAACGGATTACGTTTTTAATTCGTAAAAAGCGAAGACCGTGACCCTAACACTTAGCAGTGAAAGTTAGCGAACGGTAAAATATTATGCTCTTGTGTATATATGTGAGTCGGTTTGCCTGCTCTCGAATGGCATAGGCAGTTTCCGTCCCATCGAAAAAGGTTTACTTCAATGGCTGTACATTTCCGGGTATTGGCTACCTCCATTCCCCTTCCACCGACGCGCCTTAATTCTCTTCGTGCAACATAACTGACGCTCCAAAGTCTAACAAAACCAAAGTTAATTCAGAGTCAAAATTTAACCCTGAGTTAGTTAACTTCTGAGTTAACTCAAGACCTGTACAACTAGCCCCAAACGGTTGTCAAAACAATGCTGTCCATCCGAATGGTGCACACATTGCGTCTCCTCACTGAGAGCAAAATATTTTATTTGCACATTACTGGGAAAGTCCAAAAATATAGGTATACAAATTTTTTCGAAAAATTTTTCGTTCTTAACCGGCCGACTTCATATTCTGATGGACAGTAACAACGGATAAAATTAACGTGAGGCGTGAACCACGCCCAGGCATTCAAGTCCATAATTTCGGATGAAGTATTCTTCATCTGTTAATTTGAATATCAACCGCGTTGGCTAACCTGAAGTAGAAAAGGCGCAGAATATTTTCGAACTATGCGTTTAACTCTTCGAAACGTGGAGTCACAATCGTGATTAGTAGGATCTGGGAGAGAAATTTCGGGTCCGGAAGGGAAACTAAGTGATCGGCCGGCTTCGAGCATTTACTTGGAAATTTCCATTTATCTTGAAAAATTTGGGCCCTTCCGAACTTTCAAAGAAGCCTGAGCCCAGTACCTTTGCGACCCTTCCTCCTTTCTGACGCCCTGATGGCCAGGAAAACAACACCCACTTGAGAAATTACCAGCGCTGCATCGCACAAACAAAACAAATATTTTCATCTACACTCAAAAATTTGAAAAATATTTCTCTGTTCATCACACTTTGGCTAATTGGAATTTCAAAAGCTATATATCTATACGGTCGCAATAATGGCCTACAGTTTTTCACCTTCAACACAATTAGTAGAATTCTCTTTTGAGAAAATAATTCTTAAACCATTCATCAGAAACCGAATAATATGCCCCAAAAACAAAACAAACACGCACAGATTACTAGACTGTAAACTAAAATGGATTCTCCAAATAAAACCAAAAAAACAAAAAACAAACTGCTTTAATGCACTCAATTCATTTAAAACGATTGATAATAAAACTGACTATAACTTATTTAATAATGTTATACATATTATTAATATCCTCAAAACTTTATTATGGCCCTGTTATTTTCAAAACTGTTCAAAAGAAATATTTTCAACAATACTAAATACCATACAAATCAGTGGATTGAGGATAGCTATCAGCTAGGACTCTTTAGGAGTTTTATGCAGTGCGGAGCTAAATAATTGTAAAAAAAAGATTGATGTTTATGGGTAAAATAAGCATAACTGAATGATAGATTTTCAGATGAAGTATTTCAGGAGAATATTATGCATCCAGTTACTTCAGCTAATGACCTAATATACCTCCTATTCATGCCCTATAAAATTTTTCTATTGTTAAAATAAATATCCTTCATCTATGTACGTAGGGAATGTTGGCTTCATCTGATTCCTTCCTTCCAAAACGTTAAACTTTCCATTTAAACATTTAAATAGTTGTTTCATATAATTAAAAATGTATTCAGTAAATGTATTTAATTTTCTCAGTTTCTATTTATTTATTTTTTATTTTTTATTTTTTATTTTTTCTCCCAAATGGAAAATCATTTTCATAATATGTACAACAGAGAATTTGGAACGACAGCATCTTCTTCAGTTGGTTAAGTGTTTCAACTGTAAATTTTTATCTTTATAAAATCATAATCAAATAAAAAATTAAAAATCCTTTTCAAAGTAAAATAATTCTTGGTTAAAAACGAATTTTTAAAAGATAAGCTTTTATTTATTTTTTTGGCTTTAGCTTCATGAGAAATAAATATTATTTCGTTGTGGAAGGTTGGCTGCAGTATTGTTATATTTTAAAATCGCAGTAGTGAGTAGAATAAAAGCGTATAATAAAAGAACATTTTATTCGTAATTTTGTACCTGATTCAAAGACTAACATCGATTTAGATTTTTTTTCAACTGTCTAGATACAAGATTAAGATGGGATTCTTTGAGCAGGGAGAAGGACAAATTTCTGGACCTTATTTCAATGCATATCCTATAAAACACATATTTTAGTGCTTAATAAAGCCATATATGATATATTTATACATTATTTGTATAATGCGTGATCAGAAAGGCAATGTTAATGCTGTTATTTTGGGAGTGAAAAGTAGCTATTATCATTGATGAATGTAATCTCGATGTAAATGAATACGCCGGCATGTAAAAACGTGAGGCATCTTTTTACATGGAAGCACTTTCCCTTTTCGTCAAGGTGGAGGTTACATTTTCTGAATGAAATGTTAAATCTTCCACAACGAGAAGGTTGATATTTTGTTCCATTTTTCGTAATTTTCGTGAAAGACTCATCATTATGATAGAATTTTGACATTTCGTTGCTTTCTGATAATTAATTATATGAAATATCCTCCTTGACAAGGTTTAAAAGTGAGTTTACATGACTGGGGAATCTCGCTGCGCACTTTTTGCAAAATTCCTTCACACGTAAATACTCAATTTTGAACCTTGGTGTGTAATATATTATTATATTACAAGGCAGTATTAAATTTGGACATCTTATACAGTGACGCTATTTCACAATAGGTAACAGAAAGAGTGAATGAACATTTTCCAGCCTAAAATATTTTCTCTTCGAAATAATGTTCTGCAAAATGCATTTTGTGCCAGTCATAGCCAAGAGACTTACATTTTCTATACATTTAGCTCCCATTATGGGAAGAACTCACCTGACGAGTCAAAAGTTGAGAGAAATAATGTGAAAAGATGTTCCAAACTATTATATCACATAATTTTTATTTTTCTGATATTTTTTGTAAATTGAAAAATATTATAAGGTTACTGCGCACTTTTCAAATATGTATTTTTTCATAATTTTCATGTTATACGTGAAATTTTAATATGAAGCGACTGCTAAGTAAACAGTGCTTGCATCCTTCTGGGTCCATCCATGTGATTTGATTTCATCAGGTCCAGATCATTTTTGAACCTATCAAAATTTTCTTCATTGTTCTAAAAAGATACGTGCATAAAAGATGCCAGTTTCTGTCAATTTATTCAGAGAACATTAAGTGCTGGTTGTACCAAATATAATTAATTATTAATTACTCTCAATTTAAATACTAATCTAACACAATTAAACAATATATTTTACTATTCATTTATGACAACAATAAATAAAATTTTTAATTAATTTAATTTAATGTGCAAATTCTATATTAATAACAAATTACCCTAATAATTAAATACTGCCAAAATAAAAAATTTTAAATAAAATTAATCTTTATTAGAATCAAAGAATAATCTAAATATATTATGGTATCTAATACCATTGAAAACAAATAAACTAAATCATGAACCGTCAATGAGTAGGGTTTAAGTCTATTTTACCATGCATCTTATCAGTTAAACCTAGGTTATCTTAGTTAAAAGTTGGTAACTGCGCTAGAAATTTTCTACCAAATAATTTTTTTTCTTTTCAATGGGCCTTGGCTAGGTAGCAATTTTAGCTAGCATTGAGAGAATATATTTGATATCAGGTAGGGACCTTGTGAGGAAGGAGTAAGTGTACCAATGCAGTTGTATAAATTGAATGATTTGATGATGACTTTTTTTCTGATTTTCAAAATAGCAAATATTTAGACATTTCATCGGATTTTTTCATCAAAATTGACATTTTTTTTGTGTGAATTGTAAAAATTGATTGATTAACCTCCCATATGACATTGTTTCACATGGGCCTCAGCATTGAAGGACGGAGGAAATAGTTGAAATCCAGTGGCTAATGATTTACCAGCATGAATTTTTCACCTACTGGAGCGTCAATGGAACCAAACTGAACATACCATACAACCATTTTGGGTCAAAAATGGGATGGCAACCAGTCTCGAACTCAAAATCTTTTGGTGGCAAAGGTAAGTACCTAATTACAATGCTACATAGACCACAGTCGAATGATTTGAGAAAATATACTAAGGCTGTAAAGTATACACTCATGATATGAATTTATTGTAGTAAAATAGGCAGACATTCTCTAGAAATTTGATTTATTGGATTTTATTTTGTTATAAACCTTAATAATGAGGGTAGAACCATTATTTAGTTTCGTATCAACTGATGAAGACTTTAAACCAGAGTTTCATTATTTTGTGCTTCAATTTTCATCCTATTTTACAGTATTGTTTTTTGTTTTTTCCATTTTATTTGAAACTAGCTGCCCGTGGTGTCAGCTTCACTTGACAGATGCTTAGGACCTTTGACTGTCCAGTCGTCATCACATGATGATTAATTTTGTGCACTGCACATTAAACTCACTGTATGTTTGCTCGTACTTGCAAACTTATGCAAGTATGATGCAATATCTGGACCATAACAAATCGGTAATTCACATCTTAGATGATGTCATGATCTGGGTTATCAGTGTATGTGCCATATTTTACCCATTGCCATAGCAACAATAAAATATGTCGCAATTAGTTATCACATGCATTTATGTATTTTTTACGTATGTGTCTTTGTGTGTATGTAAGGAGCCAATATATAAACCCATGAAATTGGCTACAAAATTGCTAGTATTTGCCGAGGGAAAAATTATCAACAAACGGAAAATTTTCAGCGGAAAATGTTGAAAAAACTGTAGAAAAAAGTGAGAGCGAAAACGGGAGAACCCCTCCACCGTTGAAACTTATAAAAGGGGTGGAAAAAATATGTTTGCCCTAATGAATGTATAATACCTGAGAACGACACAGATAGTATTGTTCGTATCTGTAATTATGCAGAGGGCCAGTTGTATAACGAATGTGGAGTCCCATGTACCATTCTGAGGATCCCCAAAACTTATCTTTGAAGTCTCTTTACGACTATATTATAAGAAATAGGTAAAGTATTAATATAATAGTCGACCACAAGGGTTGGTAAAATAATTTTATTTTCTGTTTTTAGTATATTAAAATTGTATTTATTATTTTTTGTTATGTATGAGTTAAAATTTAAATTGAAGTTTATGTATTATTGTAATTTCAAAATCATTGATTCCTATAATTTTTAATTGATATTGAGTTTAGTTTTATTTCGTTATTTAAATATAATACATTAATAGAAAAAAATGATATTAAAATAATAGATAAGGAAGGTTTGAGGCGTATGGATATCTAACCCCAAAGCCTAAAATACTCCACAAAAGATATTTAAAAATAATGTGTATTTTTCTGTGGTAATGGTGTTGAAATGGGAGAGCAGAGGAGATGATGGAGAAGATATGGACCTTCCCCTCTCACGATAGAGCTATATACCCACGAATTTAGTAGACTATGCATAAAAATTACGTCCAATGTGAGGCAAATTCATGATGTATCACGGGACCATACCCCAAATTCCTAGTTGGCACTTGTTAGGGATCTAAATATATTCTCAGTTTTCATCCTTCACTGATAGTTAATTGCCACTGGGATTTAAATTAAAGTATAGTAGTAGGCCAACATTGTATTCGCAGAAATGTGGACAGAATTTCTTCGAAAAGGATAAGGAAACGAATTTTCAAAATATTGAAAATCAAATAAAAAATTAATAAAAAATAAAATCCTTTGAAGGATTTATATCTATTCGCTGGTTAATTGGTAGGATAAGTTCATCAATTGAAACAGTAAAGTGGAGTTGTCTGCAGCCATGGGGTTGCTTCTTTTTCGGGACCAAGAATAGGTCTGAAGTCGAAAATCCACCTTGTCTTCATCTGTAGTTACACGATTTTTTTTTTTTTTTTTTTTTTAATTGGTAGGCTCTCGTAAAAACATGACGGAATTTGAGTAATATAGTATAGCTCATTCAAATTATCTAATGCTTGAAACATTATTCCATTAATTAAACTAGACAGAATAATTTAGAGTGGAGTTTGAGAGTTAAGTCCAATCTCAATCTAACGGTTTAAATTTTGAGTAATTTATAGAAATAGAAGCTGAAATACGTTATTCTCTATTACTTATACCTTATGATTCTAAATACGGCGAAGATATTTTCCATCGTTTCCTCGGCCTTGATATTAATCATTTGCAAGAAAATTCAATACATTCGTATCAGATTCTCTCGAAATTAGTAACCGTGTTAAGTGGCTCCAAAAATTTCGACACAATTTTTTCTTGCCGTATCAAAGAGCACCATTTGTTACTTGATAATAATTCAGATAAATTTACGAGCTCGGTTTCGATTTAAAAAACAAACGAAAAAAATGAAAAAAATTATTAAAAAAATAATAGTGGCCTCAATTTATCGATACAAACAGCTAATTGAGAAGACGTTAAAAATAGAAGAAAAATTATAAATTTCAAGTTCGGATATTTCAAAGTAGGTAGGTAGGTATACATATTATTCCTTCGACTAAAACTGAACAATTTATGAAATTTGGTTTAATCGTATTACACAAATAGAAATTGCAGTTTATCTTTTTATCAGTGCGTGAAAATTCAAACCTTTAGCCTCCTACAAATACTTTTTTTAGTCGACTTTTATTATTGATGGACGATAATTGGACCACGAGAATTTACATGGTCCTTATCATAGCACGGTACATAAAAATTCCATTGAAAAATCAACGAGCAACATTTACCGAAATTTATTTGGCCATTTTCTAGTGAATCGTGGTCATGTCATTTTATTCACTATGTTCCGTAGCTTAATGGAAGAGCAGAATACCTACTGACCTGCAACAAAAAACAAAATGCAATACCTATGGTTAATTTAACGTTTTAGATTTCATAATATAAAATTTAAAATTCACAATAGATAAACATTGGTTCCGTTTTTATTGAGTAATCTATATGCACATTTTGGGTGAAATTTCATTCAAATTTCCAACTTATTTTAATGATAGATGTGAAAAAATATACACGAAAATAACAAGTAACGATAAGAGCAGCGTTTATGCACGAAAATTTCACCAATTGGCCAACAGGAACTGAAATTTGCTCGAAAATAAAATATTTTCACCTTTAATCTCTCTCACTTTTAATGCGTTATCTCGATGATATGCCATTGCACTATTGCAGTGATTCTCAACTGGTGGTCCACGAGCTGTGACGGGGAAAAATCGAAACAAGAGGTACCGTACTTTATTTTTCAATGTGTTCGAGGAGAAAGGAATATAAATGTAGCGATCCGTACCTGTTGAGCCAAAATGGTCTTCGGCTTAAATTGAGTTGAGAATCACTGCATTATTGGATGTCAAATTATAGAGTTTTCGCGCATTCAGTGGTGTACTTATGGATAAGGGAATGTTGATTTGAGTGTTATATCCCTCCACTCCGAACTTCGAGGATGAAGAAATTAAACTAAAGCTAAAAAAAAATTTTTATTTATGAAGAATTCATAATCAATAATTTCATTTTTCATTAAAATAAAAAACCCAATGCTTGATCACTCACCGTGATCAAAATCTTAGAAAAGTTACTGCGAGCAATCATTGAGTAAAAGTTCTCTGCGTATGTTTAGTTGAAGACAGAAATAAGTAGTTTTGAAATGGGAACTTGAGATAAATATATAATAACAAACTTTTATGAACAACTATGGTACCAGTTGTCGTGGCTCCACCTACAGGGTCCAGCGCATAGCCTGTGCGCTGGACTCCCCACTGAGCACCTAATAGGGCTACGTGGGGATACTGGTGTTAAGGCAAGGCGGTTGTGAGTTACAAGGCGTGGGATGCAGGTGTGTGACTCCAACCAACTTTATATGGTCCGTTCGACTTTAAACCACTTAATTATAAGCTTCTACCCACTACACCAGCCACCATTAAAATTTTTTTCTCCAAGCTCATTCTCCGAAAAAACATTATTGAAAAAACCATTTGGTTGGAAAGTGTAAACAATAGTATGAGAATGAGAAAAATTTTGTTTTTGAAGGTTAAATTTTTTTGTCACGTGGTAATCAAAATTTGTACCTAGAATTTCTTTTTATCATAAATAAAAATAAATGGACCACGGTTACTATAGGTATAGCTCATGTAGGCTACTTTAATGTAATTTGGTATACAAAAACAGAAAATGATACGATGTTGAAAATAACGTACTATTCAATAGGTGCGTATATTCCAAATATGGTACAGTGCGGAACTAGTTCTCGAAAGGAACTGATCTATATGTCAGCGTAAAACTCCAAAATAGCATTAATTCTCAACAAGTGTCAAACTTCGTACTTAACTCGCCGTGTAAATTCTGATAAAAAGTTTCCTTCTGTAGATATGATCCTGTTTGTATCATATTCACTGCTTACCTTTTTGGTCTTATAATTTCATTCTTATCAAATCTTGAAATATTTTATTAATGCTCGTTTAACTTGAAATTTGATTTGTAAGAAACAATGGAATTTCAGATTAAAATCGGAAATGAACAGGTATAATTATTAACTTCGGTGTGCGAGAACTCATTCACCAGGATAGAATATAAGCGAATCAATCAAATAATTTACGGGTATTAACAGAAACTTAACATTTCCAATAATTAAACTGCAAATATTTTGCGTTAAATTTCTCGTATATTTACTACTGGACCTGGAATAAAGCTTCAAACCGGTTCAAATAATTTTTTGTAAACTTTAAAAAGATATACGATAGCTACAAAAAAGAGCATCTATAGAAATGTTCAGACAGCCTTTAAGGAAATAATTCAAAAATTATTAAATTTTATAATTTACTGATGGTTGGAACCATAAACTTACAAAGTTGGAACCTTTGATTTATCGCACAGAGAACAATCGTCAATTGAGGCATCTTTGCTTTCGACATCAGACAGCAGAAGATTAATGTCTCCCAAATTTCACCATTGACAATATATTCTACATCTTGTTTATTATATTGAACTTATAATACTCGTATCCAGCCTTTTTTACATTTTTACTCGGTATTTATCTTTCAGTTCTGTAATATTCTTCCAATTGTTCTATTTGGAGTTATCATTTGTTTTTACTTTTCAATTAGCTTCGGAGGAAAGGTCTACGCCCCCTCTCCTCCAATTCCAATTACAAATCCTAGATGACCAAAATAATATACATGTGCGTGTACATCCAATGTCTCAACAGTTGGCAACATATGCAGAAAACCCTTCGTATACTATATATATATATATATATATACAGACCCATATGCAGTAATACGCAGAGCGCCCAGCTTTGTTTTTGTATTTTCTCTCGCCGTTATCTCGTGATTAATTCCTTTTAAGTGAAATTTGATGGTGGAAATGAATTTGTTGTTACAAAATAGGGGAGGTTATCGCTGTTAATGTTTTTCTGCCATCATTAGTTTTCGAAATGAATAAAAAATTAAAAAACGGCAAATTTCTCATTAATTTGCAGTTTTTTTATAGTCAATTTGTGAAATACTAATGGCGATAAAAAAATCAATTTTATGAGAAAACTCGAGAAAATTTTCTCCTTTTTTCAATAGTACGAACCCCAACTTTATAGCTTAAATAGAACCTGAGAAAGTGTGAAATGAGAGAAGAGCAGCTTTTTTCAAAATTAAAATGTTGTGAATGTTGCAAAAAACATGGATAAATATACAAAAAGTGGGATTGAATTTTATAATATAAATTTGTAGAACTGATATAGAAATGAAACCCAATAGAACAGAACTGAAAACTTGCTTTTAATAGAACTTATCAAGAATCTACAACTTAGTGCAGAAATTCTTTTTCACACAGAACAGGTAAGTGCATTTAATTGAAATTAAAATATTGTAATCCAAAGATATTAATTTAAAAACATTTTTCTTTTCAAAAACGTGTCTACCGATCGTAATGAAATGTTCCAAACGCTAAGGCATTTACTCGGCTTTTTCTTTATGGTTTTTAATTTGTTAAAATTTTCATTAAGAAATAATTAATACAATACAAAATGTTTTTTGCAAAGTTACATGCATATTTGTTTAAATGTCCCAAAGTTTTATTCATACATAGTACCTACGTTAATTTAATTTTGACTGTAGGTTTGCTTGGCACCTACCCTCGTCACATAGGAATGCAATACAAATGATGGTATTCCAGGCCCAGTTGAGCACGCAAGTTTTGTAAAAGTAAATTAGGCGGAAAAATTGAGTAAATCAAACAAAAGCTGATAAGACTCACGCTGCTCAAAGGATACATTGAATAAAAGTTGTAATATGTTCTAGGGGCAATATTGTGAAACTAACGGTTTCTCGAATCAGGAACTAAGTAAAAATAGACTTGTCATTTTTTTTAGCATTCAATTTTTTGATCAAATCGTTCAGACTTGGACGAAACCTGCTTCTAAATTGTAATGTAGACTACATATTCAAAACCGTCCGGGTTGAAAAAGGGATTGAAGATGAAGTGTTTAAAACGGGAAGATGAAAAGAAAAAATGGACAAACAATCTTATATTCAAATATTTTTAGGGTTCAAAGGGTGATTCGAATCTGCAAACCTATTGTGCCTGCTTTAATTTACTTTTCTATTTTTTCGGTTTTTCGTGAAAAAAAAAAAAAAAAAAAAGAAAAAAAACAGAAAAACTTTTTAATGTGACGAATTCGAAGTCACTAAAACAGATATTTTTAAGTTTCCGTAGGTTGCCCTATGGGGTTTCACAAATAGTCTATTAAACAAGAAGCTGGACTTTCCGACTTATCTTCCTATCATGGAGATGGTTCTATAATTTCAATAAACCTTCGAATAATGGACTTTTTTTAACAATTTTTTTCCAGCCAAGGTACGCGACAGTTTTTCGTACTATGATCTAGTCTTATTTCTCCGCGTCAAACAAATAATATATAATTACGCATGTATAACCTTCTCTGGTAGAATTATTCAACGCCTGCTACTCTTTGTATCGTGGATGTAGGAAGAGAAAGAGAGAAAGCGAAACAGAGGAAAAAGAACGAGTAACGCGACTACAATTGTTTTTTGCATCGGCTGAACGAATAAATAATAAATAAAATAAATTAAAAAAAATAAAAAAAAAAGAAGAAAAAAAAGTGAAGTTTTGCTGACGCAGCCCGAAGAGAGGTCGTTTAACTTTGCTGAAAGAGAAAGTGAGATCTAGCGGTCGGGCCAAAACGATGGTGGGTACAGGCAGCCAATGAGAGCGGAGCACCAGTTAACGGCATAACTCGTACAGGTTACCGACTTTCACACACACACCGAGGGAGACAGAGAGTGAGTGAGAGAGCGAAAGAGAACGAGTGAGCGGGGAAAGGGGGAAGAGTACGAGGGGCTACAGAAGTGTGTGCACGAACACGAAATACACGCACACGCAGACAAATCCATGCAAAACACAGCTACAGAATGGCTTAGCATGTTACTGCTGTGTGGTATGGCTGGAGAAGACGAAGGAAAGAAAAAAAAAAAGACAAAAAAAAAAGACAAACGCCCAGAGGCTGCTGGCAGAATTTATCGTGCGCCCCTACCTCCATCGCACCGCATTATACCATCACCAGCAACTGTACCACTCGAGATGGCGAGATGCAGGAGGGTGATGAAGGCAGTCATCATCCTTGACACTAGGTCGTATTTTCGATTCTCTTTTGGCTGGTTAACGTAATCGTGCAATCACTACCGGTTCAAATAAATTCACTCTCTACCGCTGAATGCGATTACTCGACCATAAATAATAACGTATTCCTTCACTTCACGTTTTTACGCCACTCGTTTGCACAAAATAAACTCATTTCGCTGCAAATTTTGTTCATTTACGAATAGGTACGTCTGTCAGATCGGATCTATATTATGGAGTATCGACATTAATGAAATCGAAACGACGAAATCATAGGCATCAACTTGGTAGGATTTTTTTATAGGTTCTGGCCCTCCCCCAATAATTTTGTAGACACAAGTATAAGCTGAGTTTACAGTGAAAAGAAGGGCACTTATGTGATTTTTTTTTTTTTTTTTAACAAAAACTAGCTGTTTAGTTTGAAAAAATGTGGTTCTAGATTTTTAAAGAGGCTGTTTGATTAATCGAAAAAAAAAAAAAAAAAAAAAAACGAACTGAAAAGAAAAAGTTTATTTCTTACCCGATTCGGCAAGTACCGAGGTTACGGTGAAAAGTTCTGTTCCAAAAATACGAACGCGTTTGTCTCTTAATCATTCCCTTAATCTTATCGAAACAATTCGATTGACTCTCAACGAACACGGCCACTTATGGTAAGGTGCCCTAAGGACGAGTGAGGACGTGCGCCATTTTTGGTCCAAAAGTAGTTACTCCATATATTATCATTCGTTTTGTCGGTTTGCGGAAGCCATCTATCGGCACCATCGGGACTCGATTCACGTATAAATATCGAAGTCTTCGATCAAAAATAACGTATGTCCTCACCCGTATTCTTATCAGCGCTCTATACGTGTATGCACAAGTTACGTAAGTTTTTTTGCATTAAATGGTTACCCACTTGTACTCGATTTTATAAAACTTGTACCCTTTCTGTTGTGGCATAGTACAGGCATAGTACCTCAAGACGAATTATTTCACATTTTGACATTCTGCCAAAACCCTTATACCCAAATGATTTAAGCAAGATAACGCCGCGGAATGAAATAATACAGACTTTGAATATATCACTCTTGTTGAAAGGTTCACAGCCTCTTCACTATGTAATTACCTGGTAATGGTAATATCCCAATGTTAATATCAAAACGTAGATTTCAGGGCTCATTTGCACTATTTTCAATTGAATTGTCTGATTTTCGTTCAGTAAATAACGCTAACGACCAGGTATGTTTAATTTGTTTGATGTAACTATCTGACAGATAAATTTCTTTGCTAACAATCAAAAAAAAGGGACTTAAAAAATCCAGTCAAACATCTGACAAAAAATAATAAAAATATTTTGATTGATTCAAGTTTAGTTCAAATATCCCTTATTTGCCTACATGTTACCTAAGTATTCTATCATTATCATTCCTTCGTTTGTCTTGCTGAAGGAAAAAATTTTAGGAATGCTTCGAAAAACTGAAATTCGTTAACTCGACCTCCAAAATTCAAACCTAGTCTTTGCAGACATATTTTAAGAGGTGACAAGTTTTGTACTGATGAAATATCTCGATTTACATTATGGAATCACCATCTCCTTTTTTACCCTTATAAAAAATATGAAAAACGACATGATTATAACTATTTTATATGCATTAATGGTATGTTATGATTGTATGAAATGTGTTAGCTGCTGATGAAATATTAGACAACGTGAAATTTAAAAGCATTATTTCTTTAAAAAAATGAATAATTAAATGGTAAATAATCATACAATTTCAAATAAAATCAAAGAAATATAATAATTACTATGAAATTAAAAAAAAAAGAAAACATGAACATGAGGTTAAATTTTGTAAAAAGAAAAGTTCATGCAAATTAAAAAAAAAAAAAGCTTTACCAAAGTTCTGTAAGGTCGATCCGCGCCAAAATTGGTAACGTACTGCAATAATATAATAAATATTCGTTTCAAATTTCGTACATATGATTCCAAAATTCCGCATTTTATGACTAATATAAAAACAAAAATAGCGTACCGGAAGTACCGTTCGGCCGATCCGCGCCTAAATTGATATCGTACTACAATAAATTAAAATAAATATTTATTCTGAATTTCGTGGTTATTAGTGCAATATTGAACATTTTATAGCCAAAATAAAAACAAAAATGATGGTACCAGAGTATAGTCCAGCCAATCCACACCAAAATCAATAGGTCTGCTCCTTGGCTTGCAAATGTTCGAACCAAATTTTGTTATTATCGGACAAAAATTGCAACCTGTACTGTGGGAACAAGAAATTGACTTACATCTATCTATCTATTTGTGTAATATATATATATATATATGAATTTAATTTATTGGTGCCAAGATTTTCCTGAGGTCATGAAACGAAAAATGTACCCATCCCAACCCTAGGGGCTAATATTGTACCAAGCGTAATAAGTAGATTTTCTAAAGAAAACTAAGAGATGTCCATTTTTTGTTTTCTTTCATTTTTTTATTTGTTCTGTAAATAACAAAACAGCAGTTACCTCCTCCACTTTACTTTTCTTAACTATTTTCTCCTTTCAATTTTTTTTACTGTTGTTATCTACCCCTTCTCATACAATTTAAGTATAAAACATTGATAAAAATTGGGTGGAGGATAATTTTTTGCAAAACATTTTAGTGTAGCAATACTTTGCTAGAAAACCCAGTTTTCCAATTTTCATCAATAATTCACAAAAAAATGAATTCCCAATATTTGAAAAAATTAAATAATATTGGCGGTAACAGAGATGGCAATTATGTCTACGGATATTCTTTACATGAATACTCGACGCCTAGAAGAATTGAATTCTCTATGTCTGTAATTTTCTAGGCGTAGAGTGTAGAGTTTCATTTTTAAAATATTTTTTAATATTTATTTTAAATTTTATTCATTAATAAAATAATAATAGCAATATCTAATAATAATGACTATATTAATAACAAAAATGATATTAATAGTTAATACTCATCCTTATTATTCTTATGTCAGTTTTATTTTAAGGAATAATAAATGTAATTTGTAATATATATATTTTTTTTTCACTGCTGCCCAAAATGCAACTGCATTATTCATACACCCTGAAGCAATTTTTGAAAAATCTTCATTTTTTTGGAATTTAGTTAAATTTTGTAAACCTAGATTGTTATGTAAGTTGTTCTAGGAGAATTTGTAATGAGACATTTTCATTTTTTTATTTTTACCAAATAAAACAAACAAGATGAGACGAGTAATTGAGAATGAATTGAGAACTAGACAAGATAATGCCAAAAAATTCTAAATTTTCATCATTCTCGAAATTTCTCTACATCATCTACATACTCTACACATAGAGAATTAAAAGACGAGTATTTTTCCATCTCTGGGGGTAATCTATATAATTGATAGTTCTCTATTTTATCGACAGTTATCGATATCTGCAAACATATCAATATATCAATATTTTATTGCCAGTTTTAGGTAGAAAAACTTTTATAACCACCAATCCTCCTCTCTCTCACACCTGCAAACACTAGACTTTACTTTTATAGACATTTAAAAAAATATACTCACAACTACACTGATTCTCATTCCTCCACTCATTTGTGATACTTTGTACATATTTGTTACATACATACTTTCTCACACTCTATACTTTATATAATTTTGTTATTTCAGTTAAACACTTCTGAGATGTAACATCGATAACATCTTTTAGTCAACATTGTCATTTGCTGTAAAGAGACTGGTACCCTACATTCGTACTTAGTCTGGCCAAGTAACTGAATTTCCAAGGCTATCGTCGATTGCTGAACTTATCAGGAGGCTTGTTTGTGTTGCCTGAATGTTTGTTTGTAAATGCCATTAGTTACTTCCCTGATTGTGTGGAACTAATTCATCGAAGTTGAAATTGGTCAAATATCATCTCAAGCTGACAAAACTGAACAAATGCTTATATTACAGATTCAGTCTTCATCATCAAATAGTTCTTTGTAATCAAAATTAGTTAACAACTACAATTTTTATACATCTCATCAACTCAAAATTCATCAAAATTGGTAAAATTGTCAAACACAAAAAATTGAAGTGCTGTATTTCTTCATCTTAAAAAACTAGTAAGTTGTTGATAAAATCATCAAAAAGTTGGTTCAACTTACTGAGATTTGTCAAAATCTATATAGAAAATTGTCAAAGTCAGAATTCCATAGTCATCGTAGTTAAAAAATTTAAAATTCATAAGAAAAAGTTAATCTTCTGAGTTAAGGTATTAAAATTTATTCGTACATTTTTGTAATTTTTGTGTATTACTCATCAAATCAAATTTTTACATCAAAATTCTTGTTTCCTGTGATTTTTAGATACCTATTTTTAGATACAAAATTATTTTATTCGGACAATTTTTAGCAAACTTACTGCAATTTTTGACAAAAACTTTTGTCCAAAAGTGTACAGTTTGTGTGACATAAGCACAGCTTGCTTCATTTTTTCATTCAAACACATGCATTTTTATTGTTCTCAGGTACATAAACTTCGCATCTCTATTGAATCAGAGTATGTCCCACTCCCTGGCGCAGTTTTCCTTAGCAAACCACCATCTTGTCATAACTAGTCCATTTTAAATTTTTTCACTCATTATCATCGAACTTAGTTGATTTTGTTTTGTGTGATTTACTTATTGAACCAAAACACTTATTCAAATTTTTTAAAGATTTCTATTTCTTCAAATTCATTTACACGAAGTACCTGATTTTTATTTATTTATTCAAGTCAATATTATATTCAAGAAATTTTTTTACTTAATAATATTTTTTTGTTTTTCAAATTTATTTGGATTTCAATGTTTTTTAAAATCAAATTTTATCCTCTCAAAATAATTTTGGATTAAACACATTTTTCAAATTTAGGATTTCAGGTGTTGTGATCCAGAATATATTCTTTTCCCATGTTTTCTTCATTGATTTGTGATCCGCAATTTATTATGCAAATTTGATTATTCTATACCCGCATATTTTATTTACTGATAGTTTATTTTTGGTTATTTTGTTCATTTTTATTAGGAAGTCATCCACTCTCATTTTTAACATGTGTCATCACTTGCCCATCGTTAAATTTTTCTTAGTTTTTTTTATGTATTTATAAAACACAGGGATATTTGTTTTTGCATTTGGAAACTTTTTGAACTGAAATGTTTTTAGAAGATCTAGTTATGAAAGATGGCAAGCAACAATAATTAACACATTGACAGGAAAAGGATGTCAAATTACTATTTATCCAGGACCTAGAAAAAATAATTATCTTCTCACTATTTAAGAAGAAAGGTCAAGTTCTATATGGATCAAGTTCTTCCAAACTCAGGAAAGGGCAAAAGCCTATATTTTCAAGAGGCTTGATTTGTAAATATCGTGAATTTGTAGTTGGTGATGTGTCAGTAACAACCTGAGTACTGCGTACCTAATATAGAAACTTGATAAAATAGAAACGTGTTTTAATACCTTTGCTCTAACCCACTGAAACTCGACATAAAAATTACTCATTCTAAAATTTGAAAAAGTTTCATAAAGAAGGGAGGAATGAGAGAAGTAGTGAAAAAAGCAAGTGGGAAAAAATGAAAAGGCGGGGAAAGAGGGAGAGGGAGAAAGACTTATTTTAGTAGGTATTTGTACAGAGGCTGGCTACTTTTGGTAAGTGAAGTAAGTAAAGCTAGCAATACTAGCATCACTTGGAGCGAACAGATAGTGAATACGTAATTATAACAATAATTATCAAAATGTGCATCAAAAGTAGTCATAAGTTTAGTAAAAATTAATTTTTAATTATATGCTTTTATTAAGGGTAAACTGTTGTATGAAATCTAGCGAACTGACACACAGTCATAGACACATATACCCACAATATACTGATTGCATCGCTAAATAAAACAAACGGTGGTCCTCTTCGGTACTACACTTTTGTTCTCAATCCAGTTATTCTATAAAGTCTAAATTCACATCCACTGAAAGAAGTAAAATCAAGCAACTGTAGTGAATTAAATAAGAGTGTATAAAAATGGATGTAGTGTAATTATAATTATTATTGACAATGTCTGTAGGTATGTACATAATAATATACCTGCGAAATGATAAGACGATTAGAGTAGGTAGGTTGCAACCAAATTCCTTATAGAAATACAAATCAAACCACAAACTCTTGAACTGATAACAAATTTTACCACCGCATCGACTACAGCGCTGTTGATGATTGAGTATCCACATAATTCTTTACGTTTGTTTCAATTAACTTTCATGCAATCAATGATATCGAATTGATTGCGAGAGAATTATTGATTAGGGAGAGCAGAAATTTTTCGGAGGTATTGGTAGTATATGTTAGCTGAAGATTCTGTGAAAATTTGAATTTAATTGTACGTTTGGTTCTCAACATATCGCTGGAATTTTCCAATTTAATTGTGTTCTTATCAATTGATCACAAGATCTGAACAGAACTACGTCGATATCTCCAGAATCAAATGTATGATTTAAGACAAATTTTCACAGAATTTTCAGCTTACATATTTCAATGTATTGGCAAGATTTCAACTCTCCACAATCAATGGCTCACTTGCTTGTGTTTGACAACTTTAACTGTATAGAAGTTCAATAGAAACAAATGGGAAGAATGATAAGAGTGGTCATCAACAGCGTTCAGTGGCAATTCGTGTACTTGACTAATTTCGAAGTTCATATTTTTTTCTCAGTGGTTCGACTTGTAGTATTTATATTAAAACTTTGGTTGTAACACTTATCTTGAGAATTTGGTGACTGTTAGTCTGGCAGTGGGAACCTTTCAGTTGCAAAGTGTTGCGCCAACCAGACTCCTTTTTTAACAATTTGAAGATATGGCTCAGCCTTAATTTTAGATGAATTTTGTTCGGAAGTGCAGGGGCTCCTTGAAAATATCATAAAAAAAGAAGAAATTTAGTTCCCTGAATTTTTTTTTTTTTGTTTCATTTGTGATTACAGTTCGATGAAATGACTCCATATAAGGCGGAAGCTAGGCAACATTGACGATATACACGTCCCCTGTACAATGCCCAAGGTTTAGAAGTAGATATGACATATGCAAATCTATCGATCTGTGTTGGCAAGTGATGCTGATCGGTCACCCTGTACCCATGACCGATGCTACCTACGTACGAGATTCAATATTGGCGAAATAACTCGTTGAACTTGAATAGGTACTCATAATACCTGGCCACTTGCTAGGCTACAAACGAGGAAAAAACGGTTTACAAAACAGGATTATGATCGTCTCATCAGCAAATGCCTCCGGAGTCAAGAAACTTGTCAAAATCGAACTTTATTTTTTTCTCTATTGGTTTAGGCTGTCATTTTTCCGAATTTTTCCTCACTGCAAACGAAGTCCATAGCAATCTGCAGTGAAATACGACAATATATATATATATATATATATATATATAGTTCATGGCTTCTTTTCTTTTCTTCTCTTCTTTTTTGTAATTCTCAGCTTTTACATGCATTGAAGGAGGCCGAACTACCGGTATTCAAGAGTGTAATCAGCAACAAGCCTATGGTTCCCTAGCAGTACCTACAGCACCAACGTGTTTTTCTGCTCAACTTCTCTCTCTCTCTCTCTCTCTCTCTCGCTCCCTCGCTGTAATTCTCTTTCTCCGTATCTCTTTCTCTCTTTCTCCTCCACATAACCCGAAGTCGTTACGAAATCACGCTTCGACTCCACAACCTCGTAACAACGGTTACACAACCATTCTCGGTCAGTCACCTCTCTTTTTTCTCTTCATTATTATTATTATTCAAACAGTTAGAGGCAGTTTCTAACCCCTGCTCGCTCTGTTTCGGTTGGTCGTCATCGTAGTCGTCGTCGTCGACGACGTCGCTTTTTTTTATTTTTTTTTCACGATTAAGGTGAAATTCTGAAATCGCAAGCTGCAGTAACTACGTTGCCTATTCCTAGTATACCTACATTATATAATCTTCCCTCTCGCTCTCTTCCACTCGCGCTTCCTTTCTCAGTCACTTTTTTCCTCTTCTTTTTCTGTACTAATTTTTTTTTTTTTGCGCTCTTATTCAATGTTCGAACCTTTACGATGTTAGATGATGAAAAATGACGATATCGGCGGTACTTGGTAATTTACAATCGACGTAAAACCGACGTTACTAGTCGGTTTCTTTGTTTCTTCTCACTGTCTTTCTCTAATCCAACATCTAAAGCACGCTTCGTCTTCTACAGAAGCTTCATGCTGTTGACAGAACTAGTGTGAGTGAACACTAGAACGGCTGACCGATGGTACCTTTATACTTTTTTTTTTTAAGGAAAGGGGTTGGAATGAGAATATAAGAGAATGTATGGGCCATCAAAAATTTATTAACGATGGCGATTAAAGTTCGTTTTCGTTCGCACATATATGCAGCCTCCATAATCTGCATAGTTACATTAATACATGTACCTATACCTATTTCGTTTTCGTTTCAAGGAAAGATATATATGGGTTGCACGTTGGTATTTGTTGTGGCTTACGTAAGTTCACGGACACGGTTATGGCGAAATTGGGCGGAGGTGAGTTTATTGACCGGAGAGTCGGGGTTAAAGATGTGTGCGTGTGTGTGTGTGTGTGTGTGTGTGTGTGTGTGTGTACATATATATGAACGTATTTGTGAGTATGAGAAATTGTTGGACGAATGGACAACTTTCTGTCTCGTTTTTTTTGTTTTTTTTTTTTTTTGTTTATTTTTTTTATTTTTTTTTCGATCGGCTCGAGAAAACGAGAAAATACGTGGTAGAAATTGACTTCGTTGTGGAAGCTCAACCGCCAAACTGACAAGACAACGAGTGGTTTTATTGTGGCGGGAGGAAACACGCAAGAAAGAGGAGTTCTGTCTGGTTGTTGACTTGGACCATGTATACGGGAATTAGGAAGGCGAAGTTCGAAGGTAAGCTAATTGTCCTTTTCGTGATGCAGCGAATTAGAATACGATTTCGATGGTTCAGAGCTCTTTCATCAGAAAAAAAATCCTCAAACGCAAGAAGACAGGTATACTACCTGTAGTTTATTCCATTGACCACCAACCTATTGAAATGATTGATCTGTTAAGAGATTTGCGGAAGTTGGTAGAGAACCCTCCTATGGATAGTGGTGAGGTGTTTCTAAAAATAGTTTTCTAGCTACTGGCAGCTCCCGAGCGACAGGTTGGCTATTATCAGTTTGTACAGTACGTCTCTAAATAAGGGATTCCCTATTCCAACGGGTGGTTGGCAGGGAAGTTTCAGGTGGTCCATGGACCGGATTCAATGGCGTATTTACAATGGGACCTGAGTGGGCCCGGGGCCCAGGGTTGCCAACTTTGGCAGATGAAAATACCGGAAAATAAAATTTGTTTTTCGTTGCTTCCAGTACATTTGCCAAAATTTTCCACTTCTAAATTTATGTTTGTTTTGTTCGCATTCATAAATGTTCTCAGTAATGTCATATGCTTGCATGCTCTCTCATTCTACCCTCTATAAATAATACCGGCACTAGTACTTCCTTTCTTTTGTACCGGCAGCAGTATCTAAATACCAGCTAGTTGGCAACTCTGGTCCAGGCCCTCAGTGGCACAATTTTGAAATAAGAAAACAGAATTTTTACTCTTATAATTTTTTTTTTTTTATAAAACAGAAGAAAATGGTCCTTGAATGTAATTACTCTTCCCTCTCCCTAATGAAAAATTTGCGATACGCCACGGTTTTCGCTTATGAAGAAGTGGTAAAAAATACTCAGCTCACAGCAATAGATTGTCTTAATTCGACCCTGATCGTGTTGGGCAAAGACCGAAACTAAATGTAGATTATTATCGTTTCTATGGATGTTAGGTGTGTTTGCACAAGTGAACATGCCAAATTCAATGGTCCGTGACAGTTGAAAATTTGTAAATGATTCTAACATTAGTGATGGTAAATGCTCGAGCATTCATTATTGATAAGCAAATGCTGAGTATGCTCTGGCATTTGCTCAGCACGTATTCTCGAGCATTTTCATTATTTTACCTTGAAAAAAGATGGTATCGTTTGCAAACTTGTAATAA
The DNA here is from genome assembly GCA_011428145.1 of Ericerus pela. Taxonomy (NCBI): domain Eukaryota; kingdom Metazoa; phylum Arthropoda; class Insecta; order Hemiptera; family Coccidae; genus Ericerus; species Ericerus pela. The sequence continues at coordinate 316,250 of WOFM01000157.1, read as the reverse complement.
TATTGTAGATAAATTTTCAGGCAAAAAATTTTTATCTAGGCTAAATTTTTTTTTTCTGATAAAGGTTTCATTTGACTTTGGAACATTCAAGACATTTGACAAGCATTGAATTGTTGGGAGTGAGGAATTGATAGACTAAGAATAACTTAACTCTTCATTTCATACACTTGAACCTACTTTCTACAATTCGGTAGGGGTATGGTAGGAAGGATTTACTAAAAATTTCTGAAAGATTGTTAAAAGTATTTAATGATATAAATACCTACTGTAAATCACCTTTCTGAAAGTCTAACTGATTTCTGCCTTTTTATTCTAGAGCTTATGCATTCTTCGCATGTTAATGATTGTTAATTAGTAGTTAAAATACCGTGACTATAGTTAAAATTTTTCAAAAAAAAACATTTTGTAAGTCTGTTTTATGGACGGGAAAAGACGAAAAAAGAAAAATCTCGATTTTCAAAAGTTATTTACTTTTTTCTGATATTTTATTCTACCAGCCCTCCAATTCGCTACAGCCCAGGTCGCATATAATACAACTCCATCATTTACAGCCACCAAATTCAACAATTTTTATTCTCCTACATCAGTATTTTTTCACCTTCAGTAGCTGCTGCTCAGCGCGATGCAAAAAAAAAACGCTCGCAACATTTTTCGCCGTAAATATGAAAACAGATACTTCAACCAACACAGGGAAGAAGCTTTTTTCAAGAATTGTTTTGTTTCACATTTTTCTCAGAAACTAATGACCCTATAGGCGCCAAACTCCTATCAGTCTTGATCCTACATAAGGACTAACTTTCGTGAAAATTTGAGTTATATTCCTCAAGTAGTTTTCTTCGGACAATACATACATGACGTTGGTATGTATATAATTCTATAGATAGGTACCTATATAAGAAAAAAAATTCTTTCAAAATAGGAAAATTGTAACAGTAGTTTTCTTTTGCCATGAAATGAATAATTTTCATCGTCTCCAACCTAAACCCTTCTGTGAGGTCGACTTTAATATCCCGTTTGCACTGATTTGTGTGAAAATCAGTTAATCCCTATAAATACATCTATAACGTCATAAAAAAGTAGCGTGGTTGCCTCTGCAGTGGGGGAAGACATGTCTCGCTCATAAACACAAAAACAAAAGTTCGAATTATTATATTATTGCAAGGATATTAAAAACTTTATTTTCCCGGACTGCTTTTTAGAGTTCGTCTAACCCTGGGCAGAAGTAATATAGGTGCGAAAGTAGGCATGATAAAATAGTGGTCATAGGTAGTAGCTTAGTGATTTGTAGTAAAGCTAAGTCGTAGTAATAGTAGAGGTCACAGAACTCACAGATAGAGATGGTAGATAATGTGAATTAGTGCGTATAATAGAAAGAATATTATTATTCTTTTTTGGTAAACTGATAACAAATTCCCAAGATATCAGCTCGAAAGTTTTAACATCGTATTTTATTTTTCTCTCCATTGAAAGTCTCATTGAAAGAAAACAAACGTTTTATAACGTATCAAAATTTTATGTCACAACTTCCTCATTCTACCTGAATTATGAATTAATTCTGGCAGAAGAGATTTGGCGATTTGTTGATTTATTTAGTATTTTTCTGGCTACATCAATGAGTATTCTTCCGAATACAGGTTCCATTTCAAAAAAAGAAAAATATAAAATGAATAAATTACTAACCCTAAAAAAAAATCGATTCAAAAGAAGAAGAGAGGGGGAATAATAAAATGGCGTATACCTAATTTACGTAAAAACAATCAGGGGTTAATAAATTTACGAAAGGTTATAGCAGATTACAGTCAAGATTATAATGAATATATTTCAAGCCACAATATGACCCGACGGTTATTTACAAAGGCTCTTCAATAACGTACACTCATTATTTACATCGCGACAAAAGAGGAAGAGTTCATCATTGTGGAATTTACCGAATAGGATGTAAGTTATAAATAATTGACTCGTAACAGTGCGTATCTATAATTCAAATTTAAAAATTTTTATGACTCATAAACGACGATTCGGTCTTTTTTCACCATTTTCCTCCTTTTTTGTAAACAATTTTTTTTTGAACAAATAATAACGTGTAGGAGCCCGAAGATATAACGAAGATACGTATTCGTACATTTACTGGCAGAAAATGGATCTACGATGTTTCTCCCTCATTCTCCACCCAGTTCAATACTGTTTTATGCGAGAAATGATGATAAAATTACGCGATAAAGCCTATAAAAAAGAGAAGCGCGCATTCAAATGCAGATTATATAATATGTCTAAAATATAACGGTACAACCGCATAACAGACGTGAGTTGTACAATAAATTTAGTGGGTAGGAGGATCATTTTTGAGCATCTTCCAATCAATCAGCGACGTGCACTGGTCTCCGAATGCCTTCGTGCCTCTCTAATTCATTAGGGACCCTCACTCTTAACATCGTTTTTTGGGACTATGCAGGTGTGCTGAAAAGGATATTATGAAGGAATGCGTATTTTTCTGAAAGCACATTCCGACTATTTTTTAATACGAACCGACTTCCCAAGTTTTTGTGTCTTTCACTATTCTCCCCGTCTGTTCGAAGAGAAATAAATCATCTGGCCACGAAGTATAATAACATAATAATTACCTATCATTTGCGAATATGTTCGAACACTTCAAAATTTTTATTCGATTAAATTGTCTCCCAGTTTATTTCTTCAGAATGATTGAGGGTTATCGTTCATGATAGCGTACTACAAGCTTCACCTCTTACTCAACTTACCGCCAAGATAAATGCGAAAAATGTGCCTCCCAATTTAATTTTTCGAAAGATTTCCGTCAGTACTAATATTATTGTAAAAATAGTGCAATGAAAAAGTGTTCAACACTTAATTTTTTATTAGAAACTCGATGTGACTCGCAGATTTGCCAGCGCCCGCGATTCTCAATTGTCATTTGACGTATAGAATTTAGAATTTTCCTTCTACCATAAAATCACGAAACATGGTAAACAGCAAAAACGGCTAATCATTTGCAGCGGCCTTAATAAAAGGCAATAATTCATAAGAACAAAAAAAAAATATATATATATACACTCTATACTAATACGTAAAGAGGAAAATTTGGGAGAATGTATACGTTAAGGATAATCTAAGAACTTACCAAATCAATGTTGGTGAATTTTTGTACGTGCATTTCTCATGAACTTAGGAAAGTTCCAGGGTTGGTTTTATTATTTTATCACTTTGAAAAACATATTTATGAAGGAAAATCGATGAATGCTGGATAAATAGCGCTGCGTGTACGAGTATATAAAGTGAATCTAGGAAAAACATTATGAAAGCTTATTAGGGCTTCATTTAGTGGCCTTTACTCATTCTTAAATTTACGTCATCGGACATGTTTTTTGAGGGGCTGAATTCGAATTTGATGCTCATTTCATCATTTAACCAATTCGTCAACCTTCACGAAGTCCAAAACAAGGAGAATTATTTGTTTTCATATTATTTTATTGCGTATTATATCACTGAACATGTTTTTTGAGACGGCGAATTTGAATTTGATGTTAATTTTATCATTAGACCCGTTCTTTCAATAGACCCAAAAATGGGAGAATTTTTAATTTTTAGATTTTGTGTGTAATATATTATCGGATATGTATTTTGAGGAGCTAAATTCGAATTTGATATTAATTTTATCATAAGACTCATTCTTCGACCCTCATTGGGCTCAGAAATGGGAGAATTCGGTCAACGAATGCTTAGTTCAGGCTCAGGGTCGAAGGTTCTGAGCACGTGTCAAGCAAAGTTGACACCACAGGCAGCTAGTATTTCGTAAGTATTCATAGAGGGGAGCGAGAGGTCAACTCTTCTTATTCTCTTTTATTCGTAAATGATGAATTTTGGTGAAAATTAACTTTGCTTACAGAGGGGCTAGAAACTTCGACGATGGCTTCGAGACCAAGGGCAAGACGAAGAAAATTTATGTAAAACCAAAATCAAGACTACAGTAGACTTTCATTTGCTTATCAGTCATCATCATACAATATGCGCTAATTGTATCTAGAAACACATTAAATAACTTTTTTGAAAAAAATTAAAAATTCCAATCGGGCTTTACCGGACTATTTTTGTAATAAAATTAATATACATGAAGACCTAATATTTGCAAATTAATGTGTTACGGATATTTTCAACATGGGCGACAGTGGCAAGCGACTTTGAGGACGAGACTTTTTAATACGTTATTTTAAAGGTTCATCTCTATAGAAAATTTTGCGCTAATTTTATCAATAACCGTCCATTTTTGTGCTAAATTACTAAAATTAAATAGCGAAATATTACTGAGAGACAAAATAAAAATCAACGAAATATTGTCGCTGTGAATCACAGCTCACGTCTCCCTAGCATAGAAACTGCCACACAGCCACTCGATCATTTCTAAAGGCTCCTCCTTTTCGGAGGATTAAAACTTATGATGAAAAGGGCGTGCACACAAAGCTCGCCCCACAGCATCATCACTCTTTCACCGATTAAAAAAAAAAACAGAAGCTCGCATGTGCAACATCGCTCAACTTTGTCCAGTCTATAGCAGAGAGTAACGAACTCACTGATACAAAATTCTGGGCAACTATATCGCTCGGAAATTAATTTTAATGACCACGAATTGAGAGAGAAATGTGAAAAAAAAAAAAAAAAAAGGTGAAAAAGAAATGTAAGACGTGCACGAGTAATGAAAGCAGAGAACTCGGAAATATATTGAACAAGATCAAGTTGTTACGTTGCTCCTTCCTGTTCGGTTACACTTGATGATGTACGTTAAATGTGTAAGACAAAAAAATAAAAAAATAAAAAAATAAAAAAATAAAAAAATAAAAATAATGCTTATTTCACTTTCATACGTATAATGCAACGGTGACAGAAGAGAGAAGGCAGAAAAAGAAGGCAAGATATGAGCGAAACAGAAGTATTGGTCGTATAACTTGTATCTTCTTGCAATAGTACCCATTAAAAATGAAGTACTATATGGGCATTCTTCTTTCTCGTTTTTTGAACATATAAATCATGATTGGGATCAGCGGGGTCATCGAACAGAATGTTTAGCCCATAGAAAAGGTATCGCACCTACATTTCATCAGAATTTTTGGTGCTTGAGATTTGACAGCTACTCATATATTATCGGCATTGTCCAGCAATAAGATTCACTTATTCGGTGCGTTAGTTTTGAGAAAAAAACGCAAAAATACTAAATTACGGTAGAAGTAAATAGTTTTTTTTTTTTTTTTTGTTTTTTTTGTATTTTAACTCTTTTGCCCAACAACAGTTTTTGATTTTCATAGGAACATAGATTCCTGTCATGATTATGGTCATTCTGTAAAATGAGACCCAACCTCTTAAATTTGCATGTTTGAGTAATAACTGAAACGATATACCTACGTCACCCACATCCGTGAATTTTTCAAGCATCAAGTTGGGAATGGCCCCTCGAATGGAAAAAAGATAATATTTTTCATCGATTGGCAAAACTCTGCGTTAATTAGGCAATTTTATCGGTTTTCCAGCAAAATTATGCAAGGCTATCGTCTACACCTAATAGCCTTAAATTCTGTAGAATTCGTTTTTTTCATTCTCAACTTTAATCCGATCTTAATGGCCCCGAGTTTACATTTAAATTGCTGGAAAATGACGTATTCAATACTCGTGAATGAATCTACGTTCACCAAGCATACGTAACTCGAAATCAAACCGACTCCTGCAGGTAATTAAGACCAAAACATCGCCAAAAAAATTTTTAAATGCAAATTAATTGATAATAATAACTTTGCAGGCAATTTTTCTGTAAAGTTCCGAGACTATTGTTTCGTGTGTTTAACTTGAGAGGAGTGGAGGAGGACGAAGATCTCTTTAACAGTTTCAGGTTTTTTGTAGAAATAAGTGGATTTTTCACTGCCGATAGAAGTAAATATACTTATAACTCGTAGTACCCAATGAAAGTAAATTTGTTTTTTACAAGTATTATTGGTTATATGCGAAAATTTCCGATCTCGATCGTGTCAGCTATTTGGGGCAAACAGAATATTGTATAAGGGCAAGAATAGGTGGTAATTGAGCCATCAGTTAAAATCAACACAAACATGAATTGTTTTTTTTTTTCACACGCAGAATGATTGTTAATGTGCTGTAGGCCTGTAGGCTGTAGCTGTAGGCTGATTATTGTTCTTATTTGTGAAATTCTTACTGACTTTGCAGCAGAGTTGTTGAATATGGTTTGAACAGTGGAAACAAAACGATTTTTTTTCCAATTTGAAACATTGCATTTGAATATTTTGCTAAATATGTAATGACGCGCAGTTGGTTGAAAGTGAATGACTGAACTTTGATACCGCTTCTCTTCCTCGAATTTAAGCGAGTGCCCCCATTTTTTGTCTCAACTGTTGAAAAGGCCAATAAAATAGTCAATCTATAACTATTAAAAGGTTTTTGAAAAATGAAAATTCAGTGACAAGATCATAACTAAGTGAATAACAAATGCCCTTTGTCGACTGTTTCAGCAGGCGCCGATTTAACTTTTTGAGGCCTTGGATACATATTAAGAGGAGGTCCCCCCAAAAAACACAACAAAAATTTTTCAATTTTATGAATAGACAGAAAGAGAGGGAAAGAGAGAGAGAGAGAGTGATTTCATACCCTCCTATTACGTTTCACTTCACTGGTAAGCCATTTTTTGAGTGGACCTCGGGGGAAAAGTCCTGCTTGTACCCCCTAAATCCATACCTGATCTCTAGGTAAACCAAAGGAAAACCTTTTCAAACTATGAAGCAGCCTTCCTTCGATTTTGTTATCTACGGATCATATTTACCCTGTAATCAGAAAGGAATGGCAATGCCTCATGAATTAGTGTAATCTTTCAATAAAGTCTATAACGAAGAGGTCATTGACCGTTTTCTCGCTAACAGACCTACTGACGTAGCCAGGGTCGCTTAATTGGCACACCCTGTGTCGTTAAATTGTGGTCAAAATTAAAGAAAATTAATTAAAAAATTTACGATACACTCGAAATTTATTTGAGCCGAAATCGTTTAAATGCTATGCAAACGATTCATTTGAAAATCGTGTTCTCTTTATTTATTTATTATTTTATTTTACTTTTTTTTTTCCTTTTTTTTTTCTTTTTTTATTTGAGGAGAGAACGGTGCGCGAAGCGAAAGTGAAAGCGTTTTTTGTTATATAATCCTCTATATAACAGAATTCAACTCAACTGAGAAAACGTTAAACGTGTACCTTTTCTGGCACACCGCTCCACTCTTCACCATCTTTCTTCACTATACGACCGTAATAACTGTTATTAGAGAAGGTTAGTTTGTGAGAGTAAAAAAAAAAAAAAACAAAACAAAAAAAAAAACCGCAATTATTGAGGAAGTAAACTAGTACAGAACGATAAATACCGCAGAATGCACAATACCATGATTTTTTCCTTTTCTTTTTTTTTTTTTAAGTTATTCTATTTCTCTCACTTCCATCTCTTCGTCTATCTTAAAATGTAGAAAAAAGCCTACCTGCGTCGATTATCGTATGCATTAAATGCGACAGCGAAAAGGAATCGGAGGTGGCGACGAAGAAGTGGAAGTGGAAGAAAAAAATACCTAAGACAAACCATCCGACGAATTTTAAAACTGGTCGAAGAAAGTGAAAATCGAAAAAAATGTTTTACATGATAATGAGCGACGGGATGTGGTCGTCAAATGAAATACAATTATTTTTGTTCATGAATAAACGGAGATAGACTTTGGGCCAGGTAAATATGACGAAAAGACAGTAGATATTTAGTTTTCGATTGTACGTTTCTGGTATAAGGAAAACGTTATAAAGTTGAAACAGGTTAAAAATAATACAACTACAGCTGGTTGAAGACAAAGGCTGTAGGGCGGTCAGACTAGGCGTTTGCGTAACAGTCCAGTAAAGTTAGCAGTTAATCTCTCACGAGACAAATATAACAATTTTTGGAAAGTTAATTTTCATATACGTTCAACGATTACCCTTGAACCTTTTGATAGAAATCATTAATAATGAGATCAGGGCATCGACCTCATATTTTGGTGAAAAAAGTCATCATTTATTTGATTATTCGAGTTTTTCGTCAATTCGGGGATTTGAATGAAAAAAATTTATAGGTACAAAGTATTAGTCATCGTTAGCGCGATTTTAACCTTTTATGCAAGAAAGGTTATCTTCATACTATATACAAAGGAAACCATATTACATTAAAATGCATAAGAAGAATGTTTATACTTTATTTAGACTGATTAACCTTTCTGTAGGTATAAGAGTAGGAAACTCAATCTTAAATGGATAGCTGCTGTAAAAATAATGTTATAAAGTTGAAATTTGCAGAATAGCTACAGGCGCCCAGCGAAGCAGTATCACTTGGGGGGGTGTAATGGCTTAATTTTTACATGTTTTTCAAAATTTATGATATTTTTGTCAAATATTGAGAAATTTATAACAAAGAGCCAAATTTTCAAATAAGCAAAAAAAAAGTTTATTTTGTAATATTCAAATAAGGAAAACCTGGATGAATTTATACACATGTACATAGAGAAAGACACAAACACATATATACCTAAGGTAACTTCTTTATAAATAATTACTTGTTGTACGGTCAAGAAAGTTGCAATTATGAATAATTCTATAATTAATTGGTTTATAAATATAATTTAGCCTATGATAAATTTTTATTTTTGGTACCCAGGTTGCGTTTTACATTCGATTGTCATTTTTCCTCCCTTCTTTGCAATGTTTTTTCCAAAATTATTGATAACATATTGAAATATTTTCCCTGGGTTTTGTATTTAATCTTGACATATCATATCGATAGTATTACCAAAATCGATCAGGCAGAAAAGGAAATTCCATACTAAAAAAACAATTTTAATAGTTTGTGGCAAGATATATCAATTAATTTTTTTAGTTATCAAAATTTGATATTAGAAACAAATGAAAATGTTATCACATTAAACGTAATTCAGCCTACTGATGCTCTCTTTTTTCTTTTCTTTTCACATTCCCCCTTCCCCTGAATTTTTTTATATCCTGAAAACTGATATTTGAGAATAAAAAACAGTTTATATTAGTAGTTTTAAAAAGATTTAAAAGACATTGCCACATATAATTATGTAAACAATCTACAAAACCTGTCCTGCTAACAGGCTATTTGAGTGATGAAGAAAATTTTTGCTTCAGTTACCTATTATCTTTCATTTTCAAATGTAAACAAAAAGAGTCAAATTTTAAAGTACTAACCTAAAAAAAATACTGGTTTATGTATCACATAATAAAATATGAGAAATCAAACTTTAGCCAATTTTAAAGCCACAACATCAAATTTGAAATGAGCACCCTAAGAAACTACTCCTATAATACCTATAATAAAATCAAATGTGAATTAAAAATTTTTCCAAATTTTACAGCCCCTTTGGGTTGAAGAATAAGTTGAATGAAAAAATGAATGTAAAATTTGAAATCAGAAATCTCCAAAAAATACATAATGATGTATGACATAATAAAGTTTATAAACTCAAAATTGGCCCCTAGGGGTCAAACAATGGGTGAAATAGAAGAACAAACATCAAATTTGAAATCAGTGCTCCAAAAAACATACCTACTCATTTATGTATTACACAAAAACATAAATAAATTCAAAATTTACTCCTCTTAGCCTTCAAGTGGTTAAAGAATTGGTCCAATGAAAAAATGAAGAACAATAGTGTATTAATCGCCACTGAGAGATCAATTAGTATAAATGTTACTTATTAAGTTCTTCTTTTTGGTGGCTAGATAGAGATTATAAAATTATATTAATATTGATAGAAGGAATTAAAACAATCTTTACCTATTTACCATGGAATCATTAATAGAAGGAAGAAGAGAAAACAAGAGGTAATATTATTTGGGATAGAAGAAGGTGAATTATAAATATCATAATACATTTACTGGTACTTCAAGTAAAATTGTTATTTCAAGGATACATGTGTGGATGATGATGATGAAGTAGAGGAGGAGGCAATGAATATTGAACGTAGATATGAAAGTTTTGAAGCTACCTATATTTCTTCTTCATTAAAGCAGCAATGATGAGAGAATTTAGTGAGCAGAAATTAAAAAATTTCTTATGTCTAGATAATGTAAAAATGTAAGGTGGATTTTGATTTGTTGGATTTTGTCATCATAGATAATATGTTTTTAGGGCAAAGGTTTAATGAACATCAGTATTCTGTATTCTCACATGTAATTATTTTTCTTAAACAAAGTTTTATATCATTTTACTTTTAATTTAATAATTTTTACAACAGTCAATTTTTACAACATCAGTCAAATTTTACAACAAATTTTCAACAAAATTGGCGATGGGCGTGTCACACGCCCCTACACCCCCTTGCTGGGCCCCTGAATAGCTACTACTAGCTAATCTAAACAAAAAAACAATGGAGAAATAAGTTTAGTTGAAAACAAATTTTTAAAAGATAAGCTTTTATTTCTTTTTTTGGCTTTAGCTTCATGCGAAATAAACATTATTTTGTTGCTGAAGGTGGCTGCAGTATTGGTATAGTTCTAAAATCGCAGTAGAGGGTTTAAAAGCTTATAAAATAACAATTTTTAAAATTTCTCCAGTTCCTATATCTTGCTGTAGAAATTTTAAAAGCGTTGTTTTTCTTTTTTTGTGCATTTTCATTATTTTTTTTAAGTTGGTTCTTTTTTAATTAAGAATGTTTTGATGCATTTTTGTTTCCTTGTGTATTAGCGTTATCAACAATTTCGCTTAAAAAACCAGTTTTTTAAAGATAACTAAAAAATTATTTTCCAAAAATATAAGAATATAAATCTATTATGGAATCACTTTCTTTCATTTAAAAAAAAAACCCGACGCTTCGCGCCTCGGGAGGGGGCTCCGCCCCCTCCACCCCCGGGATGTTATTACTTTGAGCCTGATGGCTAAAATGTAAAATACCTGACCTTTCAGGTTTTAGCCCCCTCTCTCTCTTCCTCTTTCTCACTCTCACTGTAATATTATGTCTTTATTATAATGTGTGGTCTTATATGCGCTACTTTTGGGTCGCTCTTTCCTGTCGTTTTTTGGCTGGGGACCCATCGCTAAAACCTGAAGGGTCAGGTTAAAAATTCATCAAAATCGATCCACTGGTTTGACAGATATTTATGATACACACACACAAACATAAATCACTATGATAAATATAAAGGAACATAATTGAGTGTTTACGGCCCGAGAAATTCACTCACAAAATTAACAGTGCATGTGCCACTAAGGCTCTTTACTAGCGGTTATGCACATGAAGGTAATAAGAGATGAGCAGCCTTCTTGTGTTATTTGGTTTTTCATGAATTTTACATTGTTTATTATTACTATGTATATATAATAACATAAAATGGCGGTTCGTCTCTTTTCACCCTCATGCGCATATCTGCTAGTAAAGAACCTTAGTGCCACTACTCACATAGCCACAAAAAAATGTTTGTTACTTCAATCGAAACAACAAATTCTACAGTGTTATCTAGGTATGCCATCAAATTCCAGGGCTGGCACAACCCACAGCGCCGCAGAGCAACACCTCCCGGCTTGTACATACACACACACACACACGCACACACACACACACATTCGTCAGTATGTGTATACGTAAACACGTGTCAAATTGGAAACCTACTTTTTTTTTAAGTTGGTTAAAAATGTGCCCCGTCGTCATCACGAATTTTGCTAAAATCTTTTCCAACCTCTCACGTCACAAAAGATGCGTGTGCCCTTTGAGGGCTCGTATCCCCACTTTTAACTGTATAGCAGTGGACCAGTAAAGCTCCCCAAGACCAATGTACTTTTTAATGTCATGCCCGTGAAAAAGTAGGCAACCTTAGCTTAAATTCTGCGTATTTTCGACGTTTTGCTTGAGTTCACCAATTTAGAATATATCTGATAAAGACATCCCTTAAATTCACAAGGATAGTGAACATAAACAAAAAGGAACGCTCTGGTTGCCTATTTTGTGCCGACATGTCTAACCAGAAATCATCTTTCTTTACTGATCCAGTACTATTGGTCAAAGATTCACACGCACTGCTGTGGCTGCAAGAGAGGTAGTTTACGCCTTTCGTAGGTCACAGCTAAATATTTAGAAGTGCTGATATAATTTGAAACCCTACACCTGAACACGTTAAAAATATTTAATATTTCCTCTTTTTATCAACATCCTTAAGCCCGTTTTCAATTTTAACACTGGAAGATTGCGAAAAAGTTCATTCGATTCATTACTAAAAATACTTTTGGATAGACCACTAAAATAAAATAAAGTTTTTGTCCAAGTTCAGTCGGCCGAACTACCGAACTCATTATTCGAGTGGTTGGTCACATTTAATGAAAATAGCAAAAGAATTCGCCAGAAAAATAAAAATGCGAATGGAAAACAATTTTCCCCCATTATAAAGCGAGTACTTACGCTGAGTCTTGGGAAGCTATGAAACACCATCGGTACTTAGTTTAATTCAGAAAGTCTAAGCGCCGTTGCTCGTTCGCGCATCAAACACAAGACGAATCATCGGAATTGTATGAAAACTTACCTGCAAATAAAAAAAGAAAGAGAATAAAATTATGGTAAAAAATTAAGGAAGTTCAGTAGATTATTTTGAAATAATTCGCCTTTAGGCTCATTCGGGAGTTATTCGATGATAAAAAAAAATAAGGATCCACTTGAAAGTTGTTCGAAAATTTGTTCTCTTTATAGAAAACTCTATTCTCTCTTATGTATCTTCAGGCGACTCCGTATAATTATTTCAATTCTATTCACATCATTCTTCTTTGTTCTCTTTGACAAGTATATCAAGTAGTCAGGTGCGATTCTGTGCTTATTTTAAAAGTATATACTTTGTGATCAGATAATATGTGATTCTATATCATTGAACGCAAAAGATACCGGTTCACTCGTTAGTAAAATTTAACCTCTGTTACATGAATTTCGAAATTTGTTATTCCAATTAAGTTCACAATAATAACCGATCGAAAATTTGTGTTGAGTTCCAATTCCAAATAACGCCATTTAAATGCCTTACCGTGTTATTCCATAATTGTTTTCCGACTACTTTAAGTTGAAATCACGTGGCCATAAACCTCAGCGCATATGAACTATAAGAGCACTGTAAGATTATTTTACTACGACCATTCAACCATTTAATCAGCGAGCATCTAATTATCAACAGTTTTAAACTTTCCTCAATTCGTTCAGTCATAATTATGAACAGAGCTTATACTGGAAGTTTAACACACAAAATACGTAGTTCATGAGCCGAATAACTGACTCAATGAGTGAATTAAACGAAATTCTTTAGGCTACAGCTACAGTTCATTGCAGAACTCGTAATTCTTGAATAAATTAATCTTTTACTTCCTCCTCAATATTTCTTAATCCCACTTCGATCATTCGGATTTAGAGTATGGTAAATTTCAAATACGGGTACTACTGTAACTGAAGTCACTGTCCAGAAGCAACTAGACCCTTTTAAACACAACAATACCTTACTTATATAGAAATTATGATCAGATCATCTAGAGATGTGTTGTTTCAAATTGTACGAAAAAATTGATATAATTTGATGCGTCACACCTTTCACACGCTATATTGCTCCTGGAGGGGAGGGGGCATGAAAATGTTTTCTTGAGGTGGCAAATTTTTTATAGCTTGGGGCCTCGAAAGACTTAAATCCGCCGCTGCTTATCTCAGTTAGACTTCACCCTCTTACCTCATCCCCATGTATAAATTAATGTTATCAGTTGCTATAAAGTTTTTCCTATGCACCAGTAGTAGCTTTGACTATATAGCTTAATGGACTGCTAGAACTGATAAAATCTTGAGGGCAAACAATGCAGGCGTTACTTTTTGAAAAAGGTACTTTGTGTGAAAACTGAATTTGTATTGAGTTATATTTTTGTGACTCCTAACAATATAAGCAGATACTAGTGAAATATTAGAACGCTATACCAATTTATTGTCTGAAATTAATGAGTGAAACGTTCGAATAATGATTTAAATTAATCGACGAACTCTTCAGAATGTGAAAATGTAAGTTTTGGATAGAGTTCCTTTTTTCTTGAAAAGTTTGAAGTAAGGTTTTCTTAAACTGAAAAATTCGGCTGTTAGGTAAATAGTTTCATCGTTCACTGATTTGTTATCTGAAAAAAACTTCTTGAACTACCTACTGTAAGATATTGAGCGAGTCCTAAATGAGCTCTTTATTGAGTCTATTTGTTTATTTGAATTCAGTTTTTTTTCTGGATGGTTGGCTTAAGTTCCAAGAGAATGATTAAAAAATTTAAAAATTGAACTCAAACCATTAAGAAGTTTATTCGAGTATATAGGTATGTATATATTAGCCCAGACATACGCTTCTCCAAGCTTTCTTCTTTGTATATTTGTACAGATTAGTGAAATGGGCCTCTGCTTTATGGAATTATCAGGCATTTTTGTTACTTTTTGAAGTTATTGTTACTATAATAAGAAAATAATTTATTCATGAATTTTTTTGCCACATATTTGTAACGTATATTTTCGTCTCTTTTTAGAAATGATGAACATATTCGTCCACACATTTTCAAACACCAGAAACGTAGATATTTATCAACAATAATCATCCTATAACTCTTTATAAACAACCACCAAATTACCCGTATTCAATTTTATGAATATAGATATACCTTCTGTATACTCATGACCTAGTTATGCCTGTCCCTCGAGTACTTGACGAGTCAGCACAACCCTATAAAAACAACACCCTACCTCACTCTACCTATCCGACACATACGTTTTCATACCCTGAACGAGTATATAATCCCTCGATTCAGTGGAATAAGACACAGTTCCTCGACAGCTACTTCTAAGTAACTGGAACCTCTCTAGTAGAAGTCTCTAGTGAACAGATAGTCTTGCTTGTTGAATTGTGATTGTATCTGTATAATATTAACGTATATATATGTACTGTGATGTACTAAGTATTATTGTATTAAATGTGTACACTCACTCGTGTGTTATAAAATATTATTGAGTCTCTAACAAATGTTAAGGTCCACTATAGTTTGTGGATGATAAACTCGAATTTATTTTAGAAGTATTACTGCTTTTAAGTACGTAATATTTTGTGTATGGTGTAACACTGAAAGTGGTTCTAATTAGGTACATTACCACCTCTTTTGGCCGTTACAATATTGGTTTTTTAGGAAGATTTTGTAGAATAACTATTGCGGAAGGTGTCATGTCACAATTTTGGAAAAATTACACTATAGTTTTTCCGATTATGGTCCCTAGACCCCAAAAAACACTATCGCCTCAAAAGTTTATGTATATATGTATTTCCTCCAGTAACATGAAGACATTCTTGAAATAGCTCAGCAAATAAATAAATGAAAAAGTATAATAGGAAATATACAAACTTTTGTAGATGTATCAGTATCATTCCTTACTCCAACACAAACATTATTTTTTAAATGCTGAATTATACCTTATCTATGACATGATTTATTACACTTCGAACAGTTCTGCATAACTGAAAATCAGAGGGTACAAAATTATGAGTGAAATGAAGTTCTAGTAAAGTATTATATATTTATGTCATTAATTATTCTGTAAACTAACAAATAATGCCATTTTATCATGTGTCAATGGCAAAGTAGAATAATAATAAAATTAATTATCTTCAAATATAATTTTAATTACTAAAATAACGAAATATAAAAATTAATTTTTTGCTAGCTGGAATTGGAAATTTGGAATCACTATCACTTATCACCAAAGGTCGTTTTTTGTAAAAAGAAAGCCTGTTAACAGTGCCTTCAACGGTGTTCCATTTAACCCTATGTATGTCTTATCAGTTCTAGCAGTCCATTAAGCTATATAGTCAAAGAGTAGTAGTGATGGGTCGTTCATTCAGAAGTTTGTTCTTTTGAACGAATCCTAGAAGTGAACTAATCGATCATTTAGTTCACTTCTAAATAAACTAGTTCATTAGTTCTTTTTTTTTTTGAACATTCTCTATTTTTATTTGTCTACTCTACTCGATCAGTTGATAGAACTGAAGTTGAAGTAATGTAGCAGTCGATGAGCGAGTCAAACAGTTAACCAATAGTTCTAGCATGAATTTATGAATACGAGTCGATCATAATATCATATAATAAATCAGTTGATTTAAATGATATGAGCCAATCATGAATCAGCTGATTGAAGTGATCGAGTTGAAAAATTTACTGAACTACTGAACTAATTGAACCAGTTCAGTAAACTTGTTTACTTTGGTGAAGCAGACTCAATGAACTAAATCCGCGAAATGAACTAAAATTCCCATCTCTAAACAGTAGGGGCACATAGCTTAAATGTTTTTATAAGTGGTAAAAGTAGTCTATAGAAAAATTGAAATAGAACTTTTCCAGTTCGAAATGAATTTTTATATTAACTGTTTCTGACTAATGCTACTGCTAGGAAGGTTGTTGTCAGTGGGGTTGACTTGGTAAAATTAATGGGCGGGCCGAAGAGAATATGTGAAAATTTTTTGATTCGCATTCACATTCAACATAGATAGCGAATATTTATTCATTCAACGTAAAAAAAAAATGTATCTATATACGTAAGTACTAAAATTTACAGTATTTGGGGAGGGTCCAGCCCCCTAAAAAAAGGCTACGTCGGCGCCTATGATTGTTGCTTAGGAAGCTAAACTATGATGTTTTCTTTTCTATATACGAAGTTACGGCAGGTACAATCGTGAAACTATGCGTGGAAATTTGTTATATGGATCTACCTTGGAAAAACTTCGATAATAATATTACTCTTTCTGTGAACGAGTATTTTTAGCCTATCTTTGGATTGTTATGGTCCTAAGAAGGATGCCGCCATCTAATTTACTGTTATATTGATAAACTCAACCAGCAGGTAGGGAAAGAGAGATTTTGATAGTTTTTCGGTCAAGATTCCTACGAGAAATAACTTGATTTTGGCATTTATAAATATACAAAGATTTAATTATTAGACCTCAGGCCAAGGTCGTCGTCCGGGTGGGGAAGTTTTCCTCAAGAAACTTTTAATTATAGAAAAATTTTTTCAGTAATTTATTAATTGGTAAAATCGTTCTAAATAAGCATGATGTAATTAGTGTTTTTTTGTGTTTGAAAATGTTAACTCACAGCTTTAATGGTTTCAGTAGGCAATTTTCAACTATCCCACCCCCCCCCAAAAAAAAAAAAATAATCTTACGCTATGCTCCTGCCACAGGCCTTTAATGTAAGTAAGCCTTTTTCTGACGTAAATTTTGTTGACAAAGACTTCCCAAGGTTGTACTTCTTTACTGTGGAAACGTTGTTAATTTTCCCTAATGAGGTTCCATGTAAACTGTGAGAGGCTGATTTGTATGCCTCTAAAATAATAGGCAACGAAATTTTAACTTGATGTTGACATTCGACCGTACCCTAGTCTTTGAAGTAGGGCAAAAAAACTTAGTCAAAACTGAAAAAATTATGAATTTTAATTCCTACGTTACATGGGAGCATAGACATAATACTGCTACATAAGTGACGTAAAAGATCAGGAAAATTAAATATCGACACATCTCAGCATTAAGTTATGACATATCGATACGTAATACGTATCAGTTGATACCACTTCTTTTTTGTAACGGGCAATTCTCCGGAATAAAATTTTTTGAAGGTAATTTCCAGAAATGGGAAATTCACTAATGGACACTAAACACACGCACTAGTATTTATATTTTCTTAGACTACCCTCATCGATTTTCATCCAGTAAAACTCGAGGTAATTACAAAAAGAAAGTGAAATTGGGCATCGATGCATCGTGAAGGAGAACATTTGGGCATCTATGGGTTGCAAAAGAGAGCATTTGGGTGCTGATGCAGTGCATTAGTACCTAAGACCTAGGTACAATTACACTTTAATTTTTCATCTTTCAGCTACTGGTCTTCTAGCTACACTATTTTTGGTACGCGTCAATGTAAAAAATCCCGGCTAGGACGCTTCATTTTGTTTTATTTTTTTGGTAAGACGCTCTTCTGTTTAGGCACTGGAAGATATTTCAACTAATAGATGAGTGATTTCACTGTTTATTGTTAATTTCCCAGCTGTAACACATACCCAGAATCTCAAACAAATAAAAATAGACAATTTTTTTTCAAACACGTAAAATAACTGAAGTATTTTTGCAATAAACTTGATTTTTTAGTATTTAGACCCATATGCAGAAACAACACCTCAGTATCGATATTGACTTCAGTATTGCTTTCCTCAATAACGTTATAAACAGTAGAAATTGGCAACAAAGAATTCCAAGGCAATGTGAAATTTTTTTGTTGTAGCTAGAAACAGATTGCTTTTGCCGAATTGTAATGTATATTTGGCCCAATAAAATAATGGTGGTTGCGAACTGATCAGTACCAATCATAAACAGTACATATGACGATATTAATTTTCACTCTTCCTGTCCATTAGAATGCAATTGTAACCTGATTAAATAAACACATGTGGTAATTTTTAAAAGCACAAAAGTGACCTCTAGAAAAATATTTGGATTGGATGAAAAAAGTGTTTTATGAGTGAATTAATTTGTTGTAGCCAGTTTTTTGGCTTTACTTGGCACAAAAACTGGTTGTTGTAACCAATAGATTGTAGTAGTCGGATTTGATGAAGCCAATTTTGCTTAATACGGAAGTAAATAAAGTTCTGCTGGGACCAGGCATTTTGTGTGTGACATCCAGTTGTTTGCTGTGGCCGGTGTTTGTTGTAGGGATTTATACTATAATATGCATGTTTATGTGTAGATATAATTGGTAATGGAAAGAATGTAAGCATGACTAGTATATTTTCTGAATTAAGGACTTGGTTTTTTTTTTTTTTTTTTCATTTCTTGCATAAGAAGCTTTCACGCTTAAGATGCTCGAAGAGCGTCTTAAGCAAGTTTAATTGTAATTCGAAAAACTTTTTAAAATTTAAATATTTTCCCTTTTTTTGTTTTAAGTTTGAGAACATAGATTGAAAGGGTGAAAAGTAATGAATATTTGCAACACCTAACTGTAAAGTATATTTTTTTGTGTGCCTTTGTGAAACAAAAAGTAGAAAATTTCAACAGGATGTTAAAAAAATATGATTTGGCGCATATGCATTTGGAATTTGACTTTCTTGCAGAGCTCAATTTTTTGTTAAACAACAAAAAAAGATAATATTAATTTATGCTACCATTGGATGTTGTAATATTTTGGTTTAAAAAAATTAAAATTATTAATTATTAATGATACTTATTCACTTCAAAAAGAAAATTGTTTCGATGGTTTTTGTGGGTGTTGCAATATACAGTGTGTGACACGCGTACAAAGTAGGTAATTGTTACTCCTGTGATTTGCAACACTCGCCTTTGGCTCATGTGATAAATACCCATAGTAAATATCACCTAATTTTTGCACTCAATTGTATTACAAATAGCCCGGTTTGCCCGCGCAGGTGCTACGGACCTGTAATGATACAGGATAATATGAGAAATTGCCAGAAAAGTGGCGTTTGTTTTTTCATTCATAAAAGGCCACTGAGAAATTAGTAAACTTGAACCAAAATCACAATTTTAACACATTCAACCACATACATTAAAGTATAAAATAATCTCGAGGTAGGTAATTGTAGGTAGATGCTACCAACACGGGGTTCATGGAACCTAAAGGAAAAGTGGTTTACAAGCGGGCGACCAAATTATTTCTTGGTACTGGTAGCCAGCTGGTTTAAATGCCTTATTGTACACTAAGAGTACCTACTAACTGGGGCAATTGTCCAAAGGCAGTACAGTACTTTATACGGACCACAACACGTATTACATCAGCGAGTACGTACTAACTACATACTCACCTTTCTCAATTTACCATTTGCCAGTAAATGTAGAAATATATCGTCTGTATAAGTGCATACAGACAATGTATTTTGTTTAATGTGCAATGCACTACCTATTAGTTTGGGTCACGGACTTTTGGTCTGTGACCCCTCTGTCGATGCAGGGCCAAGCCCTGTAAGGAGGAGGTGAGGGAAACGTCCCCACAGTAATAATTTCACCTAAGTGCGTGATTTCACTCACTCCGTTGGGTACTACTGATGTAGGTGCCCTACCCTCCTAGACCTGTCACAGAATTTCCTGATTTCATATGGTGATTTCCTCATTTTAGGGGACCTCATCGGCTTTATTTTTCATTCAATGCAAGAACGGGCGATTCGTATTTCTCGAATGATGATAACTTTTTGCTTTTTTCTTTTTCTCTTTCAGTTCAAACTCAACGCCATAGTTTGGTCAACTCGCACCCACTGAACGTCTCCCTCAAATGATGCCCATCGGGTGCGACGAATTTCAAGGACCAACGTAATATTTTTCGACAAAAAAGTAACGTTAGTTCGCCGTAAGAGAGACGAACCAACCGGTTGCATAACGACCAAATGTACCGATGGTGGCTGAGAGAGAAAGGTGGCTGAGAGAGAAAAGTGGCTTCAGTGCATGACAAATTGGGAGAAGAGATCTATGTGAGAGAGTGAGAGAGCGAGAGAGAGAGAGAGTGCGAGAGACGGTTGAGCGGAGCGATAAGGATACGCAGAATATGAGGAGCACGAGCGTCGAAGAGTGGAGAGAGATGTGTAGCAGAGAATATACGACAGTGTATATACTGTGTAGCAGTGAATCGTGTAGCACGTAGGTACACACGCCTTTTAAATACTTTGCCAAAATCTCCGGTCATGGTGCATAAACTCGAGCCGCTCCATCAACGAATGATCGGCGGCTGCGAAGAAAGAAAGAAAAGAAAAAAAAAAGTTATTACGATGACGGCTAACCTACAAATACCTACTACGAATTATTTGTTACGTGATTATGCAGTGAAAGGTAGGTACATCCACAGGGTCACTGAACTTGTGTAACGAGTAAATGCATGCGGCAGCAGCAGCGGTAACGACAGCAGAAGCTGTGTCTGCTCTCAGAGTCGTTTCTCTGGTCGTGGTGGTTGTCGCCGCGCCATCGTGCAGATGGAAAGAAAAAGTAAGTATAAGGCAGAGTGCGAGAAGGTAAAGGAGAAGGGAGGAATGGGAAAAACTTATTTGGCAATAAAGGATGATGAAAAAATGAAATGAAGAAGCTACGAAGATCGACGGGGAAGGAAATGAAAAACGAAAAGTCGTTGAACTAAAAGTTATACCTACTTCCAAATTTCATGGTATGTTTTATTAACGACGATCTTTGTTTTTTAGCCTATACGATGTCGGAAGAGGTTTTGAAAAATAAAAAATGTAATTTTTGCAACGCATGCACGAAATAACGAGTTTTACATGCATGAGCAGCGAATGTAAACAAACAAATTTTTGGCCTGTAAAGTAGACGATAGTTTTACAATCTCTCGCGCATCCAAATCCTGCGCAAGAGTGTGCAAAGTACTACTTTACACACTACTGCGCATCCCAATCCTCAGCGACAGGGTGTAAAATATTCGAACATATAATCATTTTAATAATATTATTATTTAGTTATTTGGCGAAAAACTATTCGTCAATTTGCCAATCCAATCAAACACAACATTTCAATTTTCAAAAAGAAAGTCTCAAATGATTCCTCCGCCTCTAATTAAGTTAGAGAGCTGGGATTTGTAATGATCGAAAGCGGATAAAATTTATAAAATTTCCAAATAATTTTCTAATTATCTTTAGCTATTTGACAATAAATAAACGAAAAAAACGTAAATTAATGGGAGATTTGTCATATTTTGGAATATAGAAACTTCTCCTCTTTCCCTCAATGATTCCTCGGTCGCTATTTAAGTTAGAGAGCTAAAAATAGTATCTCTGAAAAGAGGAGAAAATTTACCTGAATTTAGTTTTCGTTTAATTTTTTAATCATCTTTAACAATTTGAAAATAAACAAATGAAAAAAACGCAAATTGATGAAAAAATTTTTTTTTGAAATCCTGAAACCTCTTTTCTTTCACTCAATGATTCCTTTAGCCACTTAGAAATCTGGGATTAGTACTACTAGAGAGAGGAAAAAATTTACTTGAAACCATTTTACAATTATAATTTGTTAAGTGTTCTTAGCTGTTTGAAAATAAACAAATAAGAAAAACGCAAAATACTGGAAAACTTACAGTTTTTGTGTTTTTTTCAGCTAAGTATAATTTCCAAAATTAATTTTCTTGATTAATTTTTTTTTTATTGGGAGTGAGAGCTGTTGCTATACTTTTTTTTGTGCATTAGCTGCAGAAAGTATGGTGTGCAATAAGTGCTTTTGGGCTATTTTAACTCGTATCACGTTTGCAGCACTCGCCTTAGGCTCATCTGCAAATTCTTCACACTTGGTAAAAAAATAGTCCACATTACACACTTGTCACACAATATACTATTTTCTTGTTGGCAACTCATCAAATGGTCTGGATCTCTAGAGTCCGCTGCACAAGTAGTTACAAACTTTTTCTCATTGTTGTGAAATGCCTCTAGCTAGATTTTCGAATGGATTAGGCAGATACAAAATGTCATAAATGGGCACCGCATTGATATGTGCTTCTAATTTACATAATTATAGAGGGCATCGGTGCATCGGAGAGTGCGGAAAATAGAATGTCCCAATGGATAGTATCGTATTCTGAGTACTTACAGGTTATGATGATTGTACACCTTTGACTATATAATTCTGGACCAGTAAAGAAAGATGAGTTCTGGTCAGACATACCGGCTCTAAACAGGCAACCAGAGCCTACCTTTTGACGTACTTTGCTTTGTGTTTATGTACGTACGATATTTTTTTGAATTTAAGGGATGTCTTAGTCAGATTTATTCTAAATTGGTGATTACAAGCAAAATGTCAAAAATACGCAGAAGGTACTCTGGGGTTGCCTACATTAAAAAGTACATTGGTCTTATGGAGCTTTACTGGTCCAGTACTATATAGTCAAAGTTGTAAACATTTCGGATGTCGTGTCTTTGATATTTGGAAGAATTAACGTTCAGTTTTGTTCCCTTCAGTCCAACATTAAAATCACTCGTCTCTTCGGTTTTCCACCTATAACTAACTCTTCACAATGAGACGATTATTTCTTTTACAGAAATGCCAAATTGAAGAGCATACCCTGCGTATATGTTTAAATAACTTGGCGTTGGTTATTAATACTTATTTCTCCTTTAGTGGCTACAAAAAAAGAAAAAATTCTCACAAATAGGAGTAATGCATGAAGAAATTGAACAGTTTATTTTAAAAATTTTCCTGTACCAAATGATACGAAAATTGAAGTACTTTTTTCAATGTTTAATCATTGGCCGTGTTTGATTTACTTAAAGTGCATTTACACGCTCAAGTAAGCAGGCACAAATGGCATTTGTTTTGGGATCGAGTAAAATATCGACATTTTTTCTCTGTTTTGTTTTAGCCACAACATTTACAGCAACTGGGTTTTTTGTGTAGCAGGTATATGGTTGAATACCAAAATCAGGTCCATTTCTTCGGCCCCCCATTTCAAATTTTGACCTGAAAATTTTTGGCCTAATTGTGCTCAGTTTGTGCTAATGTGTGCCATCAATTTTAGAATTTATGCTCACCCCCTTCCTTAGATATAAACAAAAGAGTCTGGGTGGGGCTGGAGAAATGCTAACCCACACATTTTGAATTTTGACTCTAAACTTTGTATGTTAATTGTGCTTCATTTGTGCTAATTTGTGCCGTTAATTTTAGAATTTGTGCTCATTTATTTTCAAATATAGGGGCCTCAGAAATTTATGTGTCAGCCCCCCATTTGGAATTTTGAATTGAAACTTTGCATGCTAATTGTGCTTAATTTGTGCTAATTTGTGCTGCAAATTAAAAATTTTATACTCATTCCCTTTCAAAAATATTTGTGGTTTTATGTCTCCCCTTAGCCCCCCCAATTTGAATTTTAACCCAAAATTTTTCATACCAACTGGATTCAAATAGTGCTAAATTTTGCTACCAATTTTGGAATTTGTTATCACCCCCTTCTTAATATATAAAAAAAAGTTTGTGGGTGGGGCTGGGGAAATGCTAGCCCCACCCATTTTGAATTTTGACTCAAAACTTGGCATACTAATTGTGCTCAATTTGTGCCAATTTGTGCCAACTATTTTAAAATTTGTGCTCACTTCCCAACTCAGATAGGGAGGATGAAAGTTTTCCCCTCAGCCCCCCTTTTTAAATTTTTATACAAAACTTTGCCCACTACTCTTTTTTGATTTGTGCTTAATTGTGCCAACAAGCTTATAATTCCTGTACATTCAAATCTTTAGTTATTTGCAAAACAAATTTGGGTGGGGCTGGGGAAATGCAGCCTCACCCATTTCAAATTTTGACTTGAAATTTTGCAAGCTGATTGTGTTCAATTTGTGCTGATTTGTGCGAAATATTTTATAATTTGTGCTCAATTATTAACTGAAATAAGGGGTGAGGAAGGTTTTGTCTTAGCCTCCCCTTTTGGAATTTTGAGCTGAAACTTTTTCCATTATTTTATCTTAAATTGTGCTTATTTGTGCCAACTTTCTTTTTTAAAATTTTAAAGTTGCAATTTGAAGCAACTAATAACAATCACCCATTTCTGCTGTAGCCTAAATAATAGTCATTTATAACAAAATTTTCAGTAGGGTCAAGAAAATTCAAGTCTTCCATTTTAAATAGAAGTTAAATTTTATTACAATTTTTATGACAGTTTGTACCAAATTTTTACCTTGGTACTTTTGAGGGAACTATACTTAACCGATACTTTGCAGTATGTCAGATTTTCTTAATTTGGTATTTTCTGGTTGCTACTAAAAAACTTTGTAAGTACTTGTAAATTTTTCCTTTAATCACTCTCTATTGACAGTTTTTTCCATTTAAGTTGCCAAATTAAAAAATATTATCATAAAAACCTTCTATGTGAATTAAATAGAAAGAAAAAAAAAATTTTTTATGGTCATATGTGTACAAATTATTAAGTAGGTATTCATGTTAATTTTGGTTTTATATACTTAATAATTTAGAAAATACATTTGGTGATGTATCACACAATAAAATGTAAAAACTCAATATTAAGCCCTTTAGGGGCCCATTTGGGGATGAAGAATGGGTCAAATGGAGAAAAGAACATAAAATTTTGACTTGGTACCTCAAAAACCATATTTTGTGATATATCACACAATAAAATGTGGAAACTCAAAATTGATCCCCTTTTGTGGCACATTTGGGGATGAAGAATGGGTCAAATTGAGAAACGAACCCCAAATTCGGACTCGGCGCCTCAAAAAACATATTTGGTGATGTATCACCCAATGAAAGGTGAAAACTCAAAATTAACCCCCTTTTGGGGCACATTTGGCAATGAAGAATGGTCAAATGGAGAAATGAACACCGAATTCGGACTCGGCGCCTCAAAAACCATATTTGGTGATGTATCACACAATAAAAGGTGAAAACTCAAAATTAACCCCTTTTTGGGGCCCATTTGGCGATGAATAATGGGTTAAATTGAGAAAAGAAAACCAAATTGGGACTTGGCGCCTCAAAAACCATATTTTGTGATGTATCACACAATAAAATGTGAAAACTCAATATTAAGCCCCTTTAGGGGCCCATTTGATGATGAAGAATAGGTCCAATGGAGAAAAGAACATCAAATTTGGTCTGGGCGCCTCAAAAACCATATTTGGTGATGTATCACACAATAAAAAGTGGAAACTCAAAATAAACCCCCTTTTGGAAAATATTACTTGTAACGATATTTTCGTATCGTTCATAATATGAAATATTTTCGTATTACTAATTATCATCATCATCATTACTTTCTCTCTATTTTTCCATTATTTCCCATTCATTAACTCTCACGTCATTTCTTCAAGTCAAGACTTGTTTGATGACATCATTTCCTACATAAACAGTTACTGTGTTTACTTATAAACAATGAACTCATCTTTTGTTTATACTATTTCTGCAATCTTGCATATATACTAATTTCTACTAACTTATTTGTGAACACATACTTTATGTCATATTCTTACGAGACCATTGGTCATACTTACTGTACATATATTTCTATTAACCAATAAGATCAAAACCCTTTCCCAATACTCTGTAAATTCGCCTGAACCTTCCTCTTTTTACTTACTATATAATCTCATGTTTTGAACTATTTCATTCATTCTACTTAATTCTAATTACTCTCTTTTACTTTTGATTATCTTGTTACTATTCTTTTAATCTTGATGTTTATTACTGTTACTCTTCTATAAAGTTTATGTCTAATACACCTTTTTAACTAACTTGTGTATTTGATTGTTCTGTTACGATATATAACCGTCACAGAATAATTGGCGCCCGAACAAAACAAATTGTGTTTCTAATTGTGATAAAAAGTCGAAATAATTTTCAAAAAAATTTGTGAAAAAAATAAAAATTTTATTAAATAAAAAGAAATACAGCGTCTTAAAGTGCCGATATTAACGTGCAGATATATTAACGTGCAGTAAAAATTCCAAGTAAAAAGAATCCAGTTTCTGGTCCATCCAATCCAAAAGTCAACAGACGACATCTCTGCAGCAAAGTCTTCCGAAGAAAACACGCCAAATCTCCGATCACCTTGAGGATTGAAAGTCGTGATGTCAGGATACCATGGTGCAGATATGTTAAACTGTTACAACAAAATCAACAACAAAAACTTGTGAGTCCAACAACATTTACTAACCCTATGATCAACGAATATCTCGATAACAATAACGCTAACACACCTAACTCAAAGTGTTTCAATCAAACTCACTGGATCTCAACTCTCACCAATCGTGAACTAAAAAACGTATGGTTAAACATTTGTGATTTACCTCTCCCTAAAGTTGAAAACAAACCCGAGTTACAACTTGCTCTAGGCTTTTTTATCCAAACTCACCCTAAACATCCTATTAACTCTCTCCCTCATAAAACTAATATTGACGATCTAACCATAAAACTTAATTCAGAACGTCTTGCAAAAATAATAGCCAATCAAAAAATATCAGAAACCTCTTTTGACGATAATACCTTGATATCATTTGACGATTCCGAATACCTTCCTGAATCTAACGAAATTTCATCAAATTCAGAAGAAAACACTCCAAACACATCAACATCTACAATCATTCAAAATCATAACAAAACAATTCCACAAATTTTAGAATACATCCATACACCTTCCAAATCTCCAGAAGAAGCTTACTATAAATCAAATCTTCTAACAAAAAGACTACGAGAAATAGCTGAAAACATGGCTAATAATAACAATATAAATAACGGAAATAACAGACCTTCCACATTTTCAAATTTACCTTCAGAAAACATAAAAACATTTTTAACCCAATTCGAGAATGAATGCGAAGCATTTGGCTGGCTAGATGATGCTACAAAATTCAGAAAAATAAAAATTGCATTTACTGGAAACGCTCAACTAATATTTAACAAAATATTAGCAAATGATCCTACAATACTAACATACGAATCACTGAAACCAAAATTGTATGAATCATTTAAAAAAACAGTTCCACAATTACGAGAAACTCTCCACAAACGAGTTTATAAAGGAGATGATGATTTCCTAGACTTTGTTATATTTGTCTCTAAAACTTTAAAAGAGATAGAACCTTGTATAACAAACGAAAGGATAATAGATCATATCTATAGATCTCTCGGAGAAAGAGAACGAGAACATATTGTGAAACTGAGACCAAAAACAGTTCCAGAATTATATAAAGCATTCGATGATTATCTATACTGTAAAGATAAAACAAGACCCCTCATAGATCCACTTGTTACCATTGAAGTAGAAAAATTAAAATCACAGTTAGAATCATATAAACTAGCTATGGAAGAAGCTAACTCAGAAATGCTAAAATTAAAATCATCAAAAAAACAAATTAATGCAATAAATATAGATCAAAACATCACAAAAAATGAAGAAACTTCAGAAGAAACTAGTCTAGCACAAGAAGTTAAAAAACTTGTAGCTGCAATTACTAACACTAAAATTAATAATGGTAATAACACATCACAAAATAGGCAAAATAATAATTCAAATTACCGTGGAAATAAAATCCAACAAAATTTTAGAGGAACAAGTCGAGGACGAGGATATTACAATAACTATAATAATGGAAATAATTTTAATAATTTTAACCAAAATGGTAATTCAAGTAATTATCCCACTCTTCCTTCCCCTCAAAATTACCAAAACCAATATCTCCATAATACAAATTATCGAGGAAATAATTATCGTGGAAATCCAAGATTTCAACGAAGTTATTTCAGAAACAATAACTGGAGTAACTACGGACAATATCCTAATTACAATAACATGCCTATGATGTACGCTATGCCATTTAACGCAACTCCAACTCAAAACCAGAATGTTGTACAAAATCCACAAACAACATTTCCAGCAATTACGTATCCAACGCAAAATGCAACACCAAAAAACTCATGAGTGCCCCTACAGCACTTACACGAGATGTTGCAGGGGAACTATATGAACAAAAACATATAAATGAACCTACAGAAATTTTAAAAAAACGTATGACATTACAAAAAAATCCGAATGTTATAGTCATTGCCCCAACTGGAAAAAACGAGATTCAATGTCGTTTATACCTTCTATGTAACGTATTAGGTATAGATACCTATGGATTAATAGATTGTGGTGCAGAATCAACACTAATACATTGGAAATTTGCAAAAAATGTTCCATTAGAACGAACATACGATGTTTTATATGCTGCAAATGAAATTGAACTCAAAATAAAAGGAATTGCAACTATTCCAATTATTTTTAAAGGACATTCATTTCCAATAAAAGCATATGTCGTAGAAGATCTAATTGAGAATGTTATTATAGGCTACGATTTTTTAGAAAAATATAAAGCCATAATAGACTTTTCGTCAAGCAAATTCTCAATACCATGTGGTGATAAAATCATTTCAATTTCCATACCGAAGAACTCTTCAACAAACAATAACTCAGAACAAGTAACATTTGTACGAGCAACTAACGACTATATTATTCAACCTTACGAAATAATTTACCTACAAACATTACCACCATTCACTGAACTCTTGAAAAATGAAAAATTTGTGAATAAAACAGGTTTGATTATCAAAAACGAAGAAGTTTTAAAAATTTTCAATCCAACAAATTTATTAAAAAGAGTACGAAAAAATCAAGTACTAGGAACATTAAAGTACATGGTTGATCAGAAACCAACTCAACAAAAAGTTTGCGTAACACAAAGCAAATTATATGATCCAAAAGGAATAGAAGTTAATATTTCAAAAAATATTACAAATGAACAAAAACAAAAAGTTATTGATGGAATAAAAAATTATGTTGATATTTTCACTCATTCTACAAAAAATTTATCTTTAGCAAAAGTTAAACCCATTCATATAGATTTAAAAGATAATAAACCAGTAGTTCGAAGAAACTACAAAATGGCATATAAAGAAAGAATGGAATGGCTTAAGAAAATTGATGAACCAGAAAAAGCAGGAGTATTAAAAAGACAACCATCAACTTACGAATCACCAATGTTTCTGAAAAGAAAACTAGATGGATCATTCAGACCACTTGTAGATTACAGAGCTGTCAACCAAAAAATCAAGATAAGCAGAACTCGAGTACCGAGAATAGACTCGATATGGCCTCATTTACGAAGCAAAATGTAATTACACAATCTTGCCAACATTTCAGAGATTTCCTTCTTGGTACAGATTTTATAATCTATACAGACCACCAACTGTTAACTTACCAACATCGGTTGAAAACACCTTCACCCAGACTTGCAAGATTAGTCTCTAAACTAGGAGAATTCACATTTGATATAAAACATATATCAGGAAAAGACAACGTAATGGCAGATTTTCTTTCCAGACCATTTCAAAATGAAAAAGATTTTATACGTTTTGAATAAGGACAATTTTTAATTGACCAAAATAAAAATGTCAACATTGTCAAAAGATCAAAATCAAAAAATTTGGAACCACCCAAACCAAATCAAATTTTGAAAAAAGAAAAAATTTTGAAACCCAAAATTAATAAAAAGAATATTATCAACGACGATAATATTTTCGATCCAATCACTGGAAAAAATAAAGATGGAATCAAGAAAAATGAAACCATTACATTTAAACCCGATGAAAAAATAAGAACACTTATTTATGGAAAAGACATTCCTATCGAAACACTGGCTGATCACCAACAGCTAGATGATTATTGGGGACAAGTTTATAAATTTCTTGTTGAATATTTCATTTTTGATCGTAAACTGTCAAAACAAATTTCAAAACATGCTCATAAATTTTACCTTGGAAAAGATGACATTATCTACAAGAAAAAATCAATTCATGGTAATCCATACCAGGATGTTCCTGTAATTCCAACATCTTTAACACCAACAATCCTGAAGGAATGCCATGATGACCCAATCAATGGAGGACATTTTGGACGACAAAAAACATTAGAAAAAATAAAATCCAAAGAATGGATTGACACACTTTATAACGTAGTGTATGCGTACAATACATCGCCCATTAACTACTTAAATAACACGTCACCATTTTTCTTCCTTCATGGTTATCAACCCCGTACACCGTTAAATGACATATATTCAATACCGTCAACAAAACTAATGACTGAAAGAAACAACGTACTCAACAATTTAAAATCGACGAAAGAAAAAATTCCCGTATTAAAACAGAAAGCGTCAGAGATAAATTCTCGAAACTACAATAAAAACAAAGTTTCGTATGAATTTAAACCAAACGATCTGGTATTAATTCGGCAAAGTAAAAATGTCGCAAAAAATAAATTTAAATACCAAGGACTATTCAGAATTGTGAAGAAAAATTCAGATTTAAATTATACGATACAATATACATATAATGACGATAGACAACTTACTGAAGAAAATGTTCATGTCAGACGACTCATACCGTATGTCGTTAGAAAAAATGACATAAACAACACAATTATTCCACCAGAAATTAAAGACTCGAAACAAAAATCAAATCTTAAAATTTTATCCGTGAATAATAAATCAACGACTAACTTTAAAAAACCAACCATTGAAAATGCAAGCGATGAAGAAAATAAAGAAGATTCATTACTTGATATTATAGTATCAATG
Source organism: Ericerus pela (assembly GCA_011428145.1). Lineage (NCBI taxonomy): Eukaryota > Metazoa > Arthropoda > Insecta > Hemiptera > Coccidae > Ericerus > Ericerus pela. The sequence continues at coordinate 285,039 of WOFM01000157.1, read as the reverse complement.
AATAGAAATAGAGGCAGAAAAGATTAATGATATTTTGGCTTTATTTTAGGCTCAAACGTCATACTATTATTTTCCTTTAATTATTTGTTTTATTTCCTCTCAAACAACTTTTTACCTTTCCATTTTACATACTTTTACGTGTAATTCATCAAACTTGGGAAAACATATATATTTTTTGGATCAAAATTTTACGATTTTTGAAAATTTTATGAAAATTTATATATTATATTTTGTTAGTATTACGTATCTTATTTATATGTATTATGTTAATTTATTTATTTTTTATTTTTCTTACCTTATTTTGTGTGATCTATATTCCCGTATACTCTTCTTTCTTGACCCATGTTCGTGTTGATCGATGACCCCGTCTGGCCAACTGTTGTCGTTTCGGCGCGATGTCAGGTCCATTGATCCCATTATCCTTCAGCAAAGATCTTTTTGCAGTGCTCCTCCAGTTTGCTGTCGGATCAGATCTGGCAGTGAACTTGAAGGGCTTGTAAACTGAACTTGATGATGCTATGTTCCGAAGAACTCCAAAGGGATACTTTTCTCTCTTCTCCTTATTCTCTTTTATTACAGAAGAGATGGATTTGCAAGATGCTTTAAGGTTTTTATGATCTTTTCGAACGTCTCGGATGTTAATCGTATTGTTCAAATCAGGTGTGGTTGCCCAATTTTGATACCAATTAGGTGTTTCAACCCAACTTTCGATATTGGACAAAGTCCACAATTTCTCCCCTGCAGATGGTTTGTTAGACACTTTCCATATGTTGTCAGATGTCCCGGTGGACACACAAGTAAGAACTACTTGTGGAAGTGGCTTCACTTGAGCAACAGAAACTTCTTCCGATGAAACAATGTGCTTTTTAATAAAAGGTACATTTGTTTCCCCGATCGAACGTTTCTCTTCCTCAGTCAAGTTCACCTGAACACCAACATCAACTTTTGGTTTACGGAAAGTTGGCACATAGTCAATGTCCCGATACTTCAAAGCATTGAGCTCATCTTCGAGTTTTGTCTTGCTATTGAAAATATAGGGATAACGTTTATCTATGTACGGCGTTATAATCCTATTGCGGATTGTAGCTAGTCCGATACTATGGCCTGGACGTAAACTTCTTTTTATCATCAGGATATTGTTGAAGCAGCTAACATCCACAATAGAACCCCAACAATTCCGAATAAAGGATTTGAACCGTGTAATTTTCGACTCTTGTGTCATATCGATAAGATCGATAGAATGCAAGTGAAGAAATCGACACTCAACGATTTCATTGGTTTTGTGTTGGATCATGATCAACGATGCCAACACACCTGTCAGAAACACGAGTGGAACACCATGTTCTTGAGTCAATCTCTCAGCTTTACTCAAAGCGAAAGACGACCCAACCTTTATTTCAATGCCTTCCGGCAAGTAAACACATAGTGATGACAACATACCATTTACAAAGGTCACTGCTTCCTCGCAGACTGCCAAATCCAAAATGTGTAACCATCTGTCAGGACAAAAATTGATATGATCCGTCCATCCCCAACATCTCATAGTGCTCTCTTGCCACGTTGGTTGATCCAGATGCATCAAAAAATTCACCATTGTCCAAACCTGTCGATGGATGACTGATATCGCTCATCGATAGCATCTACAGCCTATCCAAGCTGAGATGAGTTCTAGAGTGACATCATCGAAAGTCACCGTCTCATCGGCCATCGCAATACCACACCTCGGAAATATTTTTGCATCGAGAACCGGACGAATACCTCTAAGATCAATAAAACGCCTTACTGCCTTTTCGAATTGACTCTCAATTACATTTTTGTTTTTCGAAGATGAACACCCAAGCGTCATCTTCCTAAATCCCTTTTGGATACTTTCCATCTTCCCTATTAGCAACTTGGTTATAATCGAGTGAACTGAAATTTCTCATTTACGATATTGAAACTTAGGTTTCATTAAAAATTTTTTTCGTATTGAAAAAAGTAAAACCTTATTTTTCGAAAATAAAAATTAATTATGCCCGTACCAAGGAATCAACACGAACTCTGTGAACCGAACAAAATTCAAAAATTTCTAACGTAAAACCGAAACACGAAAAAAAGTACAAGTACGATCTTGCTGTTCGAAATAGACGTAAAATTCACGATAGATACACTATTTTGACCAACGATATCTGAACGGACTTAGACAAGTAGAAAGGTTTAAACAATCTCGATAGAAAGCAAAAGACGAACTGATTTTTCGATTAAAATTTTTCGATTAAATAAACATCATTTTTTCCCTTTTTCCCATTTTTTCTCCCTAAAAAATGATGTCAGCTTTCTTATTTCCAATAATTATTTAATTATTCTTGGTACAAAATCATTTATTTCATCTCTTAAAAATTAAATTTTAGAAAATCTCCATCTCTAAGTTTTGTCATATTTGCAATTTTGTGTTCCAGATGGATTTTTGTTCAAATCTTTTTGACCATTTTTTCGTTTAAAGTCACAAACGGATTAAAAATCAGCAATCAGCACAACGTGCCTAATTCGATATTTACAGTATCGACAGGAGCCTATTTCGAAAAATATAAACGTTTACGTATATATCAACAAACTGTTCCAATAATCTATATAGTTCAATTGAACTTAACGAATTCTGCTGAATTCATCAGAACCAATATTTATTCGCTTTCGACCAAGAAATGCGATTGGGATGATCTCACATGCAGATTACACCTTGTCAGTAAAAAATATAAAATTCTTTTTGAATTGCTGATTCATTCGAACATTGCAACTGTTCAAGATTTTTATTTGCAACCTCATGGTTTACAAATAAAAAGAGAAACCGCTTTAAATAAAGTTAGAGATTTTTTCGGCAATCTTCTTTCTGTCTGTTGTAGAGTTTTAACCTACAAAGATGGAGAATCCCTTTTAGAAAACGAAATTTCATTAAAATCCCAATATAATGCTCTAAAAGATATAGTTATATCAGACCATTCAGATTTATTAAATATCAATGGAAATATAAAATCCATATCCAAAAACTTACAACATTTTTACGATGACTATATCACAGCAAGAAAAATTCTTGACAACACTTTGTCAAAATACGAAAAAGAATCATGGATTATCGGTGAAATCACCAATTACGAAAATTCAATTCGAATGTATTACGACTCGTATATGCTCCATTCCATGAAAATAAACTATATCCTTAATTCTTGTAAAGATCACCATTTACCCTCAATTGTTGTATCTAACAACACCCTATATGAAGATCTATTGAAACTAACCCCCCTCTTGTTAAAAAACAAGCTTGAACTGACAATTCCCATTGAAGACCTTATGACTTACTGTCATATGGATCTTATTAATTGTAATATATACGACGATATACTTGAAATAGAATTAAAAATCCCTGTTAAACAAGCTAACTCTAATTATCGACCTTATAAATTTATTCCCTTAACCTTTAAATCCCATAATAATCAACTATGCTCTTGAGAGCAAGAACCATCAATTATTATCCATAATTCCGATGATGAATCTGTACGATACATCACAGGAACTGATTTACATTATTGTAACCCAGAAAAACAATTATGTTATCTACCAGATAACAGAGGATCCGACAAGGGACTGGAATTATTGAAGATGGAGTTGATTAAAAAGTTTTGTCGCAAAATTTGACAGAATTGACGTAAAAAGCGTACATAGTACAGGAAAAGAGCACCGACTTTAATAATTCCAGTCACTAGAACTAGATTTTGCTGGAGAAATTTTAAATAATATTATTTTTCTCTTTTCAGCGTACTTTTTTTTTTTTGTGAAATCGGTTCTATTTTTTGAAAACAATTGTGATGGATCTAATCATTATTCTTAAACCACAAAATAATGAAAATATATCTGTACCTGCATAGTAGGTAGGTCTCTTTTAGTGTATCTTTTTTCCACAAAATTTATTTTTTTCTCTTTTATTCAGTGAATTTAAAGTTTATCTGTGATGGAAGAATTTAAAAATATTTTATCATAGAAAAATCACCTACTGCGCATATGCAGATATCTCCTCGTTCTTTCGGAGTTTTTAAACGATGAACGATGATACTTATTTTAGTGTTTATCTGGGCATCCATACATCTACAAGGGAGTTATAATAAAATTTCAGAAATAATCGAGCCACTATTTTGAAGTTATTTCTAACATTACAATAGGTATACGGGAAAAAAATCCGTGTATCTTAATGTTAAAAAAAAACTCTAACGCGGCAGTTCTTCGCTAGAACATTTGGTTTGTTAATTTTTATTCATAATTCAAAAACCAAATTTATAATTCTTAAATTAATGAAATGCAAAAAAAAAAAAAACACTCGTAACCCTTAGCACCATAAATACGAAAACACTAGTTCAAGAAACACAGGCGACTTCCTTTTCTCCAGTACTTAATTTTTATTTTATATTTTTCGCGGAAACTACTGAATCAACAGTCATGAAACTCCTATCAGATTTGGTCTAACCTGAGAACTACATTTCGTAAAAATTTCAGCCTTATCCCTTTTGTAGTTTCCTTAAAATCTTGGAAGAATCACTTTTTCAGCAATTTACTCAAAATCCTAAAAATACCACTTTTCCAGTAATTTTTTTTCTCCAGTTTCTTCGGAAACAACTGCGCATCGATAGAAAAAAACTCTTATCAGACCCCGTCCTATTTTGAATTTTGAAAATTTGCTTAAGAATTAAAATTAAACCACTGAAGTAACCTCGCTTTAGGGTAGGTATATGTGTGGCAGTGGCCAACGCAGCTGTTCTGATGGATTTTTAATCACATCCGGACTAACCAAAAAGTTCCAGTGTTGTTGTTACGAAAAGTTGATAACTTTTTTAATCAATTTTTTGTTTTTTTCCGTGAAAATCATCATATCCTAAATCAGTTTATAATAACGAAAATTCGTTCGGATTTTGCAAACTTCTCAAGTTAGTAAAATATTTATCCTAGAAAAGAAAATTGAACATTCATATTTAGTTTTATTAAAATAAAACACACTTGATCATAAACAACGCAAAATCAAGTTGAATATTTTTTAGCGTCCTAGTTGTACAAAAAATTGACATTTGCCTGTTTTTTTTTTCTCTTTCAATAAACAAAAACAATTTTAAAATGTTTAGGACTATTTGGATCTAGTCTGCTTGGAAATTCATGTTCAAACTAGGCACATGTTTTAGAGAAAAAAATGGACCAAACGATAATTTGTTATTATTTTGTAATTGACGACTCAAACGCATTTTTGCATTATTTACTGACAAAATTGACCTTGCTTTTGTCCTAAACTAAACATTCAAAATGATGGCGCAGCCCTGAAAAAAAAACTGGACAAGCAATAGGGTACCGGACATGATTTTCAGTAAACATATTTTCAAATTCTTTAAAAAAAATAAAAAATATCAGTGAAAACCGCATTAAAATTGGTATGATAGAATGGGAGAAAATGAATGGTAAAGTTGAGTTGTCAAAAAATGTTGTGATATTTTTTGAGCAGTGGGTGTGATGTCATTGAATTGACACATCAGCAAACTTTTCACCTCTTTCACAGATTCTCATTCATTCATTTTTCACTCTCCTGTGTTTGAACATTGGTTTAATTAAGCTCATCAATTTAGATAGTTCATGGTGACTGTGAGGGAGGGGATATTTGCACCCCCACCCTCTTATTTATAGACAAATTCAAAACATTGAAAAACAATAAAAACTAAGAAAATCAAAAACCAATTATTCCTTATTTGTTTTTACATTAAAGCACAGCCTTGGAAAAAATTTTTGGTGGTGCCTGGAGAGTTATTTACTTTGAGGGCTGAGTTCATATTTGCAACCCATTTTTAGATTTAACCCTTCATTTAGCCCCCTGTAGCCCAAGAAATGGAATTAAGATAATATTCTTGGATGTTATTGAGTGATACATCGATAATATTGTTGTTTGAGGCTCTGAGTTTACATTTATAATCTGTTTTTAGATTAAACCCCTCCTTGGCCCCCCTGTGACCCCAAACAGGGGGTTAAGATAATATTCTTTGATATTACTGAGTGATATATCATTAATAATGTTTTTTGAGACGCTGGCTTTAGATTTGCAATCCATTTTTTGATCAAACCCCTCATTGAACCCTTTGTGACCCCAAACAGGAGGTTGAGATAATATTCTTAGATATTATTGAGTGATATATTATTAATAATATTTCTTGAGGTGCTGAGTTTAGATTTGCAATCCATTTTTTATCAAACCCCTTATTGAGTCCCCTGTCACCCCAAACAGGTGGTTGAGATACTATGCTTAGATATTATTGAGTGATATATCATTAATAATATTTTTTGAGGCGCTGAGTTTAGATTTGCAATCTATTTTTAAATCAAACACCTCATTGACCCCCCTGTGACCCTAAACAGGGGGTTCAAATAAAATTCTTAGATATTATCGAGTGATACACCATAAATAATGTTTTTTGAGGCACTGAGATTATATTTACAATCCATTTTTAGATTGAATTACTTTTTTTCTTCCTTTGGCCCCAAAAAAGGGATTGCAATTATATCTTCCCTTATTATTGAGTGATTTATTAGGTATTGGATGCCAATGTTTTTTGAGATCATAAAAAAACAACAAAATTCAGTAAAACCACTTACCTAGCTTACTTGTAAGGAAAATAATATTTTTGTATTTGTACTCAAAAACTTGTAAAACATTATAAACAATACATGATACGATAAAATGTGAAAAGCTAAAATTAGCTAGTTATATCTGAACCACTTTGGATCACATTATAAGGAGTTGAATGAAGAAATACATGTCAAAATAAAACTTCAAGTCTAAAAAATTTACCAACAATGTATCACACAATATAATAGGGAAATTCAAAATTATCCCCTTTCAGAATCCCTGTAGGATCACATAATGGGTAAAACTAAGAAATTATGTCAAATTCAAAATTAGTAGATAAAAAACCATTACCAATGATGTATTACACTACAAAATATGAAAATTCAAAATTTCCCCTCATTTTGATCCTTGGGGTCAAAAATGAGTCAAATTAATAAAATAATGTCAAATTTGAACTCAGCATCTCAAGAAATATTACAAATGATGTATTACATAATAATATGAAAAAAAAACAACAAAATTGGGCCCTTTTATGAGTCCCTTTGGGTCAAAATATTGATCAAATTAAAAAACTTGAGGTCCAATTTGAACTCAGTACCTCAAAAAATATTTTTTTTAAGGCATAAACAAATAATATTGTTCCACCTTTGTGTTGAGTTGGATAATTTCAGTGTATATATGTTGAAAGTTCCAAGAAAATGAATTTTTGGCCCTTATCTGCTGCCCCTTTCTTATTTTTGGGATTTCAAAAAAAAAAATTAGATGTGATACTCAAGCACCCTCATACCAATTTTCAACTTTCTACCTCAGTGGGAAGTACAAAAAATAATACAGATAGAAACCCAAACTTATTGAATCTTATTTACTTAGGTGATAATTTAGACTTTAATGAGCTTTCTGTGCCAAAAGTTTTCTTGGGTCCTGAAATGAAATGGGCGCCCACCCTTGTTTCAAAGTCATTTTTTAAAGTCAATTTTGTTCAGTAAATTTTCACTAAAAACCTACTTAAAAATGAAGTATTAATGAGATGTATTGAAACCAGCAACCTCAGATAATGCAAAGTACAAAAACGTCAATTCTATGACATCACAACAACAGGGTGCGCATCAAGGTACCGTTTTTGGTGCAGCGCAACTTTGACATCTTATATCTTCCTTTCTATTTAATATTTTTCAAAAAAAATTTCAGAACTTTCATTTACAGGCCTTAGACTATCTCTCCCATTAATTTCAAGTAATTCTGAGAGTCATGTCCGGTACCCTATTGTACCATTGACGTGGCCTTGGAGTTTAGGTAAACGTCCTCTAAGTGATCACAAACTGAACCTTTCGTCACTGTTATCAATTATGCAGTCAAATATAGCACCACACAGCTGAATGAAATGAAAAGTAGTATCTATTACTGGAGTTTAGTGATTAACTTTCGAGTCGAATACAACACTCCAGTTCTACAAGATCATAGAGCACACAAAAATTGTTTTACTCCTTTCTTACACGTCACATTCGTTACGTTCGCGACAAAATTAGTCTGAGTTTCTTTAGTGTAGAAACTAAGCCAAACTCGGCTTACAACTTATTTTTATTCTTTCTGCATGTGAAGAAAACAATTCACGCACAGCTAAATCCCAACATTTGCGGATTCCAGTCGAAAAGTTAGCTGGATTACTGTCACCTTCGTTGTTTTTGAACTTGCTTAATCAACTCCAGACGTTTTATACAGATTGAAAATCTTTAAACATGACCAACAGTCATTATATTTCTTTAAAAATTTTCAAACCATTTAACGTTTTAATTAAATTTTCATCGGTCGCATTGGTTACGGCCAAGCCTTAAATTTTAAACACTTTAACAGGATATGAAAACATTTTGTACAGTGAATTATAAATTATATACATAGTGGCCAAAAAAAAAAAAAAATGTATCCAAAATTAGTTTTCAGACTCGTAGTTTTGTCAAGAGATTCTTTATAAAAATCTGACCCTATAGTTATAAGGAATGACTCAGTTCATCCCATAATTAAAATACCGTTCAACCTTTAAAGACTATTCTCGATCTTTTTTCTGATAAATACATCATTGGTGCGGGCAAAGGCATACTCCTAAATTTTTCTGGAGATAGGAGAGATGGAACAACTAATAAATGTGAAAGGTTCCTATAGCCTATATGTAACTACCCATTTCTCTCAGAATTAACTATAACTTCCTTCATTTTGCATTAAAATACATGCTTCAATTTAATTAATTAATTATATGCGTAGCATATTTTCGAATGTGAATTTTCTAAAATTTAATATAGATTTCTTTACCATTTCCATAAAAGGTATCGGTACATATATTTGCGAAAAGGAAAAAAAAGAATACGTTAAAAACATATCTAATTATAAAAAATAAAGGGAAAAAAATCTGAATAAAATTCACCTTCGGACCAAGACGACTTCGAATTAGCGATGCCGATGGTGGAGGAGGACACAGTCGAGTGCTCTAAATGTGATTATAATTTCCTACTTTCACTCTCTTCGAATAAATAATGAAAGGCAAGAAATAAAGTGGAAAAAAAAAAAACACTCATCGTCTTGAGGAATGAATAATGTCGAAGCGATTATCTATCTGTTATTTTACGATACGATGTGAATTACCTACCTTAAGGTATAGATGAGAAAAGCAAGAAGAACAAAAGAGGCCATACATAGCGAAATAAATATCTTCCACACCCCTAAATTTAACTATATATACGGGTCCACTTGGGTTTTTTTTCGGGAGAGGAGATTGTTTATATTTAAATATATGTTAATATGCACAAGTTTTTTTTTTTTTTTTTTTTTTTTGTATTTTAATAGTTAGCCTATTTGATTTCACAAAACTTGTGCACTTTCTTTGACTGCATAATATAGACTTAGTGCGCGGAACACTTATACACACAAATGAGACCAGCGCCAATATAATTTAGGCTTTAAATTTTCCATATTACTCCCTTCTACGTCGATAACTTGGAGATTTTCATGTTTTGTCCTCAGCCTCCATCCTCTCTAATTAATTATTCGAAAAGTCGATTGCAAAAGCCGAATGCAAGAAAGATAGGCTATTTCAGTGAATCTTGAAATTTTTTCATTATCGATTATACATAATATATTATGCACATAAACATGTATATCCTACACGGCATATATCTCTACATGGGTAATTCACAGAAGAATGATTGTGGCTTACGTGTCTTTCTTGAATTTGCCCCTTAGTCGACGCCACTGTAACGCCGCTACACATATTACCTACCTTTTATCGTAGCCATTAATCTGTGCAAACCAAACAGTGCAAATTTTTTGAACCTGTGTATGCAAAATTGACACGAATATTTTGGTTTGCACAGTTCATGGATAGAAGTTTTAATTTTAGTTTGATAAATCCGAGTCAGTTTCATTGCCACAGTTTCTTTGATACGAATGTGGCAGCCCAAGGACCAACTGCCCGTTTTTTTTTTGTCAAATAATAATAAAATTCACGAATTTTCCAGCATTTATAAAATTGAATTTTAATTATTTCTGACTAGTAGATGTGTTAAATGTTGTTTTGGATGAGTTTTGAGTTTTTTTTTTTTTTAAAGTTTTAGCGTTGTTTTTGAAATTTTATACAAAAAAAATTTCTGTTGGCTAGCTTAATTTTAAAATCATATAAACTAGAACTCAATTACAGCTTTCAATTCATTAACTTTTCACTTTTCAGTACTGCCACTGAGCTGAAATCTAGAAATATAAATGAGTTTATGATGCAAAAATTAAACTGAACCCTTCAATAGTTACAAAAAAACTGCGCCCTGTGACAGCTATGCTTATTTTGAATAAATTAGAGCAAACAAAAATCGCTACGATTTATCATAACGTGTGTAGCAGCCTGAGCCATGCTACCCGTCTAAAAAACATGCTTGGCTCATTATAAAATTAAAAAAGAAAAAAAAAACCTATTTAATTGGAAGAAATAAACTTGTTTTTTGTGTTCGATATTTGTAAGTTGTTGATGAGCGAACTTGTTTTTTTTTTTTTTTTGGAAAAATAGGGTTACTGATTAGGACCACCCCCCAATAAAGAGAGTCACTATTACCTGATGTTTTTCACAGGTCCACCCATACCCTCGAAAAACAGCTAGCTACGCCACTGCGGTGTCAGACAAAAACGCCACTTCACAAAACAAATTGATGAAAATGCCTTGCGCCAGCCGGTGGAAAAACTAGGGGGACACTTGCGCCACTCAATAAAGACGAAATTACTAATTTTTGGCACGAAAGCGTCTCCGTCTTAAATAGACTTAAGTGCATCAAATATTAAGCTAATAATAATAAATAATGGTACGCCAGTAGGATCGGATATTGTCAACTGTTGATAAGTAGGTATAATAAATGACACTAAATTATAAGTTATATAATGAACACCAAAATAGATACTCTACCAGTATAGCAATAAAGGTAAAATTATAACAAATTATAATGAACATCAAAGGAAATAAAACACAATTTGAAAACTGACATTAAATACTTAAAAAATACCTTTATAGATTCTGGTTAAAGGATTTCATATTAACACTGAGGAACTCAGGAAGACTGTGGTAGAACGAGGGTTCTCTGTACGATTCTCCTGATTTGAGGCCAACTCTTGGTTATAGAAGTACATAGAATTTTTCTTCTTTCTTATGTGCGTAGCATTCAGCACCGAACTTATACAGACTATGCTTATTTAGAATTTGGAGTTTTGTACTAAGCACTAGCACTGTCTTGCGGGTGTATACTATAAGGCTTCTGATGGCTTGATTTTGTAACATAATAATAATAATAATAATAATAATAATAATAATAATAATAATAATAAACTTGTTCATTAAAGCACTGAATTATAATATGAAAAACTAATATAATTTACTTTATCTACATGGCCTATTTCTACATGCCCATCTTCTTATCATTAAACTCCATTCTTGTATAGAAACCCTGAAACTTAGCCATAGACTCATGAACAAGTTTCACATATATACTCTTTTTTTGGAGTATTTATTCAATTTTTTGATATTTACCTACTCTTTATTTTTGTTCAAAATCATCAATATATTATCATTTGGTCACTTCACGCCCATAGTCGCAAATTTTCGCCTGTATCAATATTCTTCTTTTATTTGCCTTACTAAAATACTCGTTACTTTTTTTTTTTCTGCATACTGTCTGTCAGAAAAAAATTCGTGAACTGTGTCCATAAGTGTGTTATATATACTTAGCGCTTTTGAGATTGTTTTCAACAGATTCTGATGAGGAAACAGGACGTGATTGAGCCCCCTACTTTCCGGAAGTGACACTCATGGGTAGTACCCAGGCCACCAAAGTAGATGAGTATCATAATATAACGTTAAATTCCGTACATTGGGAACATTATTATTGGCAGAATAATATTTTTTCTATCATGCAGCGATCAAAATTTTTTTTTCCCCACATAAAATCAATTTCATTTTACCTTAGAACGCTGAAAAACAAGATAAGGATCCGAATTCACCAGAAATTCTTAATACCTACACAGAATATAACTGTGAATGATGTTTTACTGAAAAAATAGTAAGTATTTTAAAGCTACTAACTCAAGATTTTCAAAAAAATTTTTCCTATATTTTAAATTACTCGTAGTGCAGATAATTTTCTGATATAAGTCATTATACCCTCGATTCAGGCTACTTTTTGACAAAATATTTACATGATTATCTACTTGAGAAACACCAGCTGTACCTATATGAGAATGTATAGGTTCAAATTCAAATACTAACCCAAAAAAATTTTAGAAATTATTCCCGCAAATTTAGTCATGACAAAAGTTAAAGAAAAATTCATTATTCAAAGTCATTTGGAAATCTCTAAGGTAAATTTCATAAATTGATTTTACAGTTATGTTTAATTTCCAAAAAAAAAAAAAAAAACTGGAACAGTACTTATGCAAATAAGTGGTTCTTTTTCTTTGAACAAAGCACTTTCAACGTATGGAAATAATTTCGTGATCATGGGTAACCACTGGAAATGCATAATCTGTACATTATAAAGTTTTTTTTAGTTTTTTGAAATCTTTTGAACCTAAATGTGAATTAATGAGACTGAACATTCGCGAAGGTAGGTGAAAAAATTCGATTTCGTTCGCAGGCTAGAACTTTCTCATTTTTTTGGATATTCGTATTATAATATGCCGTCTTGTGGTGTTTATCAGAATAAATTAATTCGTGAATTAATTTTTTATCTTCTTCGTTAATTTCACCTCAACGTTTGCTTGAAAAAAGATCAAAAATTACGAATGAAAGGACTTGACTCAATTTATTTGTAATTCCTCTAGGAAGGTTTTTCATAATTACTATTGCAAATGTACATGGAATGGAACCTTACGGCTATAGGACTAAGTGTAAACTTTATTATTTCATTCGTATAAAGAGGACAGTATAAGCTGACGTCATAGTCGACTGAAATGTACCAAATTTTTGCATCAAGTAAATAAAAATAATTTACATTTTTCAATTGGCTAATTTTGTTTTTGTCCTTCAGCAAAACCATAAATGAACTGACGAAGCTAAAATGTTTTTCTCTGGGGTTTTTATTGTTTTTAAGCATGAATCAAATCTGAGGTGTCTTATTAAGACCCAAAAGCTGCCATTTTATGTATTTATAAGCCGAACTAATCATCTTTTTTGTTTTGCTTGGATCCTGGAATCAAATTCTGAATACTTTTTCATTTTTATCGTACAATTTTTTAAACAATTTAAATCCAAGAACTAATAGCCTCTTTGAAATTTTGACAAAATTTGAATCTTATTTTTTACAAAAATTTTCCAACATTATTAATTCATTTTGAATACTATACGTCCTTCAAACTCAGTTGATAGGCCTAATTCAGTTTTTGGCAGTCAAACAATCTTTCGTTATTCGTTGACCTCTTTAAATGAAATTTTTATTTTTCTCCTTGAAAAATACCGACTAGGAATAATGAATCTGGCCTCTCATTCTCAATTACAATATAGGCGTACTTTCTTTCTTTCTTTTTTTAGATAATTCAGTTTGTTATTCCTCGGAAAGTAACCAGCTTCTTTTTGTTTTTATCAGTTAACATAAAAATTTGAATTTGATAAAAAACCTGATTAAAATTGAAATTCTTTCTTCAAAAAAAAAAAACAAAAACTCGTAACTTGGTAAACTTGGCAACGTCGCGTAGATTCAAATTTTGTGGATATTATTATGTCAAACGTTATGTTCAAAAACCAAAAACGATAAATAAATTAAGCCTTCTCGACAAATGTAATAAACAACTACAAAGCAATCTGCTATCCATTCCTAATAATGAAAAAGCTACAACAAAGTACTGAAAATATTACACAAAAAGTCCCATTCAGATATGGTCGATAGAATAAAAAAGTTAATGTAATGAACCAGTGGCAGCACTGAAGGAGACCGGAGGTACAAGTTTGCACCGTATCTCGCCCTTTATGGGGCCTTCCATTGATAATACAATTTTTATCAGGCGACAGGCATTCACAAAAAGTTTATTCATTTTGAACGAAAATTATTTGAGAGTCCACAAAAGCTAAAAATGGATGTTTTTCTCTTCTCTTCACTTGTTTGTTTTATTTTGTTTTTTTGCACCTCATGTGAAACTATTCCTAGTTCTTGTTAATCTCAGAGCAGCCACGCTGATGACCATTTTTCTAGAAGATTACAGAGGACAAACCAAATAAGCCAATGGTTAGTCTTCATTTTTATTTTCCCAGAAATCAATCCACAACTAAGTTGAATGAAGCATGATTTTGACCTGTAATTGATTAAGTCGCTTTATAACTTCACTGTATTGTACAGGGCCGGCATATATTATAAAGAAAATTTGAGCTTTTATGTAGAAAAACATAAACACAGAACAAAGGAGCTATTCCACCTTTATTTTACGACCTTTCAAGTTGTTTCACCAAGCCCAATCAACGTAACGAAATAGGTTTTCTACATTCTACGGTTGGCCCTGGTATAGTAACTTGTTATTTTCTGCAAATACTCTTTTTGCACCCAAAAATTTCAAAAGAATGAATAAATTATCGAGTAAATAAAGCCAAAAAAAAAAGGTAAGAAATAAAATTATTTCAGACATAATAAAAAACTACGAACTTTTAATATCATTTTATTTTTCCCACGGTAAATACCTATTTGCTCCAATTTGATAAGAATAATACGAAGAAATGTTAATCAGTGGAAAGTGCGGTAATAAATAAACATATAGTTTTTAAAGGAAAAAAAAGAAAGAAAAAAAAAGGTGAAATAAACAAACAAAAAATAATATATTATATTCTCGTATAAGTGTTACGACACTCGCGTATTTTCTTTTTATCTTTTTTGTTATTCATTTTTTCGTCTCTAAAATATTATATTGATATAACTACAGAGTACAAATTGAACGTTTGAAAAAAAAAAAGAAAAAAAAAAGAAAAAATAACGTTCGCACAACGAAATTTTTGGCGGAGAGAGGGAAATTTTGGCTTACGTTGGCAACATTGTCAGGCGCCACGGACGTAGATGAGTCGATTGAACGGTCAATGGAAGGGAGCGGAGGTTATCGACTGTTGTGTATATATGTACGTACGTACGTGTGTGTGTGTGTGTGTGTGTGCGTGTATATCGCATACGAATGCACGAGTATAGTTGTGTGTGTGTTTGGGAGGGTGTACAGAGTATGCGCGCAACGGTCTGTGTGCTGTATACGCTCATACACGTTGCTTCCACACTGCTATTATTAAACAATATTCACACCGCTGACCCAGTTTCAATGGTTAAGATCATTGCCCTCGCATTCACCTCCATTATCATTGCCCATTATAGTTCGTTTTAAACGAAACGCAAACCTTCCGTCGTGTTATTTTCTTTTTCATTTTTTTTTCTTTCTTTTTATTATTATTTTGTCTTATAACAAATCTATACTGATAGGTATATTAAGAGGAAACTTTGGTTTGGAAAAGTGTATGTTACGGGTAATCTCAGAATCTACCAGACCGATGTTGATGAATTTTTGTACGTGTATTGTTCATGAACCCAGAAAGGTTTTAGGCTTGGTTTTAATATTTTATCACTTCGAAAAACTTATTTATAACGGAAAATCGATGAAAGCTGGATTAATAGCGTTGCGTGTAAGTATATAAAGTGAACAGGGGAAAAATATTATGCAAACTTATTAGTGTGGCATTTAGTATCTTTTTCCTGATTCTTAAATTTATGTTATTGGATGCGTTTTTTGAGGCGCTGAATTCGAATTTGATGTTCATTTTATCATTATAGACTCACTCTTCGACCTTCATTTAGCCTGAAAAGGGGAGAATTTTATATTTTCAGATTTTTTTGCGCATATATCTGTAAACACTTAGCTCAGGATTAGGGTCAAATGTCCTAGGCATCTATCAAACAAAGCTGACCCCACTGGCAGCTAGTATTATTATAACTACAAGACGTATCCACACAAGTATCATTTTACGGATTTATACGGCCTTTCATAAATATATGAACGAATATTTCATTGGTTTTTGAAAGAAAATAAATAAATAATAAATAAAATAAAAAGTATTTCAAAATTGACGCTGGAATTTTATTGATTGAAAAATACAGTTATTATTCGCAAGTCTTTTAGTATATCTTCATTTCGTTTTTGTTAATCCTTTCCACCAACATAATGGCAAATTAGAAGTTTTATCGAAATTTCAACTTAATTAAAAGTGTTATTATTCTTTTAATGTTGTTTTATTTATGTTTGTAATTACGAAATACCGTAACAGTACCTAACATATTTTTATGCCATACAGAAAAGTGGAAGAAAAGGGGGAAGTTGTTTTTTCATTACGCCTCATAGAAAAAGATAGGAGCCCAAAGCTAAGTTTTATTTTCGCGTCAGTGAAAAAACAAGAACAATGAAATTGTTGTAGTGGGAGTCGGACACTGCGAAAGGATAACAGTTTCAATGGCAGCTTTATGGGATTAAAAAACAAGATTTCAGATGTATTTATTGGATTCAATATATTTCAAATAAAATTCATTTATTAAAAACTGTCCCTATTTTCTGAAGAAAAATAAAAAAATTAAAAATTAATTAATTAAATGACTTCAGCAACAAAAAACTAGAAAATTAATTTTAGATTCTGTACGTAATTAGAAATAATGGGTGTTCTTTCTGTTGTTGATTGAAATCTTTTAATGCATAAAATTAATTTTCTCACAATTTAGAAGTTGATTCCACGCATGAACTGCATTTCTTATAACTTGTGGCAATCAAATTTTCAAGTATCAAGCACTGATTTGATGCAGTTTTTATTGGTACTTTTTATTAATTTAATTACCGAATCGATTTCATTCTATTTCCTGCCTTCATTAGGTAACATGCCGCTGCCTATGTAAGAATTTTCACTATTCACTCTATGTGCGATCGGTATTGAAGGAGAGAAGAATCTATGAACATAGTAGTTATATTTTATTTAGCGAGGAGTAAAATTACTGAGAGCCCATAAAGATTTTTAACAACTAAAGATTGATAATTTGGTTTAAAAAATATTTTAATCCAAAAACTTGAGAAATTTTGAGCTGTCCCTTACTGATTTTCCCTACTTGAGTATGCCGATGATGAGGATTTTATAAGCTTCGATCATTATTTATTTTACTATCGACATCTCTGCCTTGAAATGGGGACGAACATATGTATATATGTTTGTTCCCTATTTCCTTAGTTTTAATTATCGTATTGAATAGTTCAAGTTTGTGACTGTTTTTGACAAAGATAACCTATCTGTTGACCCAAAAATCGTATTAACTACGTTTGAAAATAAATTATAAAAAGTTATAGCGTTGCAAGCTATGCAGGAAAATGTAGGTTTTCTTAAACAAAAAATCTAAATAAATGAATAGTCTAACTAAAAAATCAAACACTCAAAATTTTTTGGCAGAATGCAGGCTAAAAATGAGGTAAGTACGTTTGAAATGAAGCGTCAAGAAAATTCTAATGAAATGTGTTCTGAAGTTACAAAAAACGTATTCAAATTAATTATCGATTTCTTAACAAATAAAATAATAGCAAGCTTGTTTTCTGAAGAGCTTCTTTGGTTCATTTGGAATTTATCTTCTCCTCTTAGCGATAGTTTGAGATTTTTTTAAATCACTTCTACGGATGAACCCTTGAGCCGATTGAAACCAAATTTTTAAGAATATATTAGAATACAACATACTCTATTTCTGTACCAAATTTCGTGAATATTTGTTAAAAATTGCACATTTTAGAGCCATTTAAATCACAAAAATACAACATAATAGAATGTACTGGAAGCACCATCCGGGCAATACGGACCAAAAACAATAGCGTTAATCCTCGTCTATAAAATAATAAGGGTACTAAATTTCATGACTATTGAATAAAAATTGGGACAGCTGTATTGTTTCTAATAGAAATGTGTGAGTATGTAAGTATATTTCACCGTCGAATGTGAAAATCAGGCTTTTTCCAATATGCCTAAGCATTCACTATTTTGCAGTCAAATGCTTTTATGAACTCACATTATAGCTCTTGTCTGAATGAAATTAGGCATTATATATATAATGCTCATCATTCTCTGGCATTTTCTATAATTATAGAATTTGGCTAAGTTTTATCAATATTATTCACCAATAAACCATCAAACACTAACAGTCAAATTAATTCAAATGTATTATTAAAAAATATATAGAAAAATTTCAGTCATTTCAAGCTTTTTTTTTCTCAATACTATGGAAGAGAATTTATTGTAATAGAAAAAAATGCAAGCTGGAAATGACTGAAATTTTTCCATATTATATTTATTAATAATACATTTGAATTAATTTGACGAGTAAGTATTTGATAGTTTATTGATTTTGACTGATGAATAATATTGATAAAACTTGGCTAAATTCTGTAATGAAGTTATAGAAAATGCTGGGGAGTGATACACATTATATGTATACATATAACTAAAGAGTACTTAATGTTGCTTCGGACCAATAATTCACACAGACTAACATAAATGTATCAGAATTATCAATTAACCGGTTGTGTTGATCCAATATTATGACTTTAACTCTTCGATCATTCGGTATTGGATACCCAACAGCCCTATCTCACCAATGTTAACAAAATGTACCATTATCTAAAGTCAAATAATGGGCATCAGTTTACTGCATATGTGGAATACGTCTTTTTTTGTCTCTTTTTGAAGCTACCACAAATTCACAATACCAATAAAATGAAAACAGATGCAAAAAGACTTACTGCACATGTGCAGTAAACCTATGCACACTGGAATGTTGACGCCGATTTTTGTATTTACCTGGTTATCCAGTACTAAATGATGGAAGTTTTGACTATATATAACTATGTGGACTGAACCTAATAGGGGAGGTGGTACAGTGTGGGTGAAGGCATAGTAATAAATATAATTTACAGAAGGTGATTTTTATTAAAAAAAGTTTAGCCCGTTTACCATTAATTGAATGCCGAAAATATTTTATTTTAGTTAAAATTATTTTTATTTCTAACTTGTTATGGATCTTTTAAGCATGAATTTTGTCAAAAATCAATGATAAAAAGAAAATTTGGAAGGAATTTATTCCTCCGATCATACTTGTTCACAGGAGATACCTTATCTTCACATTCTTATCGTAATGCTCAGTCCATATATAGTCAAGGTACTGTGAAGAAAAAAATGATTTTGAGTTAGACTCAAGTATAGGCATACCACAGCCAAACATATTTATAAAACTGGTCATGTGACAGTGGTACGGAATTGGCTTTTATAATATACAAAAATATAAATTATTAAAGAAGTATAATTCTTCTATACCTCCTTGGATAGAACTCAATGCTGCTACGCACCAATAATTGACACAGATCTACGAATCCTCTTTATCAGAAAGAAAGAAATTGCACTTTCCAGATGTAATTTTATCCGATGATTCTTGAGCCGGTGAGTAAATATAGACCAATTAATATAAAATAGGTTATTATTTTTGTGAAAAGGAATCTCTTCTGAACCTTTATAACTAATTGGGCCATCATTCAGATGAAAATTAAATTATCGGCTTCAACTTTTCTCAGAAGTGATTCTCTGGGGCAGATAGGACCGAGTGGTTTTCTTTGTTCTTTATGAAAAAATATATTGATATTTCAGTTTTTAATTGATCCTTGTTTATATTTTGAAGTTTCCAAAATGGTTCGTAGTTATAAAAAGAAGAGGCACTCCTTCTTGGATGCACAAAGATGTTCAGAAAGCCTTGCAAGAGATTGATTAGGGTGCTTGTGTTTGATCCATTGCACTGAAATATGAGATTCCACAAACCTGTCTTCTGCGACGAATTTATAATGAGCAAAATGCAAAAAATGGTCCTCAATTTGGCCGATTCAAGGTGGTTTTTAATGAAAGGGAAGAAGAGATACTGGTAAAACATATTCTCAGCTAGACAAGCCAAAACAAAAAATTGAATTGGAGAATAAGAAGTCATCGAGGCAGAACTTGACATTCATATATCCCAAACCACCTAAATCTCCTCCAATTAAGCTTGCAGAAGAGGATGCTGAATGTGTTTTTTGCACAGGCACTTTTCTAAAATCAAAAAACTGCAAAAAGTGGATTCAGTGTAATATTTGCAGTAACTGGGCTCATGAACTTTGTTCTAATTTTGATGGAATTGTCTTTTTTGTGTGTGATATGTGTCGTGCCATGTAATTTTTGATATTAAACTTAAAATTTCATTTAATTTTTGAATTTCTATCCTAATATTTTTATATGTCCTCTTTGCCCCTATGGGGTGGACCTTCTTGCCCCAGGTATGGGGGAAAGGAGACAAAATAAGTTTTTCCAATTTTTTTATCATATCATGAATAATTACCAAGCTTAATTTTTTCTTCTTGGTAGAAATAAACTAGATGGTTTTCCAATTCTAACGAGCCAATTTGTGGTATTGTAGGTTAATTTGGGACTATACACCAATAATTTTAGTTATCTATGTCCTCTCTGCTCCGGTCTCCCCTACGTTGTAAGCGAATTTTTCATCGCTATCTGTTATTACTTACTACCGACAGATACATTAAGAGCTTATATTTCCGTTCAACGAATTTTCTCAAACCTGAGACCTATCTGGATCATGTTTTCGTACCCAAACACCTCTAATAGCTAAATTTCAGAAATATTGTCGGTCTAGTTCTTCAGAACGCGTTTATAGTACATACATACATGCCTATCTACAACATACATATAATTATTTTATTGCTCGTATTATAGCATATGATTTTCAAGCAGATTTTCTTT
The DNA here is from genome assembly GCA_011428145.1 of Ericerus pela. Taxonomy (NCBI): domain Eukaryota; kingdom Metazoa; phylum Arthropoda; class Insecta; order Hemiptera; family Coccidae; genus Ericerus; species Ericerus pela. Next base: position 264,085 of record WOFM01000157.1, on the reverse strand, counting down.
TTTCCATTATTTTATAAGCCCAAGACGAGGAGGCAAGTTCACCTCAGCGCTCAAGTAACGAAATCTCGACAAAAAATGTCAGTCTCATTTTTTGTGACAATTTACGCCCCGGTGATTTTGTATTTCATTAGTAACGTAATGACAAACGAACGCGGGGCCCCTCTCTCCGAAAAAAAATCGTGTGAAAATTTTTTTGATTCTTCTTGCATGTGGATGAATATTTTAGTCGTTCCCTTCAAATGGAAACAGCCCGTCTCACTTTCAGCCTCGCTTAACAAATCTTGCATACAGGATTTGAACTACGCTGGCGTAGCCGCGGTAGTGCCTCGAAGCCCCCGATCCTAGGAGCCCCATCGAAAATACTAAAAAGGCAGGATTACATTTTCAATTTTAAAAATTTCCATAAGCATTTGCCCCGAGGTCTTAATACTAGAACTTTAGGCCCCGCTCACATCCATTTTCATGCTGAGAGTGGGGGCCAAAACGGGAGCATAATCTTCGTCTCTCCATGGAATTCAATTTGCGCCAATATAATCTTAAATTATTCCGGAGAACGATTATTTTTACTCGTACAATGTCTACAGTACACACTATTCCCTGTTAGTAGTCGAAAAGTGAGTCTTCAAAAATCAACTTATACGCTCAAAAAGCACAGACACAAGAATACGAGCACAGATTCGCTTAAATCTGGTAGATGTCCATAAATTTTTTCAACTTCAAAAAAAAAAAAAAAAATTGAATTGAATTGAATTGAACGAAAATTCATAGCTGATACGCCGATAATCGACAGAAGAATAAAATTTTTATGTTCCATCTTTCGTGCTGCGCCGATCGCGACAATTTACACCTTCGCCAGAAGTTTCCAGTATTTTATTCAATCAAACGCAGCAGGAAGTTCAATAACCTCGTGCAGCTGGAGTTACAGCTGTAAAATTTTTCAACATTCGCTTCGGTTTTATTGATCCGAGAACGTCAATTTAAATTTGGCGAACTACTTCCGCACATGTATGATGGCGGCTGAAACAACGACCAACATTCGTGCCTTTTGACCTAAAAATATTTATTTTTTCACGCTTTCAGCGAGTAAGCTGACAGTTACGGCCATTCAAAGCTGAAAAATATTGCTTCGTATTTTGTGGACAGAAAAATATAGTCGGTTCGATAGTGAGAACCAATGAGAACTGCTCAAAATTGTAGTATTATCGTAATATATACATATATGAAAATACATTCGTCACTGCAGCGACCAAGATTATGGTTGAAAAGTTCATCATTTTACATTGTTTTTCAACATTTGGGATAGGCCATCACGAAGAGTTATTCGGTATTTCGAATCAGTCAAAAAAATTACCATCGTCTCTTCAACAAAACAAGCGTTGCATGCATTACATTTGGGGTAATTTTAAGCCAAAAGTGTAAACTATGCGAGCCTATAAACGGAGACTTCACTCTATTTCGAGCAGATGCAATAGAATACAGATTTTTTTCAAGTTTGACGAATTCCTGAGCTAAATGAGTTCGATGCAGGTTTGTTCTTCTTCGATGGCATTACAAACATTTACGATATAATATTCGAGCCAAATTGGAGGATAAAATTTATGACATAAAATTTTTGGAAGGACTAAGAGAGAGCAGTACTGCTAGGCAAAAAATATTTGTATAAAGTAAACGGGATGTGGGAATGAGAGAAACAGAATATCATAATAGTTATGTTGAATATCTCAGACTGAAAAATTTTTGAAGTTATTTTTTAGCAAGTGTCAGTTTTGTGAAGGGACAAACGAATTGATGAAAACTTTTTCAATGAGAAGGAAATTATAAGACAGGAAGGGACTTGGAGAAACATTTTTTCTGGGGGGGGGGGAGAAAAACAAAAATTGCCAATACTAAAATTTTTGAAATTTCCAACAGCTAAAAAAAAAAAAAATCATCGATTGGCATGATTTTCCATCTAATATAGTATGTACAATTTCCAATTTTTCTTACTCCAAAATTTCTAACTGCAATAATATTTTGAAGTTTCGTAAAAAAAAAAGTCATCAAATTCCACGATTCTCCAACTATACATGCAACTAGTGAATTTTATTTTATTGCCACGTTTTTATTAATTTGGTTTGTTGTTTGTCTATCTGTCCGTTACAAATTTTAAAATCAATTGTAAAATTTGTGTACATATATGACACTGAAAAATAGAAAATATTTCATCAACAAGTACGAATATAAAGTGTAAATGCGTGAAAAGAAATTCAAGGAGCAAATTAAATGAAAATAATTATTTAAATAAAAAAATATTTTAATATACCACGCTTTTAAAACGGACTAGAAAGTATAAAAAATAATTTATTCTAGCTCCATACAGATTTACAACCCCATGAAGATTTATTTCTAAGCCCATACAGATTGTCATGAAAATTTGTAGTTGTGAATTTTAATAGCTATGAATATACTTATAAGCTTTAAAACGAAAAACGTGTGGCGCATACAATCGATAATTGATATACATTGATTCATGAATAGTTCACCTAAGTCATTAAAAATTTTATTGCATTGCAAATGATATGAACTGTTGGGTGAGTTTCTCAATAACAGCTATTCCCTATAGGATCACGAAATTCCGAACTTTTTCAGAATTAAAATTTTTTTCTCTAGTTCTACGGTGGGAAGTCAAAAAAAACCTTCAGAAAATTAATTCTGCACTTTTACGAAGTACCGCACTTTCATCTATATAGGCTATTGAACAGACCTATTGTTCAATCTGATACAATATTTTTTTTGTGCAGAAAAAATTGATAAAATTTTCCCTTTGGTGCATAATACATTGATTATTTTCCGAGTCCTTTGCCATATTATGTAGTAAGAAAATTTCTTCCTCTGACTTTGAACATCTTGATTTTATTAGATTTTACTATTAAAAAAAAAAAAAAAAAATGGAATTCATTAACTTTACATCCCTCCGTCTTGGGTTTATCACTTGCACCATCTTACAGAGAAACATCACAGAAAAACGAACTGGGTAATCATTCTGATAACTACTGACGTGTACGATTAATAAAAGTACCAGAAACTGAAATTTCCATTCTTCGCCAAAAACCTATCCACGTTCAGACATAGGCGGGGCTGGATATTCAGCTCCTCATATCCTCTACCAAATTACTGTTTTCCTGAAATGTCGAAGAAGAGAGTATAACAAAACGAAAATTTTCTATGACTTTTTAGGCGGACGACCTATCAGAAAAATATAGTTAAATTCGGTTTCGGCATTGAAATTCTCAGGCAAAGAAAATCTGATAATGCGCAATAGTCATGGTTGCCACAATTACGTACTCTGATCGTGACATTATTTTCATTCTGGTTGAAAAATTTATTTGACTACCAATACAAGTATACATTATACAGCAACTTTCATTAAAAAATAGGAGAAATAAAATTTTCTAATGTCACACCCGAAAACCACGTATGTGACAATAGTATCAATGAAAAACTTTTAGTTTTTGTTTTTCAAAAGACCCGTGAAATGATCAAAATTCCAGCTCCTAAAAAATAAGTCTCACTAATAAAAATGAAAAATTCGATGTATTTTGAACAGATTTTCAAAAATTTTCCTCTTCTTACGACCGCAAACGCAGAGGTAAAAACGAATCATATTTAAAAAGTAAAATAAGTTGCCTAGAGAACGCGAACGTAGGCACTGTTGGGTGAACGAAAACAAAGACTACTTTTTTTGTTTTTTGTTTTTTTAATATTATTGTCAGAAACGATGTAACGACGTGCACGAGTTGAAAATGACAGAATCGAGGTCCAAGTAGGTTAAACTGTTATATTTTAAGATGTTTCGTGGAAGATATTCCCTTGATCGCCAGACAATGACGAATCAAAAGTCACATTCCTCTGTCATTGCTGTGCTCAATTATGAATGAAATTTGAAGGGGAAGAAAGCTAACGTCGAATTTTTCGTCGAGCGGTTTTTGTTGTAGAAAAATAATCTTTGAGAATCAAACTGAAGTCTCTCAATCCTCAGGTAATCGTCCTTAAATCCATTTCCTCTTTACATGCATCCGACATAAATTTTATTTCTGTTTTATTAATTATATATGTATTTTCTCTTGGACAAAATGCGATGTCCAAAACAAAAAAACGAGTTCAATTAACATAGAGTTCACAAAAAAGGGTAATTTTTTCGGTTGCGAAATGTGGAAACCAAACCCCAAACACTAAACAGCGAATAGTATTTTCTTTCACCATGCTTAGGTGATAGTTCATATTTTATGCATGTTCCAAGTTGAAATTAACTTATCGATGAATACTCATAACCATAAGGAATAACCTCTATCATATGGGAATTTTTGCGCTCTCTTTTTACTACAAAGTAGTAATATTTCTCTACGATGATGAAAAATGTTTCACACGGGGGGGGTAAAGTGATTTTTTCTAATTTACTGACCAGAAGATATTTTACTTTCCGCCCCTTGTTAATTTTCAGACAAAATAGTGTTCATAGTCATGCCAAAAACTTTAACAAAGAAATGATTTGATTCCAAATTTATTTGAAATATTTCACATTCAAAAAATAAAAAGAAGAAGTTTTACAGAAAATTAATAATTTTTTTCAAAAAATTGAACCGATTTAAAAAAAAAAAAAAAAAAAAAAAACAAAAAAATAAAAAAAGCAAAAAAACAACAAAAAAACAATAAAAACTACGCTAAAAAGAGAAAAATAATCCTTTTAAAATTTCTTCAGTTAGATGTACGGATACGGACTTGAATTATTGAACTCGGTGCTCTTTTCCTTACCATGCGTAGGCTTTATACGTTAATTCTGTCAGATTTTATGACAAAACTTTTTAATTAGCACCAATTTCAATAATTCTAGGCCCTTGACAACATCTTGCAGCAGAAATTTTAAAAGGAATATTTTCCTTTTTTTCGGCATAGTTTTTATTTATTTTTTTTAAAGTCGGTTCGAGTTTTTGAAAAAAATTGTTAATTTACCATTTTTTTGTTTCATTTTAATTCCAGTAGATTTTACTGGAGAAATTTAAAAAGAATTATTTTTCACTTTTTAAGAAAATTTTTATTTGTTTTTTGTTTTTTGTTTTTTGAAGTTGGTTACATTTTTAGATGAAAACAGTTTTTTCAATGATTTTTTGTTTTTAGCGTTAGCGGCAGTATTAGGTACCTTAAAACTAACAGTTTTTTATCTACAAAATCACTCAAAAACCACTTCATCGATTTAAAAAAAATTTAATGGGACCACCATTTGATGATTCTTTATCATTTAAAAACAGTTCATCAAAATCCGTGTCCAAGTTGATAAGTTATGCTGGAATAGACATGAAACATAAAAAAACCTATATTAAGGTAGGCACCGATGA
>WOFM01000157.1:33713-253713 GCA_011428145.1 Ericerus pela | reverse complement strand
CGTAATGACGAAATGACACCGCCGGTGACATTCGCGACGGCGAATAATATGTGACGGAATTCATCGAAATACTTACAGGGAGCAACTTTTTTTGATGAGCCGGCGAAGAAGGGATGAGCGTAGGAGAGAGAAAAACCACCAGAATTCGAGTTCGTATACTAATGATAGATGACCTAGTTTATAAACGCAAAAAAAAAAAAAAAAAAAAAAAGAAAAAAAGAAAAAAAAACAAAGATGAATGACATCAAGTACGAGTTCGTATAGCCGCTGAAAGTTCATACGGAAATTATATCATCGTGTAATTTCGCTCATTATAATGTGGAAAATTTATTAAGAACCGTTTTTTTTTTTGTTTTTTTTTTTTGGAGAACGCACGTTGCATCAGATTTGTGGAGAAGAACAACATCGGATTTCATTCACGCGAGAATCGTTCTTTTAAAATATAGCGAGCGCCATTGGTGATAGAGTGCATCGACCTTCACATTTAAAAAACTGCGCTCAGTTCGTCGACTACGCTGAAGAAATAAAGTAGAGAAAGACTTCAATTGCAGTTCTCTTTGAGGGCAAATAAATAAGTAAGTATTATTTATTATTAATGACACTCGTTGCATACGCAGTTTGAAACGAATAAGTTGACTGTATCCTGTGACAAAGCTGTTCAAAGAAAATTTATATAAATTTTAAATATTCCTCTTTATCCCCACCCCCTTTCGCAACATAATATTTACTTTTGTTGCTTAGATGGTTCGAAGTTATTGAAAATGAGCTCAACCATTATGTTTGTTCGATATGAAAAAAAAAAAAAAAAAAAAAAGCCCAAATTTCAGTACTTTTTTTAAAAACTGGCAGTTCGATTTTCCAAGGTAGAACCAGAAAAAGAACATTTTTTCTCCGATGGTATCGAATTTTGTAACCCAACTCTCGGTTGATGTAGGTTATTTTGATAACAAGTTTTCTTCTAAAGTTACTGAAGCATTTGTTTCGCATACACTTCTTATCAAAAAAATTTGTTTATTTTAGAAAAAATTATTATTATTGTGGCGACTTCCTACCCTGTGTGGCCTGTCACGACATTATGTAGGGTAAACACTTTTGGTAGGGTTAGCAGCCCACCATTACTAATCTATTTTTACACTGAGCAAGGCTCACACATATATGAGGTCAATTAGTAGTTGTACGCATGCGCTCACCGCAGCGTCCTACAATTTTTTTTTTTTGTTTTATAATAGCTGTGTTTGATAGGATTACACTAATTTACACCAGCCTACACCAGTACGGATATTCCACAAATATTCAAGTAAAACTTGGCGTAAAGTCATATAACATTCTGAAATTTGTGGAATCGCTCTCCTGGTGTAGGTTGGTGTAAGTTGGTGTAGTCCTATCAAACAGAGCTAATATTTCCTCTTCACAGTACTGGCACAATAATAAAAAGTATAAAGTGGTAGGATGGAACTGAAAAATAAAACTTGTCTAAAACTAAAACTTTTGTGTAGTAGTTTTTTCCTTAATAAATTCATCTACTAACAGATAGTTAAAGCCAATTATCTTACAGACGAATGCTAATAATGTGTACAGAAAATTATCAAGAGAATGTGCAAAAATTGGGGGAAAAGAGTTTTGAGTTGGTAAGAAATCATGCTACAGTTTCGAGTTGAAAAACTAATTTCTCCGAAATCTGGAACGTGAATTTTGTTAAATTTTTAAAGCAAAATTTATACCGAACTAGAATCGATGATTTGATAGGAAAATACGACAGTAATTTTCCTCAAGAAGGCTTTTGTCTGCTGTAACTTTCTTCTGATGAAAATAATATTTTCACATAGTTAATTTTTAAGCATAGTCTATGGAACATTACTCCTGTTTATGCAACAAATTATAAAGCCATTTAAAGATAGCGGGCAAAAATATATTTAATAAATACGGGCTCATATCAAGTTTCACAAAAGTAAGAGCTTTGATTGAGTCTAAAATTTTGTCTACGAATTTTCATTTGGATAATTTTCCTTGAATGATAAAAAAAAATTCGAAAAAAATAACAGTTACTTATTGTAAAATTTTTTTTATAAATTTTCTATCAACTTGTCTCAAATTCATGATGTATATAAGTATGTAAGTCCCGACAATAACTCAGGAATGGCTTATATAACCGATTAATATGAAATTTGAAGAATACATTCAGCTCAATACGCCAGTAGTAAATTATTATTTTATAAGAAGGTAAAATAAACTGTGCATGAACAACAAAGGTTTCAACATTAATTTGCTTGTGCTCACGATAAGTCACGATTGGTTCAACAAATTTATGTGAAATTTGAGGAGTATATTTATTTTAACTCATTTGTACTTACTGCAAATATACTGATACATTTCGATGCATGTATATCGATATATTTGAATACATATCGATATATTTGAATACATATCGATACATATATATATATTTTTTATGAGTAAATGGAAAAATTTTTAAATTTGATTTTCTTTATGGGGACTTTTAAAATGCAAACGAAGAAAAAAAACAGTTTCCTTCATCTCCACAACTAATACATAAAATTTTTATAACCTTACATAATTCACATTATAAATTATCCTAACGTTAAGAAAAATTTTTCAAACATAAAAACGATCGACATAAATAAAAAATTAAAAAATTTGCTAAAGCATAAATTTTCGGGCATTCTAAAACAATGAAAATAATACCTACGATTAAAAATAATCAAACATATTAGTTTGAAAATATTAATTATCACTATAAAAACAAGAAAAACAAGAGGGGATGTAATACGAAAACTCAACTCGTAAATGACATGATAGGTCTAACTAGAATTTAGAAAATATGAGGAAATTCCGAGAATCGAGAGCCCACAGAAATGTAATTGCAGGTCATATACCAGATAAATTCTCGAAATTTTCTAAATTTATCCAAATAAATTACATAAGAAAAATCTCACATGAAAATTTCGGACCTATCCTTTTTGTAGAATTCTCAAAATCATGGAAAATCACTTTTCCAGAAATTTTTCGTTCTTCAGTTTTCTCGGAAATTACTAAACCAATAGACACCGAACTCCTATCAGACCCATGTCCAACATATATAAGGACTACCTTTTGTGAAAATTTCAGCTCTATCCATTTGTACTTTTCTCAAAACCGGGAGCACAAATTTTAGACGATTCGTACGTACATTCATTTATATGTTCGTACAGAAAAAAAATTAGGTCAACATGATAAAATGGTTTCGTTAGTCTTCTTTTGTCGTGAAATGGAAAATTTTCATCATCCCCACCCCAGCCCTTTTGTGAGATCGATTTTAGTACCCCGTTTGCGTACAAACTGGTTAAAAAAATGAAAATCAATCTCACTGTATTAAATATAGGCCTTACTTCAAAAAAAAAAAAAAAAAAAACATTGTATACGTCTAGAATAGTGAGAAAGTTGGGGATGTCCTCAACACTGCATCTGGCAAACAAATTTCTTAGTTTCGGTTGACAACAAAAAGGTCGATATTGGCAACGTAATTCCGAGTTGAACACCCAGCACAGCACCAATTCGGATACCGCTATTTTCCGGAATATTAAACATTTTCTTCGGCAGCGAACACCCCCACCCCCGACAGCTTACCATTTCGTTGTGCGGGCGACGCGGAAAAACCCTCACACGCCGAGCTGCGCGCCCAACTACCGATTCAAGTTTACAGTATAGTATCGCATTTCAAGAGTGCACATTTTTCAGGTTGAATGCCACCCGTTCGGCGTTGAAAAAATCGACGACCACTTTATGGCTGAAAATTTCGACCCGCTGTAAAACGCGCAGGAGAATGAACCGGGAAAAGATAGGCTGCAGCCAGCTCTTTCGGGCCATAATAATATGTCCGGGAATGATATCGCAAAGTGCGCATAACCCTGCTTTCGTGTCATCCTTTTTTTTAATTTTTTTTTTTGCCTCCACCCCGCCGCCCTTCCCACTCCATCGGCGTATTTAACCCTTACGCGCGCGTTCCGAGGTCGTTGCACCCTTGCGGTACATTTCTCCCCCGCCCCAATTTTCCAACCATTCGTTCGCTCGTTTTCAGTCTCACTCTGTTTCCGTCTTACCCGTTGTTTGCAGGCTGAACACGTCCCGGACCATTCTCAACCACCGCACGGTCGCTATTCACCCTCAACCCCCAGCGTGTAACACCACCTCCGCCACCACTCACCAACCTACAAACGCCGCCGCCCACGGCCGACGTAACTATCGCAACTCAGCTTCATTTGGTTGCAGGCGACGTTGCCATATTTCTGTTCCGTATAACTTACTGATCTTTTTTTTTCCTATTTCTCGTCGAGCTTTTGCGCAACGATTTTCCACCTCCTTCTGCCGCCAGCGTTATTCAGCTACACTTCCCCAACTTGTATGCACACCTTGATGAACAATTTCACGATATAAGGGCATTAATTGGTAGGTATCCGAAACGTTAGTAAATTTCGCATTTATTTTTCATATGAAACGATATGTCACCGCAGACGAACTGAATACGAGGGTGTGTAGTCAAGAGAGCAGCTGATGGGGCTGTAACGCAAGCCCTCTCAAATACGTCGATTTATAGGCGAAAGGTATGCGTTGGGGTATTAAAGTAGTTGCCTTGGGCGAGACTGCAAGTCCACGAACATTGCTGAGACGATGTTGCACTTTGAAATGCAAAAACGGAATAATGTCGATTTTTGGGTACAAATGTGCTCGTAAGTTGGAAGATTTTCGTTTTTATCCATCCTGCTCTTCTGAAAATTTCGACATTCTCTATGCCTAGCTTCCTAGACCTTTTTTGGAATTTTTTTTTTTTCGCTGTTGAAGGACAAAAAAATTATATTTTTCGTAGTGTAAAAAAACACAGTGCCGAGAAAACCTTATTTATGTTCTAAATTTCAATTCTCGTTTGGTATGAAGATAAATACTGTAATAATAGCTCAGGAAAGAATATAAAATTCTTAACCAAGTTCAAAAATAAAATTGCTTTAGCAAAAAATACGTTATTTAGAGATTTCTGTTGGGGCTGTGCTACGTTATAAAAGAACGTAGATGGCGTTCTTGGAAACTTATTTTATAGCGAGAATATCTGATACCTCTTACGAACAACGAGAAAAATATTTTTCAAAGAGATTATTAAAAATCGGAGCACGCTAAACGTTTGATTCATTCATTCAAGACATTTGTATGGTCGTTACTAATTACCTTTCACGCCCCAGAGTGATAGTTCTCAGTGAATTCACAATTTAGATTCCTAATCAGTTCCATAAAATATTTCGATGCAACCTATTAGTGACGAGTAAAATCAAGACTACGATCAAGGCCATGGTAGTATGGGTTTTGTTCTTATTCTTGTCTCGTTCTGTCCGAAATCTGATTTAACCTTCAAAAGAGCTTTTTAATTGTTCAGGGTTGTATCAAATTTATCATTCATGTCCTTTCAAAATATAAAATAATAGATAGAATTAGATAAATAATTCAAATAGGTGGGTAGTAGGTAAAATTACGAATGTTTTACTGTTGCTTCCTACTTTTCAAGTTTTTCGTTTAATTTTGACTTTGCTACTAAAGTATAGTCTTGGTTTTGGGTTCGCAATAAGTGCAATGTCAAAAACAAGACCACCAGACCAAGACCAATTTTGCTCATCGCTATAACCTGCATTTCTGAGCACAATACCACCACCACCACCGACAAAAACATACCATTTTTTTTATATCAGGCTTTTTGTTAGAGATACGGGGGTCCAGGTCACTCGCACCAGAATCACCTACCCTTATCTATCGCATAAATCGTCGACCAGCCCCCCACTCATGCTTTATCAACCAAGCATCTGCATATTTGCATTAAGTATGACTATGGAGATGGGAATGACGACCAACAAATTTCGTATAGGTACCTCCTGTTTACCTGACAATTTATTCACAAGGACTTTTCTTCCAGGTGGACTTCGGCTGTTATCAACTATTGTTGCACTAAAGTATTTAGTTGCACGCGTAAATTGATCCAGAGTAATACGATAAAACGTAGTAAATTTTTAAATGATATGCCAGCGTAAAAATTATCATTGAGGAAACAAAATTTTGTAATTTTTCATAATTCCAAGTGCAAAATTTCGCATTTTTCGTTAAAGTTTTCACTCTATAATCATAGTGCTACACGTGGACCCTTTTTTACGATCAAACCACGTTCTCCGAGTGGCACTGGCTACTTTCAAAAAATTCTATTCTGAAAAACAACAGAATCCAGTAGAATTCGAACCCGTCCTGTGACAATAATGAAAAAGATCATTGAATATCATTTGAGCCCAACGCCGTAGCATTCAGGAGCGCACGCACGTTTTATGATCAAACAAAGAAGACAAGTCACTGTATTCTCACAATAAGAAAGAGCCTGCAATCCAGTTACACATGAGGCACCATCCAACAATCTCTAAAGGGCATTGTTAGCGTTTGAAACGTAGCCAAGAGGGAAATTTTATTCGATTTTAATGGAACGTTCACAACAATCTGGTGATTAAAATACGTTGCATAGAAACTGACCTCAGTCAATAAATGAAGCGAGGCGTGATTTATGTTAGCGAGGCGACTGTTACTAATTTTACGATCCTCTGATCGAGACTGATCGAAAAATACGAAACGCTATTTTATAATACAGCACAAGCACAATTCATGATAAACTTGAGTATGTCGACGCTTTTCTCGAGGTAGGCGACAAATGGAAAGAAAAATAATTATTGTTAGTCCGTTTTATTAGAAAATTGCAATTCTTACTGCGGCAGATAGGTATGGAAAGCATACCTATACAATTCTCCAAGAACGAATCGTTCTTGGAGCACATCCAAAGTACGACTTTTTAATGATTAATTACGACCAGACGGAGATTATTACAGGAAAGTGCTCCACAAGATTTTCGTCCAATAATGCGATCTTTCAGGCGACACAAGTAAAAATGACCTAAATCTTAGAAAAAATTATCTACTTTGGGCCAACTCTGTTCCTTAGATGAAGAAGGGGTGGCGAGGGGGAAATGTCCGCCCACATTTATCCTAAAGTGAGTTAAATTTTTTTTTTTTTTTTTTTTCATACAGAAGTTGTTAATTTAATCGTTGAGATCTGACATATGAGGTGGTTACATTTCAAAAGTTCTGAGTTAGAACTATTTCTGTTTGGACAAAAACTGTGTTTGAAGTTATGTGCACTTGAGACAACTTTGAATACTTTTTTCTTCTTATTGTTTTGTTAGTACCATAACCAGGTAGGATTCGTGAGTCGCAAACGAACTCTAGAACTATAACTGAAGCCAACTGGGTTACCCAGTACGACCAGCCTCCCTCCCCAAAAACAGAAATTGTACCCGGGCCACATTATACGTGTTGAAAGTGAAACTTTGCACATCGATAAAAATATTCGAGGATGTTTCACTCGATAAAATAAAGAAAATTTGCCAAACCAACCATTTTTGGGCCAACAGAGGGCCCTAATGAGAGGTTCAATCAAAAAATGAACGTAAATTTGAACTCAACTCCTCAAAAAACATATCCCACGATGTATCATTCAATTAAAAAAAAATGTTATTCCTAAGCCTTCCTGGATTAAAGAGGGCTCAATGAGTGGTGCTGATTCAACCATAAAATGGGCATTAAATTTAAACTGAAAGCCTCAAAAAATATAACCGACGATATGTCATACAATTCTTTGAGAAAGAAATATCACAACCATCGAAGTTCGAAATCTGAACTGAAAAAATCGATGTTTCCAAATAGTAAAAACTCGTCCGACGACAGTTCGAATTCTGAGAAAGGAACAAATTTTTTTTTTTTAAATAGATTGAACTGAGAAAATTGGGCTTCGTCATGACATCGAACTCAGTTTCAAATTGTTATCTGTAAATTCTCATAAATTGTAGTTTGGCCATCTGAAAGTAATGGCGTCATCAGAAAGTTAATCTGTGAGTGAGTGCATAAGGAAACTTCATTCCGCTTCGCTTCAAAAACAGATCATAAATACATTAAATTCAGGTCCATAAAGAATTTGGGAGAATCGAAAATAAACACAATCGAGTTTATAAGAATTTTCCAATTTTAAGCATGAAAAATGAAAATTGTAGCTAATTTCGTAGATAGACTTAATTAAAAAGTAACATTCATTCTCGGTACCATTTCAGAATTGAAGGTTTTTTCTGAAAACCTGAAATGGATTGGTCACTAAATCTTTAAAATTCGCTAAATAGTTTGAGCAATACCATTTTTACGTAATAAATTCATAAGATATTTGAATAGTTTTCACTTCTTTTTTTTTTATTCTAAAATTACAAGTAAACCTGTGTCCCATCGGATTAATTACTCGTTTCATCTAAAGTTCTTATAGTTTTGGCAGCAGGGCCGTGCGACAGGGAAAATGAAGGGAGTGACACCCACCTTGGGCGAAGCTGTTGTAAAAATTGATCGAATTTTATAAAAACTAAGAGGTGGTTGTCGTGGCTCCGCCCACAGGTCCCAGCGCATAGCCTGTGCGCTGGTTCTCCCACTACACTCCTAACAGAGTTACGTGGGGATACTGGTGTTGAGGCAAGGCAGTTGTGAGTTACAAGGCGTGCGATGCAGGTGTGTGACTCCAACCAACTTTATATGGTCCCTTGGACCTTAAATCACTTAATTATAAGCTTCTACCCTCTACATGGTAGCAGGAGTAATATAGTCTTGTGGTTTGGAATTAAAAATTCATAGCCTAAAACGCTTCCACTATTCAAACTCTGAACAAAAATACTTCGTATTTTTGCGGACTAAACATCCTCACTTGGACTTTAACTTTTTCAGTTAAAAGGGTTCATCGAATTAATAATTCGTATTATCTTATTTTTTGTCTAACAAACAAAGAAAAATAATTTAATAAAGACTAATCATCTTCTCACAAAAAAATTAGAACTAACAATTCTCCACTTAGCCGCAAAAATAAAAATTTAGCGCCCCCATTATTAATGGATTCCTAATTAGAACTCACCATTCTACTATACACGAATATTTATTCATGTATTTTGGGTAATTCCGACAAAAAAATTAATAAAATTAATTTTTCCGCCACCCCTAGCATTTATCTGCTCAAAAATATTGCGTATTTTTTCCCCCTCTTTTTCATTAATAATGAATTTAAGACAAGAGTAATATCTTCCATATTGTTTAATAAATAAATTATTTAACAATATACGGCACTAATCATGCTATGTCTAAAAAGAAAGAGTCTAAAAAACTCCGCAAATAAATGTTATTATATTTCTATTGACGTAAAATACGAATGCATATAAAAGACGAAAATGGACGAAAAAATCCTATATTTATCTCACTCGCACTCATACATCTAAAAAATAGGAATTATAAACGGCCGAATTTTGTCTAAATTTAGACAAAAATTCGTGCCATTGCATTTATTTGCCGATCCAAGGTCAAAATCACCTAACATAATAGCGATGCAAGCACCGACTTGCCTCGCAAGAAGATTCAACATCTTACCAATATAAACACAAATACGTGTGTATGTATTACACACCCTACTATTACACACGTAAAATACGTTCAAGGATGCGTCAGCAACAACAGCAAGGGAAGAACCATATCAACCACGTTGACTCGCGCATCACATGGTTTTACGCCAACGTCCGTGAATTCGTACAAGGATCTTTACCAGTTGCTTGTACGAATTTTTAACGTTGTTGCGCCTTCCCTTTTAATTACGCGAATTAATTAATTTATGCTGTTTATTGTTGTTTTTTTACGTATATTATTACGTACTTTCATTCGCCTTTTTATTATTCACTCGTTATTCGTGAAATTTTACGTAATTTTGTAATAATTACGCGTATTTCTCACATAGAATCTTCTATTCATCTCAACATAAATCAACTCACATCCTTAATTCTACCCAAGTTTCGGTAAGTGTAATTAAAGGACCATATCCTTATATTCTTAAATAATTATACCATTGTTTAGAATATTAATTTCTCACGTCTTAATTAGACTTTAGCGTCTTTATTTTCGTCTGAAATTTTTTATGGATTCATCATCCTACTCAGGAAAAAATATTATAGGTCTCAGATCTAAATAATCTTTAGCCTATATATATATATATATATATATATATATATATATATATATATATATACATATATATAATATTTTTTTGTGTGCATATTTTTCAAATAGTGAAGCGAATAGAATTTATTCTTTCGCCTCAGGGTCACGCCTGATTTTTTATTGGCACCCTGACAATTAGAAAATTTTATTAAATTAGAACTTATCATTCTTGTGCATAAATTATGAATTTGCGTCCTAGGGTCATGCCCGATTTTTTAACAGCTCCTTAGGACTTGTAAAAAATTTTATTATTTTTGTATTTATTTGAATTTACCATTCTCGTACTAATAATACGTATTATCGTCCTAGGGTCACGCCTGATTTTTTTTCAGCTCCTTAGGACTTGTCAAAAATTTTAACTTTTTTTGCAATTTCTAGAATTTATCATTCTTGTATTCAAAATACGACTTATCGTCCTAGGGTCACGCCCAATTTTTCTTTAGTTGTAAATACTTTGAAAAATTTCAAAAATTCAGTACTAACAATACTCAAAAAAATCGGACTCAAAATCCACTTAACGTAATATTGATATTTATCAATTGATACATGGTAAAACAATAATTTCACA
This sequence comes from Ericerus pela, assembly GCA_011428145.1. Taxonomy (NCBI): domain Eukaryota; kingdom Metazoa; phylum Arthropoda; class Insecta; order Hemiptera; family Coccidae; genus Ericerus; species Ericerus pela. The sequence continues at coordinate 243,009 of WOFM01000157.1, read as the reverse complement.
CTAGTGAGAAGAAGTTTGTGTCGCTGACACTAATACTTTAAAAATTTAATTTTTCTCTGCACCTTTCCTCAATAAATGAAACGTTTAACACACGTTGTAGTAATTAAACAGCAATAATATGCTGATGAAATCTAAACAATTTCTTTCTTATTTTTCTGTTCTCAGTAACACACAAAAATGACAGAAGAAGGAACTCAAGATTCCCCCATCTCTTCTCAAAAAGAAGATGACTTATTAGATCCAAACAATCTCCTATGGTCCGATGAAATCGACAAAGAACAAGCTGCTGAAGCTAATAAGGCTTCTGAAGCACAAAAAGCTGATGAAGCTAAAGCTGATGAAGCTAAAAAGGCTTCTGAAGCCAAAAAAGCTGATGAAGCTCATAAAGCTGTCGAAGCCCAGAAAATCACTGACGCTAAGAAAGCTGAAAAGAAAAAAGCAGCTTCTGCAGCCAAGAAAGCCAAAGCGGACTTCGTCGCTAAGGAAAAGGCTGAATTAGCTGCTAAAGAAAAAGCTAAGGAAGCTGCCCAAATCCGTGCAGAAGAGGATAGGGCCCGTAAAATTACGGCTGAAAAGCAGGAAAAGGAGCAAAAACTCCTTCAACAACGTGAAGAACGTTGCAAAAAAGAAGAGGATGCAGAACTCCTGAAACGTTCGAGAGCAATCTCAGACACTCAAGGATCTTGTTGGAGACGCAGTCCCAGTAGGGAATCATCGGACTCAACACCCTCAGATGACACCTACGTAGCCACCACCGTTGTGGAGGATTGTGAATCCTACGCATGGCATATTTAAGAAATCCTTCAAACGCCAGTCTTACAAGGCTTTGATTATGATGCAATCCTATCTGAAAAAGATGCGATTGACTCATGTACTGAAGATCTCAAAAATCTCTCCACTAAAATGGATAAGGATATCATCATCCGTGCACGTAACTGCAAACGGGATTTGTTAGTTAAGCGTTCATGCTTAATTAAGAAATTCTCTCCTGCAGTTACACCGCAACCTGTTCCCCTCTGGGATTTAACCACCCTTCAACAACAGGAGGAGGAGCAGCGTAAAAAACAAGCTTAATTAGAAGTCAAACAGCTTGCTCGTGCCAAAGAAATTGGCAAGTCTCTAACCCAGGCTTGTACTGAGATCGATAACACCTTTTGCCAGTACAAAAAATGGGAAAAAACCATCACAGAACTTGAGAAGACAATTCGTGAAGAATTTCATCTCAACGTTGTTGAATTCGAGACTAAATATCTCAAAGCAATCCAGGAAGCTCCTGCAGGTTCGCCAAACCTACCACCTTTAGATGAGGACGATGTAGATCTTGATCCCACATTGGCTCAAGGATCCAAAATCCCGCGTCTTGTAAAGGGTAATCAAACATCCAATACTATTAAACGTACGCATGCTATGATGGCCAATGATGATTCTGAGGAAAATGAGCATGTGACCACTTCTAAAAAATATAGAGGTGAGTCATTTCAAATTCCAAAAAAAAATTCATCGACATCACTACATAATTTATCTATGATTAACAATCCTGTATTAGATAATGAGGGACTTCCAATCCCACAAGAATCGTCTTCTTGAATTATCGTTTCACTTTCTACAAACCCACTTTCTTTTGGCTATATTCCTAAATGTTGGGAACAACAACCTCAAGATAATGTAGAAACCGGTTTCACTTACCTCAAGGCACCTAAATTTTATTTAGAGAAATGGAGCGGGGATATTTTACGATATCCTAGTTTCATTAATGGTTTTAAAGAATACGTAAATAAACGTAAGGATATTGCAATCCCTCAAAAGATTAATCTCTTACAAGGTGCCTTACCTAAATTTATTAATGATAAAATAAGTCACTTCTCGCCTGATATTGTTGGTTATCATCAACGTCTAAAATTTTTAGACAGTAGGTTTGGTGATGAATCAAAAATCAGAGCAGCTCTATGGGAAAGCATAACAGCAATCCCTACTACTACTAACGAAATTTCTTCTATTTTGGACAGTTTAGATACTATTTCCATTTTAATAGAAAGATATCGTTCGGTCTGCCCAACTGTTGACAAGGAACAACTTTATAACATAGTTATTAAAAAGTTTCCTCCTAGGTCATATCAACATATTCTTAAGTCTAACGAACGTCACGTCAAACATTTGTTTGAGGCTACACGAAATTTTATAAAAATAAGGGAACTTTCTGACCCTAGTATCACATTTGCAAAGAAAGGTGAAAAACCTCAAAAACAAATTAAAGGTACTAACCAACCTAAAGGCAGGAAAAATTTTGTTATTACTTCAAATGAGTCTAAAAAAGGAAAAGATAAATCTAATCCTAATAAAAAAGGCCCTCCTGCTAAACGTGTCAAAACGTCTGAAACTAAAGATTTTGAATCATCTTTGTTTACAGCTTCGGATGGAACAGTGTTCCTGAAACTACCAAAAGGGAAGAAGATCCCTGTCAGCATTTTACAAACCCTCCTTGTTCCACAACAGGGATGGTGCATATTCTGCGACAAGCTGCGCCACAGCTTTTTATGTTGCATCATCAACACGCTCGAAGAGCGTAAGTCGTTTTATGATGAGCATGACCTATGCATCAAATGTGGTTTTTGTCATAGTGACAATGAAGAGTTTTGCCGGCACATCCTGCCAGTGTATTGCAGATGGCTAGACTGCATGGGCAAAGGCCATCATACAAATCTTTGCCCCAAGGCTCCTTACCCCATCACCATGGGGAAATGTGATGCGTGGATCACGGTCATGAAGGACTATAAGGCTTACCTGCCTAAAAAAAGTATGTCTGACAAACATTTAAATTTTAAAGAAATTAATACTTCTTCAAGTGACCATCAATCTTTAATTCCACAGCTGGACAACAAAGTCAAGGATGGCGGATCTAAACAATTCCAAGGAGCAGCTCTAAAGGCGCCTACACCATCAACAGTGGTTACAACTTCAGGACTACCAATCCTCAGTGAGTCTTGTTCATTTTTTAATAATAATGATACTTCTGCGCACTTTCTTACATTTTTATCGTATGTTTATGTGTCGAATACTTCAGAACCTATTGAAATTAATAGATTTTTTGACTCCGGTAGTAAGGAAACTTACATTACCGACACTTTTGCAAATATGCACCTTAAGGAAAATTTTTCGAATGAATCTCAAATTTTACGATTTAAAGGTGCTGCAAATTCAAAATCAAGTGAATTTAGATCTCACAAGGTGAAATTTAACCTCCAGAAACCTAATGGAACCAAAATTCCTCTTTTAGCAAATACTGTACCGTATTTGGCTGAAAATCTTAGTCAACAAAATTTCACAGAATTCAAACTTCTCTATCCACAATATGATCATATTGAGTTTTCTGAGTTGGACCGTGAACATACGATACACTTACTCATAGGAAATGATTATATGTGGTCCTTCGTGAAAAATGTTAGACAACTCTCTCAAAATCTGACTCTTATTAATACAGATTTTGGCCATATGCTTGGCGGATCCCTAAATCCCTTGGTGGAAAGTGATGTTTTTACTACTATGTTCTTTACGTCACCCCAAAGTGTAGAAAACTTATGGAAATTAGATACTTTAGGTATTGAAACCACTAACCTGGTTGAAACTGAAGCTGAGGCTGAAGCACTTCGATTATTTTACCAAGATATAACACTTGTTAATAACCGATACCAAATTAGATGGTTATATAGGTTTGACCCACCTCCATTGCTTGATAATTATAGTTTAGTGATTAAACATTTAGATCAACAATTACCTAGAATGGTTAAGAACCCACAATTCTTTCATCTGTATGATTAATATTTTCATTCTTTAATAGACTTGGAAATGATTGAACAGATAGACCACGAGAGGCCTGCTAAATTGGCACATTATTTACCCCATAAAAGTATCAATGACCCATGTAAAAGCACTCCTCTTCGTGTCGTATTCGATGGTTCTGCAAAAACTAAAAAGTTGAATCATTCGCTGAATGACTGTATGTATAAAGGGAAAATTATCTTAGAGGATTTAATCTCCATTTTGCTAACTTTCCGCAAAGAACCTTATGGTATTGTAGCTGATATAAAGAAAGCCATTCATCAGATAGGACTACATCCAGAGGATAGGGATGTAACCCGTTTCTTTTGGATTAAAGATCCTGCAAAACCTTCAGATTTAACCAATCTCTTGTTGTTTCGTTTTTGTCGTGTACCTTTTGGCATAGTTACCGCCCCTTTTCTTCTTGCAGGAATTTTGCTATACCATTTTCAAATGGTTGATAAGGAGTTTCACAACAAATTTCTACAACAATTCTATGTTGATAATTTAGCAACATCGTTGCCTACTTATGAAAAAGTAAAGGAATTATATGTCAAATCTAACAAATTATTCAATGACATTTCCATGCAACTTGCTCTATGGGGAACTAACTGTAAACCAATGAGACAGGAATTTGATCCTTCGTATGCTCTAGATAAACCTCTAGTCAGGTGAATCTCATGGGGAGCCTCCGAAGGCTTCCCGTGTCCACCGCCCCCAATGTTGTGGCTCCGCCCACAGGTCCCAGCACATAGCCTGTGCGCTGGTTCTCCCACTACACTCCTAACAGAGTTACGTGGGGATACTGGTGTTGAAGCAAGGCAGTTGTGAGTTACAAGGCGTGCGATGCAGGTGTGTGACTCCAACCAACTTTATATGGTCCCTTGGACCTTAAACCACTTAATTATAAGCTTCTACCCACTACAGTGGTGACTTTTTATTTTTTTTTGCTCGTCCACTGACAAATTGGAGCTTTTTCTTTAATTTTTTTGGTAAAAATTGAATTTTTTTTTGTTGTTTTGTAAAAAATTACCAGTTACACCCCCTCCTAAAAAACATCACCTCGCGCTGTCCCTATTTGGCATTGAAATCGTAATTATGATTGTGAATGATATTTAATACCAGACCAGGTTTCAAGATTTTTTCTTCGTGGGGAGGATTGAGTCAAATTTTATAATATTCATAAATTTTTACGGAGTGGTTAAGAATTTTTTACATGTTTCATAGATGTAAAATTTGAAAAACCAAATAATTGTGTTTTAAATTGATCTTTTTTTTTTTTGGCGCTGGTTGGATTATACACCAAATTTGCTCCCTTAAAACCGCCCCTATTCCCTAGTAGAAGTTGCAAATATACAATTGGCCATTCTTCTTCAGTTCGAGCACTGTGTTATTATTTCCTCCTCAAGTTACACATTAACATCAAGCCCTTCAGGCAATCATAAGTGAGGGCATATGTTGAAGCATGCGGATGCATGCAGCAATTTTGTTGACAAAATGAGATGTTTCATTTCAATCACACAATATTGTGCCATCCAAAAACAACGTACATCCCGAGTATTGAAGTTTGAAATCACGAGGTAAAGTATATCAAGGAGTCTGGGGAAATTGTAGAGTCGAAACCACAAGTTAGCTCAAACAGTTAAGCGACCAGCCTACCAGTGAAAGCTCCCAAGGCCTATGTAATATTTTGGGCAATTTCGAGTAGGTGAGTAAAATAAGTAGGCTGACCCATCAGTACAATTCACGTTTAATACCATAAAAGTTACTTACAGTCAAATAATATATATATCTAGTCGTGCAGTTGTCAAAATTTGTATTCCCACATGATTTTTCAATGTCTGATGAACCAATGGATTCCAACCAAGTATATCTATAGTTGGAATTGAAAATGGTTATGAGCTGAACAGGAAATGGTTCTGCTAATGGCATTCACTTTTCAAATAATTTTGATAAAAATAGTTCAAAAAAGGTGACTTGAATGTCGAACTCAAAAGCTGTAGAATGTCGTGAATATACTAAGTATTCACGACAAATGGAAAACATCAAAGTATAAAACGAGACTGATTGTTCACTGTAGAACCAAAATCATGAACAGTTGAGAAGATAAGGTGTTGGTTCATCATGATCAAATTACAAAGTACACATCACCACAAAAGTATATCAGAGTCACCAATTAGCGTGTTGTCAGTATCTCGTAGAATGGGAATTTTATTTCATGTTGAACTCGATGTATTTCTCTGTGATCTTATCATAGTACAACCTTAAGATTTGTGATCCATTCCCTATGGTAGAAGTATATACGATTGTCAAATTTAGTGGTGACATGAAGGGAAGGCTGTTGGGTTTCAGATGTCACAATATAATTCAGTCTCTTTCTAGACATCAGATGTTTCATTTATTGGTGATATGTGGCCGCCAACAGTATATCGGTATGTATTATGTTATATTCTGAATTTGCCAGTGAGTTATATGTCTGTTGGTCTTATTTCATGTTTTTATAAATATATTAACAGAAATTCAAATTACCATCTCCAAAGTGAAGAGCAAAGTATTATCGTAGGTACTTAACTTACTCAAAACATGATTTCGTATCATTCAACTAATTCAGTCCAAAGTGAAATGCTGCTAACGTACCTGAAACGTAAACAAGTCAAAATTAATTTTTTGTAATTAACTATTTCATCCAGGTTTAGATGATTCAGTGCTTCAGTCTAAGCAAGACACAATGAGCGAACTCATCAAGCTTGGGTAAAGGGCACGGTGGCTTGTTTATTGTATTTTTTTTTTTTTTTTTTTTCAATGAAAAAATATTAGAAAATTATCGATAGGTACGATTAATGCTAAAACTTGAATTACCCACAAAATTTCTCAAACATCTTTTTCTTTACCTACAAAGCATTAAAAAACTTAAAGTTCTTCAAAATATATTTTTGAGTTGTGGATAATCAAGAATAAAAGACTATAGTCCGTTCAGTCTAAGAAAGTATTATAAACCATCTGACACACGAAAATTACTAAGTGATTTACCCATTTAAACAAAACTAATTAGCGTAATTTGTGTTTCCTTTTGCTGTTGCATTTGGTTATGGTGCGGCCCACTTTAAATTATCCGTAACTGCTTAGATTAAATGGACTTTAACAATATTGATTCAAGACCAAGACAACTATGGTCTAGGAATTAGTCATGTTTTTGTTCATCGCTACCTAATGGTAGAATATGTCCAAACAATTTTAACCTAAATGAGTTTTCTGGTCGCTAATGAAATATATTTAAATCCTAAAGTCTGAGAAATTAACTTCCAGATTCTGTAAGACCTCTCTTGGTTCTCAATATCGCTCTGCCAAGCAAATTTAGGAGGCAAGAGGGCTTTCCCCCTCAAAAAACAACTTTTTTTTTAAAAACCTATTTCTAATTTTAACTCCCTTTAAATAACGATGAAAATTATTATGGAGCTTTTCCCTCTCTTAAATAAAAATCATGGATTTATCTTGAAGACGATTATATGGTACTGAACTTGATATTGCTTCTACTCATCACTACTTGTAGATTATGTCCATACAATTTCACCTGAACAAGGTGCTGCTGCTGGTTACTGATAAAATGTCAACCTATAAAGTCTAAAAAAGTGACATTGGGGTTATATTGGACCCCTCCCAGTTCTCAGTTTTGTTTTCTTGAGGTCCTATCTGACTTCACCAGGTCTTTATAGATCTCATTTTCGGTTTTTACTTCTTTCATCTAAATTAATGAGGCTGAATTTCAAAAACAGACCCGAGACTCAAAAGTTAATCCTCTATCATCCAAGCTCTACTTATAAATAAAAACCACCTGCTGAATGTTGAGGATACACCCTGAAGTACGAAAAAGCCCACGTTTGTAACTATTAAAATCTTTGAAACAAAACACCGAGTACTTTAAAATGGTGAGCACCTTGTTCCACTGCTCTTTCTAGTGATGGCACCCAACAAAAAATTTCAGTACTAGCAACTAAAATCAAAAATTATATTCAACATGTCCGACATGGACTACGTATTAGCGCCATTATGGAAAACAAAGATGTACTCATCAAAAAGGCAGATGCCGGAAATACGACGAAAAATTGACTTTTTAGGAAAATGAGGAGGAAATTTCTTATCCCTGAGGCGTTAAGAGGAAATTCGGTATAGCTGAAGAGGGGAAGTAAGTTTGGGGTTGATGCTCTTCGTTTACCTTTCCTCGTAAATTTGGCAACGTGTCGTTCGCTGCAGTTTCCACAGTAAAATAGTATTAAAAAAAAAAAAAAAAAAAACGAAAAAAAAAAACGAACCGGGCGCATTTACACGAATCGATAAACATTAGGCTGAGATGGTGGCATTAAAACGTTTACAACACTCGGCGCACACAGATGTAATACAAATTCTGCTCTTTGCTCATCGGCCATTGACCTTTGCTGCTAAAGAAGATGTGCAAGTTTACGGTCCTTATCATCGTCATCGGTACACGACACTCCTCCTCTTTTTTTACTGTGGATATTTTACCTATTTGGCTATAGCTATCAGTTATCACCCGTCCCAAACACACACACAAACACACACGCATACCTCCCTAATATCTACTACAACATCATACTGTCTGAAAGCTTTCTAAATTCTGCGATATTAAAATAGAAGTTTTTTATTAATAGAAGTTTTTTTTCGTCAATTTTACAAGCACCCCCCCTTTTTTTTGGTCTTTCCTTTTAATAACATAACGTGTATACTGACGATAGAAAACGTAAAATTTCTCGAGGTGAATTGATTTCTTCCTCTTTCGGTATCACTCATGGAGTGTGGTGAGCACGCGAACCGCGCAGCCAAATTTTCAATACTAGCAGTTTTTGTCCTTGTTTTAGCGTATAATTCGTGAGTTCAAAAAGCAGTACGAGAATAAATTAAAAATAATGATTATGAAATTTCAGTTTCAGTTTGTGGAGCAATAACTATTTTTGTGGAAACGAAATTACCGTTAAGGATAAAGGATATACTCTATAGCTGTAGTTTCGTTAAACTGTTGGGGAGCCAAGCCCCGAATGTTATTTAATTTTAATGTTTGCACGGAACAAGATTGTAAAATTTCAATTTTTTCCTTTTTCCATTTGGAGAGAAGCTCCAAGTCCCCCTAACTCCATCTTTAGCGTATCCAGACATACTTTCCAGAAAGGGGCTGAAGAAAGATAATATGAATTATTTTTTCTTTGTATTCGTAAGGTGGAACCAGTTCGAGATTAATTTGTGAAATGTGGGCCCTAGGAAAGGGGATGACAAAGCAACCAATCATATCCTTTTGGGTGCAAGAGAAAAATGTCAACACTGTTGATCAGAAATGTCGGAATATATTTCTTTGATTGATGACTGGCCCAGCCCCCTCTGGTACATTTTATTTGTTCGGTAAGCTTAGGCCAATAACCCAATACAAATGGGTCTTCCGAAGTCCCGGTGTCAGAATAATTATAGTCCGGGAATGCATGCATGCATGCATCAATCCATGCAGAATTGTAATCCAAAAAACAATAGATATCGGTATCATATTTGCCAAGAGGATTTGGAGAATTAAATCCTCTAATATCTCCCCCACCCCGAATAAAAGTAATTTATTTGCAAGACCACCCGTCGAATTCATAAATTATATACGTTAGGTAATATTCGTATGGAGATTCTTAAGTAGGTTTTGGAGGAAAATATTCTTATTAAAATGATTAATCTGGTGTATCTATGCCAAGTTAACTTGATAGTCCTAAAAGGGCGAAAAAAGGTACACAGAAGAGAGGGATGATTAACCTCTTACAAAAATGAAATAAAAGATATAACTACACTGAAATTCACACGAGAGCAAAATTATATTTTAACATATTTGTATGTTATATCTGTAGATGCCTACCAAGAAAGTTATAACAGAAAAATAGCAATAGAAGCAGAATAATAATGACAGAGTAAAAACAAAATTAATTTGGTTAAAAACGAATTTTTAAAATATAAGCTCCTATTTATTTTTTCTGGCTTTAGCTTCATGCGAAATAAACATTATTTTGTTTGGAAGGTTGGCTGCAGTATTGGTATATTTTAAAATCGCAGTAGTGAGTAGAATAAAAGCTTATAAAAACTTTAGCGCAGCAATGCTTTGCCAGAAAACTTAGTTTGCTCGATATTTATATCGATAGTTATCGATATATCTATATTTCTTTACTAGTTTCAGGTTCTGACATCCGAAAACAACGTACACCCCGAGTATAGGGGTTTGAAATCACGAGATGAAGTATATCAACGAGTCTCGAGAAATTGTAGAGCTGAAACCACAAGTCAACTCAAACAGCTTGGCCACCAGCATACCAGCAAAAGCTCCTAAGGCCTATGTACTATGTCGGGCAATTTTGAGTATAGGTGAGTTAAATAAGTTGGCCAACCCATTAGTACAATTCACGTTTTATTACAGTAAAAGTTACTTAAAGTCGAACATAAAAAATATCTGGTTGTGCAGTTGCCAAAAATTGTATTGCCTCATGGTTTCTCAATGTCCGGTATACCAACAGATTTCAACCAAGTATGTTTGTTGTTGGAACTGAAAATGTTTTAGAAACGGACTGGTAACAGTTCTATTAATGGCGTTCACATTTCAAATAATTTTGGTAAAAAAGGTGACTTGAATGTCTAAAACAAAAGCTGTAGTATGTCATGAATATTGTTAAGTATTCACGACAAACGGAAACATCAACGTATAAAACAAGACTGACTGTTCACTGTGTAACCAAAATTGTGAATAGTCAGGAAAAATAATTGTTGGTTCATCGGTGATCGAGTTACAGAATACACGTCACCACAAAAGTGTATAAAAGTCACTGATTAGCATGTTGTCAATCTTTCGTAGAATGGGAAGTTATTCCATTTCAAACTTGATGACAACTATGAACTTACCATTAGTATAATCTTAGAATCTGTGAGCCATTCCCTATGGTAAATTATATAAGTGTTTGAGATTTGGTGGTGATGTGAGGGGAAGGCTGTGGGTTTTCAGATATCAAAGATTAAGAAATTACAGAAAACTATCGCCAATTAACCACATCTCTAACAAAAATATTGATCTATCGATATTTTATCGCTAAAAATTGCTTTTCCAGAGATTTCTTGTTTCCAGTTTTTCAATAACTACTTGACCAGTTATCACCAAACTTCCTTCAGACCTGATCCCATACAATAGCTACCTTTTGTAAAAACTTCAGTTCTATCTGTTTGGTAGTTTTCCCAATACGGTGAACATAAAATTTTTTCCATAAATTTCTATTTTCCAGTTTTCTCGAAAACTGCTGAATAAATAGGTACCAAACTTTTAAGAAACTTTCATCAACATAAGGAAAATTTATCGTGAAAATTTCAGCCCGATCCGTTTCTTCATTCTTTCAGAATCCCGGAAAAAAACTTTTCCAGGAATATTTTGTTTTCCATTTTTCTCGGAAACTAACGAATCGATAGACAAAAAACTTCTTTCAGATCTGCTCCAATATGAGAACTATCTTTCTTAAAAATTTCAGCCCTATCCAGCCGATAGTTTTCTCAAAAACGTGAACACAAAATTTTGGGCATACTTACATATACATATACATAAAAAAATTAGGACAAAATGAAAAAAATGGTACCAATCGTTTTATTTTTTCATGAAACGGATAACATTCATCATCCCCACCCCTAAACCTTCCGCGAGGTCAATTTTAATACCCCATCTGCAAGCAACTGAATAAAAATTAAAAATAAGTCAGAATAAATTTTTCATGAGAAGAAAAGTGCAATTAATGTTGGTCAGTCATCGCTTTTATTTGGAAACTTTATTTTCCGAGTTCAAAAGTATATAACTGAATCATATTTCATCCGCCTGTTGATCTTCATCAGCTGGGTATTTTTCTTCCTTTTAAGCTAACAAGATTTTAAAATGTTAGACACACAAAATAGAATGGAGCGCCCACAGTAAAAAACTTAAAAATTTCATTCGTTTTACTATTCGGTCACGTGTGGGCGTAAAAGTTTCCTTTCGTTTTACTAGACTCCATCAAACACACAACATCCAATCCATTTTTATTTTTTTTAATCTGTCGTCTCACCAATGACGAAGTCATTGATCTTTATCTGATACCGTTTTATCTTCTTCTTTCTCTCAACTCGTTACTCTACTTATGAAAACAAAAATTTACGTAACTCACAAATTTTTATGAACCGGAACTCCACATTTAAGACGCAATTTTGATTCGTATTCCTCTGTTAGAAGAAAATTCTCTCTCAACTTTGACAGGCAAATTATATTTCCCATTTCAATAACGAGCGAAAGTTTGATGACTTTCGACCAGCACTAATTAATGTTTATGTCGTAAAATTTATGCAGAAAATGAAAATATGCAGTGATGTGCTCGTAGAGTATATACGGCGTATACGCTCAAGAAACTGATAAAAAATTTCTCACAATATATTGCACTAAAAAGCATTCACAAGACTTATTTTCAATTATTCGTTTATTTGGTATAAATTTACAAGTACAATAACCTCCAGAATGTGAAAAAAACAAATTCTTTAGAAATATGTACATGTGAAACCTTAATGCCTCGTCAATAAAAGTTGAAAAAAATTTTTTTGTCTTTTTATTTGTATTTAATATTACCAGTAGGGGCAACGAGAAGGTGCGTATGCTCTCAAAAAATTTCATGAGCACCTCGTTAGAAATATGGGCAAAATCAGCGTTGAACTGTAGATCGAAGTTAAACGAATACTTCGATTTATTTATTTCACTTATTACCATCTAACCCAGTCCCAATAAAATTGCCTATCTACGCCTTTGATCCTTGCTCTCATTTTTTACATCTACTCGTCAAGAAATTGTAGCACCTACTGTCCCAGTGTTACCCTGAAAATAACATCAGTTACCAAAAAAAAAAAACAAAAAAAAAACGCCCAGTTAATAATATTCGGTGGTACACTGCTAACCTGAATGCAACACTGTCATTGAAAGTGTTAATTTTTGATGTAAATAGAATAAACCAAAAGAGTGCACAAATTGCACGTCAGAAAATATCAATCTTCTTGAGGTTAGTCTCTGATGGTAGTCAATTAGTAGGTATGTTACAAAATGGGTTTTCTGAATTTCGTTACTTGTTTCATTTTTTTTTTTTTTAAGGTAGCAACAGTAGAAGCTATTTTATCGATCAATATAAGTAGAATTTTACGATGGGACAGATATAAAGGATACTTATTATTAAGGTGCGGAAGTTGTCACATATTGATTTGAAAAATCTGACTACAATGGGGAAAATGTTCCAATTTTAAATGCCAAGCAGAGGTGCTGAATTATTTTCTGCATAAGTTCAAAATATAAAACCAAAAACGTTTCTATGTTGAGTGATGTATTTTGATTCAAACAAAATATAATTAAGGTTGTCAATATAATACAGGGATTATGCGAATGAAAGGCAGAGAGGAACAAGTAATATTGGATTCTACAAGACCCATACTGAATGAGTGGGCTATAATCTAACACTCGCATTAAAAGTTCACAAACAAATAATTATTAACAATAAAACCCAACGAAACATAACCTCGTCGTTACATTCAAGATTTCGAAAATTTTCAATCCTGTAAGATATCGTACGTGTAATGTAATAACAGCGTAATTTTTATCCCTTACACTATTTTGATACTGCGATATGCGATGGGAATACACGATAACCTTTGAAGTTATTTCAATTTAGTAAAATGGAGGGAAAACGGAGAAAACGGGGAACGAAAAAGAAAAAATAATAGAGAAAAAAGTTTTTTTTTTTAAATGGGTGGAAAATTTACGGTACGTGAAACTAAAGCTTGAAAAGCCAAACAGAGGAAGGAGCAGAACAAAAAGGAAAAAAAAAAGAAAATGAAGATGGTTGTATTCATCGGCACCGAAGTGGGGGGGGGGCTCAAGAAGCGCCGGTCCCACAAAACTAAGACGAAATGTTAGCACATGTTGTACAATGTATTTCGTAATACACGTGAATATGTGAGTGTAAATTCGAATGTCTGCGTGTGTAAGTGTTGCAATAAGTACATGTCGTAGGTATGTGCTATACACGAAAAACACATTGATGCGTTGGTGTGCAAAGCGGTCATTGACCTCAGCGAAGAGAAATACAATCACCGCAACGAATTTAATAATCAGTGCTTCTTAAAATTATATGTCAATATCGATATAAGAGACCTTATCATTGTTTGCGGTTGTTTTTTTTTCTTTTAATTTTAGATGAATAATTGCCCGTCGTATAAATATACCTAATCGAATTATTTTTTTTCCGCGGTAAAAATATAAACAACAAAACGTAGGACAGATAGTAAACCGAACAGAGGCTACTGTAGTACTTATAATTGAAACACATTTTGGCTGAAGAGATGCATTGGTGCATGTGCACCATTTCGAGAGCACGACGAATGATTTTTAGGTGCGGTCGCCTACAGCAAAAATTCCAATAACCTGCGAAATTCTTCCTCAACAACTATTCGATGTTTTCGTTTTTCAGTGACGACTTCTCATACGGTGCGAATAAGCTTGGCTGAAGTGAAACAAAAATTTTGAAAAGTAAAATTTTGTAGAAAAAGAAATTAATACATAATTCAGTATCATAACTTCCGACTTATGAGGGGAACATTTGAAAAAAAAAAAAAGCGTAAATTTAGAAGGTGTTAAAATTTAAATTATTTTTCTGATGTTAGTGGTTCTTCCGATAACATACCAAAACTCATCAAAATATGTCGCGAATAGTGTAAATGAGAATAATTTTCCAAACGCTTCGATAGAAAATACCTAATCATATAATCATCTTCCAAAGAGTTCATTGAAAAGTTGTGTTTTTTGTTACTTTCGATTTTCTCAGCACTGAATACTAACTATGACATGAAAATTAAAAAGGTAGGAGGATAATTTCATTCAGTTCTTCCACCATTAAATTGAAAGTCGAAATCATATAAAAGTTGATTTAAAAAATAATTTAGGTTAAAAACAAATTTTTAAAAGATAAGCCTTTATTTTATTTTTATTTTTGGCTTTAGCTTCATGCGGAATGAACATTATTTCGTTGCGGAAGGTTGGCAGCAATATTGGTATATTTTATAAATCCCAGTAAAGAGTAGAATAAAAGCTTATAAAAAAACATCACTTCCTATTTGACATATCGAAATTAGCTCACAAATTGATACAGTAATGTAATAACTAGGTAAGGCTGTAGACGAAGTATAGCCTTTGCAAATGAAAAGGGACTAATTCGGTAAGAGAAAGGTTGGACTCGCGGGAGAAGTTGCCAAGGAGAGGAAGAAAGTTCTCAGATTAAATCTTGTCTCTCCAGTGCACGTCTAGGCGTATGAATCTTTGAACGAAAGCCTTAAAATTAGACTGGGCCACGAGGCCCAAAGGAAATCTCCCTCCTCATAACCTTGGGTGTCTGAGTGATTCGAGTGACCTTTAGCAAAGTAGAGGTCCGAGGGTTCTCCGCTTTCTCTCCTCTTTTTTCACGAACGGGGGTGACTACCTACCTCACTTCTCTGTATCCACCCTGGGTTTCGGCCATAATTTATAAAAAAAAATGGTCAATTTTCATTTAAAGAGAAGAAACAAAACGCTGAAAACGAAAAATGTAATGCTTGAAAAAGTTTTAAAACTTCAAAGTTTTGTCTTCTACCCGAGAGACGCACTAAGAAATTTTTTAAATGATTCGTACAATTTGTGGAAATGTTATTTGTAACGTTCAATTTTTGACGAATAGCTGTCTAGTGTAGACACTATAAAGAAGGGAAGACTCCAAAATTCGATTTCTAAGCAAAAACACACAAAACTAAAAAATGGCTGTGAACTATTTTCTCCAAACTTTGATCATTGCCCCACAGTTGATATGTAGTATGATAAAAGCATAAAAAGAATTTTATTTATTTACTTAATTTAAATAACCACCACCATCAAAGTAACAGCTAAACTGGCTAGTTACAGGTGGGGAGTATAGACCCTTATAATTAAAATACGAGTAAAGAGGAAGAATAAAATAAAAGAGAAATAAATTCTAACGTAGACTTATAAAATATAAAATTTAAGTTACTTATTTTTAAATTTGAGAACTACATTCATCGCTTAGATGTTTTTATCGCGCCAGATTTTTTTTGTGAAGAAATAGTAGTTTTGAACTCGATGCAAGATATGTGAAATTATAAACTGCCTAAAACTAGTAATTTTATAAGCGTTTAAAATGGAATTAATATATTTATTGTTTTATAAATGGTTCTATGGCTAAAATACGGAAAAGCTGTCCGAAAATAATATATTCGCGAAAAGCTAGCAACTATACTGCAGGTCACAGTCAGGAGTTTTATATTATTTGGTCAAATATACAAATATTCGAGATTTGATGAAAAGAATATCGCTTGAGAGTGATTATTGTTTTAGAGACCTGTAGCCAATAAATATAATTATTTATTTATTTGATTTAACAACGATTCTTCCTTCCCCCTCTCGAAAGGACGATCGTTTGTTTATTAACGTAGTAAAATAATCCACAATTTTATAGGGCAATTAAAGGGTTTCTTGGTGGGAGAAGTAGCCCCTATATCATCGCTTCCAGTGTCTCAAAGCTCCTCATTTACCTCCATGTTTATAATTTCGAAATTGTGAAACGTTGGACGATCAATTAGAATTCGATAAATTAAGTACTGTAAATTGCAGTATTGTATTATTAATAAATAAATTTCACTCGTTCATTCTTTCTCATTCACACTCGTACCCGTCGCTTTTCGTAACGCAGTTATCGCTGTCTCACTCGCCTCAAAATATTGTTGTCGATGTCGTGCGCGCGCACGCGTGAACTTTACCGCTTCTAAATTACGCACAGTCGCACAAAGGTAAGTTATTAAATGTTTGCTTAGCAAATAAGGTAACAGCAAGTATGATTTCCACACAGTTTTTTTGTTTCATCGGAAACAATCTACTCTCTTTTACATTAGCAGACGATTTTTTTCAAATCACTTCTACGCATGAACTGTGCAAGCCCATTTAAACCAAATTTTATATTATGATAAAATGTAATATATTGAATCTATGTATATTAAATTTTGAAAAACACATTTATTAGAACAACTAAAGCTGGCTTTGCAAGGGTGAGGGGTGTAATATTTACCGTTGCACTTTTTTGTCTTAAATTTTAGGGACTTTTTTTACTGAATTATTTCTATAGTATATTGCATATTCATTTACAAAAGGTAAAAAAGCTGATAGTCATGGTAAGTTTGAGCCCCCAAAATGAAGCAGATGGTACAGGGGTCATGCATTTTCATTACTTTTTCAGTTGCGTACCCCATTACCTTTAATAATTAGGTTTTTTGTTAATTTTAATTCCTTTTTAAAGCCTTATTTTATTTGCTGAAAGAAAATCTGTAAGTGTTCAACTGAGGAAAAAAAGGCCAATGGCATAACAATACGAAAGATAGATGTTGCCTAGAATAGACATAATTTCAAATTATGTTCGTCGCAGGTTGTGTCGTCTTGATTATAAGTTTTGAGATTTTTGTACTGCAATGAAAATTTCAAAAAGATATAATTTAGAAGCTAATGAGCAGATCTGGCCCATCTTCGAACACTAATCAACCTATAGACTTAAAGTATGCGAAAAAAGACCTACTGTGCATGTGTAGAAAATCCACGACCACTCATGGGTTTCACAACGAAAACACATTCCATTAATATGATGAGATAAAACTTTTATGTATCCACTGCCTATACGACTAAAAATCTTTATGTCTATATCCCTTCAGCTTTCTCATTAGGAAAATAATGCAGATTATTATGATTTTGAAAAGACTTCCCTTCTTTGCTACCCTAAATTTCTGCTCATATGAGTGTTACGAAAAAATTTACATTTTTGAAACTTTTTATTTTAAATTTTTAGGATATTTTTTTCTACTGAAGTATTTTTACGGTTAGTATAACTTGTATTTATCTAGGAAACTTGTAA
The DNA here is from genome assembly GCA_011428145.1 of Ericerus pela. NCBI lineage: Eukaryota > Metazoa > Arthropoda > Insecta > Hemiptera > Coccidae > Ericerus > Ericerus pela. The sequence goes on along the minus strand of WOFM01000157.1, from coordinate 225,181 downwards.
AAGCCAAAAGTGGTCCTATTTTTGAGCCACAAAGGTGAAGCAAATGGCAAAGAATCAAGAGCCTGCACCATTACATTTCAGGTGAGAAAATATTTGTAACTCTCAATTCCATTTTGATGCCTTATTTTAGTGGACGAAAAGAATAACTGTAAATATTTGTCTGTAGAAAAATAAATTTTCGTTAACAATGATTGACATTTAAACAGGTCAATACTATAATATTTAAAATTATATAGGTCTATTTTCTGATATTTAAAGCATATACTGAGCTCGTAAGTATTTTCTCTGCATAAAGCCAACAAATTCGATAGAATGAACGAAAACGAAGTCTTATAATATAGTAGTCCAAGCAAATTAGCATCGGCATCACCATTCTCAACGACCACCTAAAAGCCCTGAAGCCAGGTATACAAGATTCCCCCGCGAGGGATGAAAAAGGTGGCATAAAGCAGCTTTTTGTGTATATCTCGCTTAATTTTCATCCCACGACTGCGTGAGAGCGAAAAATTGTACAACAAAACCGAAAGAAGATTAATAATAAGTTTAGGATACAAAAAAATTTTTAAAAGATAAGCATTTATTTATTTATTTTTTGTCTTCAGCATCATGCGAAATAAATATTATTTCGTTGCCGAAGGTTGGCTGCAGTATTGGTATATTTAAAAATCGAGGTAGTAAGTAGAATAAAAGCTTATAAAAACGAACAAAAAATCCTGTAGTCATGAAATGGAAAACAAATCTACTGCCGACCTCGGGTGTCAACGGCAGATCAATTTTAATATACCGAGTTTCTTCTAAACTACATAAAAATGCCATGCGAAGAAGGCTGCCTGCTGACGAAATATAGGCGTCGGTGTGCCAGCGCAGAGTTTAGCCCAAAGAGGTTCGAACTTCGGCCGCTGGCAGAGGTTACGGCGAAGCGCTAGTGCGTATAACGGTGGTGGGGGCGAAGGTGGCGGCGGCGGCGGCGGCGGCGACGGCGATGCGCGGGCGACGAACGACGACCGACGAACGCGGCGGGGTACGAAGAGGGGCGGGGCGGCGGTTGATTTAATTCCTCGATGTAATGTTAAAACGTAACATTGCAAAGGACGGCCGTTGAACTTGGGTCTCCCGCCGCCGGATCTTTACCCAGTCTACCGTCTAAACATAATTCTCGTATACGCGCGGTGTCATCGTCTTGCCGCGCGCACTCTCCATTTCAACCGCGCAGCCAGCGAAGAGAGAGAGCGAGAGAGAGAGAGAGCGAGAGAGAGCGAGAAAGAAAGTCGCCAGAAGAAGAAGAGTAAAAGATTATAAACTTTTTTTTCTTCTTTTCTTCTTTTTTTTTCTCTCTTTTCCAACATCTATTATTTCTTTTTCTTCCTCTTTTTCTTCTTCGCTCTCTGTCTGTCACATTACATGTATGCGCGGTCGTGGCTGGCGTACTCTTCGACGAAATTTTTCTGGTGCAAAATCACAGACGACGAAAATGTGAAGCGAAATCGATGCAAATCTTTTCGGCGCACCGAACTAGCTACGAATTTACAGAAAACTGCAATCGGCTGTAGCTTTTTTTTCGGTAGATCTACGAAAATCAAAAGTAGTCGATCGAACAACGTACTGTAAATATTAGGAGATTTTCGGCCGTCTTAGGTTTAGGAATGTGTTATCATCACTCAACGGTGGCGGCGAACGTCCAAATGACAGCCGGCTAAAGCATCCTTCTAAATACTTAAAACTATAAAATATTTTATTATAAAGACATTTTTAAGTTGTTACACGCATACAAGGGTGCTGTATGAGGCCACTTTGTTGCTTCCTCACGGTACAAAAATGTTGCGTAACTGAATTTTCTAAAAATAAAAGTTAAAAAATAAAATACACCCGAAAATTTCATTTTGCTTGCTTCGCTCGCGAAATTGTGTTTAAGTACCACCTTAAAAAATTTTTTTTTTATTTGTTGTTATTTTTAATCCAATAGGTATCTTTTTCCAAATGCATAAAATAATAATTTACGGTTGAAAATAGCAAACTCCTCATTCTTATACGCAGTTTGGAACATCAGTTTCAAAAAATACAGTTACCTACTAAAATATAGGTACTTTGTAGAAAAATGCAAACGATGAATGATGAGAAATTAGTCATTAAATTACCAATAATATGAGCAATAATTGTATGTATGTTTGTATGTGCGTATACTATGAAGGTTTGTATGCAAAACACATTCTGGATAACTACACCAGGAGCTCAACCTACGGCCTGCGGACCACATGCGGCCTGTGGAGCTTTGTAATCCGCCCGGACAGGATTTGAAAAAATTAAAATTAAAAAAAGGCAAAAACATTTTTCACCATAAATTTTTTTTTAGTAAATCGAGTTGTGCAGTTTGAGCTTCTCCGGGCTTGTACTCTGTCCACATATGCAAAATTTACCCTGCAAACCAAGTGTGCACAAAAAGCTTTTGACATTGCAAAGTTTACACACGCTACACTTGTGAGACGTACGTTCTACCATTTTGCTGTTCAAATGCACAAGTTTATTTGCCCAGTTAAGCTTGTGGCAAATCTTGTGCATGTGGATGGCCCTTCGAAAAGAAGAGCTTCGCTCGGATCTACTTGGATTTTCAGGAAATTTCTAGGGAAGGCGTCCCCAGCAATCTCACCACAAAACCTACATTTTCTTGAGGAGCTGTAGCTGCGTTAGAATTTTCTTAAGTTATAGTCGGTTTTTTAGGGTTTTAGCTTGCAAAAAACCATATTAAAAACACTATGTTTTTCTTTTTCCTCCTTCATTATTCCTCAGCCTGAGTTCTATGTTTTTTTTTTAATTGTGAAAATAAAATTTTCTATTTTATGACAATATCTGTGAACATTTATTTATTTTTTATTTTTCTTCTTTTCCTTCTTCATTTTCTTCAACCTGTGTTTGTTTTATATTTTCTTTTTCAACTGTGACTAAATTAAAATAAAATTTTCATCCATTTATATGATGTTATCTGTGACCATTTATTTTTTTGATTCTAACTTTGCGATAAATTTATAAAAAATGTGACAATTGACAATAATATTTCAATTTCAACTGTTTTATCTACATTAAGTATTATTAAATGAAATATATAGCGATATCACTTCCTTTCAACAGCTGTCTTCTTTTTGAAAATACTTCAGAAATTTCTCGATTATTTGTATTTTTTTATTTTCAGTTTTTATTCATAGTTGATGTTAATGGTGTCACCCTAGGGTCACTTTTCATGACAAATAAAAAAAACATAAAAAATAAGAAAGAAAAAAAAATTGTATTAAAATAAAGCAAAACCCCGTTGCCACATCACTACTTGTTTTTTTTGTCTTGACGTACCTATAACTGATATGTTTTTTGCAACATCAAACATATTGAAAATGTTTTTTTCTCATTTTGATTAAAAGAAGTTTAATGAATTCTATAGAAGTTTGATTCGCTCACAGTGGTAGTATTTCGTATTTCCATCCATTTTAATGATTGGTGTCTTTAAATTATCTCAGTGAATAGATATTTGTAATATAAGTGTGTAGAGTAGGTGATTTTGATATAAGTGTGATTTTTGCTTCATGAGCTGAATAAAGGTGATGCAAATCACACATTATTTTTTGCAACACCCTCTTAAAAACACAATTTCGTAAGAATAAATATTTTAAAAATTGTATCTAAACAATACAAAAACGGCAAATTTTCCATTAATTTGCGTTTTTTCGTTCCTCTATTTTCAAGTAGCTAAGGATAAATAAAAAATTTGATGTAATATAGATTCAAGTAAATTTTCTCTTCTTTCCAATAGTATCAATCCCAGGTTTTTACCTTCAATATAGCCGCTGGGCAATTATTGATCAAAGGAGAAGAGGTTTCTAGATTCCAAAAAAAAATTCTAAATTTTACATTAACCATCATTATTTTCATTTATTCATTTCCAAACAGCCAAAGATAATTGGAAAATTAGGTGGAAATTTTGTAAATTTCATCTTCTTTTCAGCATCACCAACCCAAGCTCTCCTGTGACTGAAGAACCTTTGAGTGAAATAAAAGAGATTTGTTTCAAAATTGAGACGTTAAGTTCATTGAAGTAGCTACTTGACAATCAGTTTTTGACAAATTCAGGAAGTGCAGAAATTTTATATTGTTGGATAAAATATAGTGCCAATGCGCAGCTAAGACAATGATATAATAATCTAATCAAGTCCCAAGCTACGCATGCGTGAAAAATCAATCATCATAAAAACATATCTTTTTTAGCTTTTTGTTTAACTGTTTTCTTTTTCATCATTAGTCAATAGTAAAGTTGGTATTAGCTGTGCTTGGTATGGCAAAAAAGTGCTACTCTTGAAGTTCCAGTTTTCGATAAGTTATCTTAAATGTAAGTTCTCCGTTGAATCCACTAAGATTTTATTTTTGAGTAACCCCTACATGTTGTGGGAAAACTCATAAAAATTGATATTAAATACGATTATAAGATCATATCATATATCTTTCTTCAAAATAGAACTTTCTATCTGAACTTTTTCGTTAAGTCAGATCAGTAAGTTTGTTACTTTTTGAGAACTAACATTTTTTATTTCAGGCAAAGTATGGTATTATAGGGGAGACCCGGACAAAAAGAACCACCCAGGCAAAAATAATCACTCAAATAACTTTCTTCTCTTTGATAATAGAGAGATGGCAACACTGCTAAAATAAAGAATAAAACAATAGTAACACATTGTAAAAAGCTAAACAAATTATCTACATTATTGTGACTGTGATTTAAGTTTGTTTGAAAAAAAATGCAGAAATTTCATGAAAACCAATTTTTCAAAGTGAAATCATTCAAAGTAAAAGTAATAAAACAAAATGTAAGTAAATATTTGAGTATGCTGATAATTTTATGTATTTTTGGAATATGTCGATTGTTTTTGGTTAATTTCTCACAGAATTTCACAATATTGTGAAGAAGGAAGATATATACTATCTGAGTAAAAGAAATCACATTTACTTATAAAGAAATTGAATAAGGTTTTATTTTCTTTCAGATTGTTTGCAATTGTGAAAAGGAAATTGGATAGGGTAGTGTCATGGACTGAAAAACAGTCATAGAAAAAAAAATTAGTATTCATAAATCAGTAATCCCATTCAACATTCCATTTTCAATGTTACAATTTTTTTTGGTAGTTTCTTCATTATATTTTTTTTTTTGTTTCAACGTTAAAATTTGACTTTAAAAAGTTATTTCATTTCTAAAGAAAAAATTATTATTTTATTAATAAAATTCAGGATTTAAGTAGGTGATTCTTTTTGTCCAGGTACTTTTCAAATGTTCAAAAAAGAGAAGTATTGTAATTTTATGTTTTTCTCAAAGTGGTAATAGATTGAGAGTATCTTTTTAGCAAAATAGAAAGATGATTGTGATCCATATTCACAAACGTCACTTTAACCTCCCTTCAGTTAAACTTCACTTGAAAATGACTTTTGGCACAATTTTGTATGTAAGAGTGTGGTAACATTTTATTTTTACATTGGAACTCTCATAACAGATACAATGTTCCCACATTTTTAAGTACAAAATTGTGCAAAAAACTTTTTTAAAGTGAAGTGTAAGTGAAGGAAGGTTAAAGTGACGTTTGTGAATATGGGCTTGTATGTCGTTTATGAGGTCTAAAATTCATTTTTGTGAAAACAATATTATAGCTCTGAGACCAATTCAAACTTAAGTGACTCTTCTTATGCGGATCTCCCCTACTCAACTAGTTAGCAAAATGAGTGATTAGCCTGGTTCACACTTGGCTAGTTTTCATGTTACCAGGTAGCTATTTGGGATACCATTCTGTTGACAGTTAAAGTCACAACGCCATTGTAACCATTTAAAGTCAACTTTAACTTGGCAGATAGACTTATGAGAATCTCATTAGAATCTCACATCGCAATCTGCGAAGTTTAAATTGATTTTAAATGGTTGAAACAACGTAGTGACTTCAACTGTTAACAGAATAGTACACCAAGTAGCTGGCTAGTAACATGAAAACTAGCCAACTGTGAACCAGGTTATTTTCGATGAGTTACATAGTTTCAGCACTCGCCTGCTGCTTGTACTGTAATCGCAACAGTCGATTATCACAAATGGCTAACTAGTCGGTTACGATGTTTTTTTCATCGAATCCACCAAAAAGAGGTTATTATTCATTCGATTAAGGGTTGGTGTTTCAATCACCAGCCTAAAATCCTATTTAATTGGTCGCGCGATCAGCCGGTTAAACTAACTGAGATCTTAAATGATGATGGAAAAACGAGTACTAAATAAATTTGTGCAAAAACTCATTTGTACCACCACCTCTGTATTTCCATCGAATTTCTAACGCAACAACACCGCCATCGCCACCGCTTCATCACCTTTACGGGGTCAGTGTGTCCCTCGCTTTAATAATAATTTCTTTTTGGTGTATAAGTTGGAAAAAAATCGTTTTTTCATATCGAACAGAGCTATTGTTGAATGAGCTTAGTTTTGGGTTAGTTTCGTTCATGGAAATTTGTTTCTTCGTAATATCGCCTCTCTGTTTCGTAATCACACTTATGAACTTGGTGCAACGGCGACTACAAATGGTCGGTTACATTGGCATGTGAAAATCTGAAAAAATTTGAAAAACGTAATCTTATCTTTTGACGAACGCATTCTGCTCAAATGTCACATTGTTAAAATTTCTTTTGACCACATGATTCTTTGCCAACTTCTGCACGCCAACACATTTCTTTACGCTTCATAGTAAAATTTTTTTGTTTTATTTTATAACATGTTTAATTAAAAAATTACAATCTTTTTGTTTAAAATTTCATTATTCTTATTACCGTATCTTTTAATTCGCAGGATCCATTTTTTCTGCTTTAGCTTTACCTCCTAAATGAACGCCCAAGATGTTCTATGCTGTATGGTGCTTGGAGAAGAATCTTTTTTTTTTTCTCTCTTTCTCTCGGCAGGAATTTCTAACTCGCATAACGGTACAGAGTTAAAACGAACAGTAAAAATAAATATCGTGCCTTTTAAATGAGAGACGTAGAGCATCGTAATGCGCCGAGTTCATTGTACTCGGAGGTACAAACGGAAACAGAAGGTCACTTCCCACCCTTTAAATACGTTTTGTATTTCCCAAAGTTTGGACAAATTTGTTCAGAATTTTTATATCGAATTTTTTGGGTGTGTATATTTGAATGGCTGAAAATTTTTCCGTTATTGGTGAAGAACAAAAAATTTAAGAACGAAATGTAATAAACTATATTACTATATTAGGGTACAGCCAGCACACCTATTGTATGTATTATTCCCATTTTGTCAAATAATTCAAAGGTTTTCCCGAAGAACGCAACTACGGGTGTGTTGATGTTTGGTATATTTTCACCGCAAAAATACTGACAGAAGAGGTAATTATGCAGAATAATTTCCGAGTTGCTTGTGTACACGAGTAGAACACGACTTGACTCAAAAAACATGACTGTGCAGCCCATTCTTAAAATAATTGATAAAATAAAATGACGAAAAAATTTGAAAAATCGAAAATTTTACCCAACATTTTATTGAAGAATTAGTTTTTGAATTTACTTGTATCTCTAAAGGCTGTGATACTCTACTCGTTGACGTAGGCCGAAGAATTCGCACCCTCTTCTCTCGAAACCTGGCTGGGCCTAATTGGTGACAATGATATTTTTCATTAGATTTACTCATACATACGACTGGTGTAAAAAAATTTTGTAATTTTTTTCTTTTTAGAAAAGGCTCGCAAGTTCCTCCATAGATGGGTGGTGTGTACCTTTAAGAATATTTGAAGAGATTTATTTTTATTGTCTAGTTTTTATTCATTGGTTTTTCATTCTAATAGCAGTTCACAATGTTTTTGCAGCCTGTATATCCAATTTGAAGCAAAAATTATTATGATAATATCATCAGTGTGCGCATAAGAATTGCTCACATATTGGTCGTTACCGTCTTAATTTTATGTTTTAATTTGAAATTATTTATTGCAGTGCCCAACTGTTGAAATAAAAATTTCCGAAATTATGTATACGAAAATAATATAAATTTTGAAAAATACCGAAAACTACATCGTGTTTTGACGCCGTAAGTATTTATTCGTTGTTTTAGTAATTAATTTAACCCTGTCAAACTTTCCTATTTGTTATTATTAATTGAAAAATAACAAAAACAGAAAACACGTTTATTTTAAAAATCATCTTGAAAAGATATCCCAGAGTTTTCTCGAATTGAATTCGAACATGACAACTGATTGTTGTTAAGAAAGGCTAAGTATATATTTTAGATCTTAATTTCAACTAAATAGATAAGCATTATTATGATCTCACTTAAATTTGTTCTCTAGTCTATAGAATGGCGGACTTTGAATACATTTGTTGGCTAGGGCATTCTAAACGAACGAACATCTTTAAATAACTTTTCTTCTCAAGTTATGGATTTCTTCTATTTCTTTTTTTTTGTTTTTTCTTCATGACCTTTGTTTACTGTTTGGTCTAGAAAAATTTACGTACATAAAATCGAATTTAAGGTAGATATAGAAGATGGGATTTGAATTTAAAATTCAGTCAACTTCATAAATTTTATCTGCGAGGAAGCGCGATTATGAATTCGATGATATTTTCTTGAATCAAAGGCGTAGGCTGCATGAAGAGAGTATACATCGAAAAAGTAAAAGAAAAAATTAAATTTCTTCAACTCTTATTCTGAAATGAGTAATTTTTAAGAAATATTTTACCTAATGTAATACCTGCCTCCCTGGAACTTTTCGAAGTACTATTCTTACTTAACTCTCCCGATTTTCAAAAGAGATTATTTTTATTTTAAGAGCTTCTAGAATAATTTTTAGATTTCTCATATTCCTTTCAACGTTGGAATACCTTTTTTTACCTTTTACTATCCTCAAATTCTTATCCTATCTGCGTTTGATACCTTTGTAATTTAGAAGATATTAATTTTATTTTTCCGAATTCGTTATCTTATTTTTTTGTTCTTTGTACTTTCCATTTATAATATTTAGGGAATTTCTTCGATGTACGTATTATCTCTACACTTTTTCTTTTTTTTTTTAATTGCCGAGAATCTTCCTTTTTGTAAGGTCATCTTTTGGTTTCTCAATTTGTTCTTGATTTACAGAAGCGTAGGCAGGGTTTTTTCAACGGAGTTTAAAAAAATTATTTGATGACCTTCTTTTTATGATCTTTACTTTTTAAATTCAGAAAATTTGAGAAATTTAACATCTATGCCTTCCGCCGTCGTATATTTATGAACCACTAAAGTTTTTTTCAATTACCAAAAGTGGCAAGCAAAGAAATGAAATGAAAATAAGGTGATGGGGCAATCACCCCCTTTGCCCCCTTGGCTACGCCATTGTTGATTTGATAAATCAAAATTCCAATAATTTTGTGATTGGCTATAACAGGACAATATCCATACAGTCAAAACCGAATTTAAATGATCAAAATGTGGGGATCTGATTTTTGTCACGAAGCTATAGTAGTTTTCTTGCTCCTTTCAGCGTTTAAAATGTGACGCGACAAAGTTGGTAGGTTATGTTTATTTGAGCTTTAAGGCTGATGATCGAATTGAGTTTTCCTTTTAGATCACGTCTTTATTTCATTTCATTTTCCCTTGCAGCCACTAGTCAGTTTTTTGTTCTTTCTTTTCTCAGTCAAAAGTATAAATTTTCCTGATTTTCTGCGCCCGGTTCTTTTCCTCCTTTCTTTTTTTTTTGTTGCCGCAGGCTGTCTTTTCATCTGGCTGATTATAATGTTGGTCTTTGGGATATCCAGACGTCACGCTAATAAAGGGTAATTTATACTGGAAAATGCACGAGGAGAAATATATTTTAGAGTAAGAAGAAATAATCACCACCAGCTCATTAATACGAAAGCCCACATTTGGATCCATTTGTTATTGGGGCTGCCTCCACCAAACTTTTTTATTAATATCGCATGAATTTCACTAGTCCAGTAAAGCACTTGTTTAGTGAACTTCAAGGTAGTGAATTTTCTTTTCGGATTTTAGCTGGCCCTCTGAAATCGCCGTAGCATCATTATTAAATTATCTCGTGACTCCTCCCAGTATTCAATTTTTATATATACGACTTCTTTTTTCTCTCCATTATTATTCGTAGAATAGAACTGAACTTTCGCACATGCGCCACCACACTTTCACCACTGTAACCAGCACCACCACCACCAGCAGTCTCAGTTGCCACCTCACACTACCCAGCCCCTTACCATTTCAACCATGTAAAATAACGGTCAACAATCTAATTTATACTTCCTGCATGTTGTACAATGTACACCTCACGACGTCCTCGAATAAATTCTAATTCATTCTATTCCAACTTGTGCATTCAGTCTGTTCGCATTCCCGCCAATTTGTTCGAAATTATTTCAATTAGAATATTTTAACGCGAAACAATGAGACGGTCCCATTTGATACGTGCAAAAAACAGCGTGCATGTGCCTATGCATACATGCGTATTTTTATGAACGTATACACCTACACAGACACACATGCAGATTTCTACGAACAAATGTTAAAAGAATTTGGGGAGGGAGCAAGGTGGATAACAACTAAGAATAATCTACGTGGTGCGACGACAAACCGAATAGAGCCAAGGTTAATAACCGAAAAACTTGTTTATAGGTGCACTTGAGTCAGTTCAGTTCTTGCAGAAAACAGAATGCGTGACGAAGAAAAAATGGAAAAAGAAAATGAATGGGACGGAGGAAAAAAGCAATACACGTGAACAGAATATCCTAAAAGAAACTGGCACTCGCGTTGAAAACCAAATTCTCATCTTAGCTGATAGCATGTCCAAAAAGTTTTGATCAACAATAGAAAAGCCAGTAATAGATAGCGATGGGTAATGGGAAGGTAATTTTGTTCATTCCTTACCTTCCTTCCTTAACTTCCTTACCTTCCGTGGGAACATTGGGAATTTAAAAAGTTTAGTGCATTTATCAGTCCAGCTTGTCCGGACGATAATTTTAATATACTGTAAACTATGGTTTTGCTATTTTAATAAAATTTCTGTTTGCTTTAACAGCCTATGTTAATTTTTAAACGAAACTAAATGTAACATATCATAATTCATAACCATATCATTCATAATGATCATCAAATTCATATTCACACTTTTATCAGTCCATTTTTGTAAATGATCATATTGAACTTCGCAGAATATAGCGTAGGTATGTGAATTTTGCGATATAAAAATTAAAAATGTTGGTTATTTAGAACATAAAAGTGCTGAAAACAAAATAATAACTAGGTCTATCTCGAACACCAAATTTAAACATCATAGAATGAATAGGTATTACATTTTAGTCACTGATAAATAGGCTGCTTATAATAATGGTAACAGCTAAGTAAACTGAACAAAAACAGTGAAAACTAAATATCAATGATTGAGCAAATTTGCCAAAAAGAGTGACAAAATCAATACCTCCCCTTAAACCTGCTATTACAAAATTACACAAAAATAAACAAACAACAAAAATATGGTAGTAAATAAATAAAATTGCTATCATGAATTACGCTCAGTGTAAAGGACTCAAAAAATAAAATATAAAATACAAGATACAAGTAGGTTAATTACATACAATAAATAAAAATGGTAACAGGCGTAAAAACGAATGCAATACAAAAAATGCATACCCAAAAAGGAATTTGATGGTGGGGTTGAGTCGAAAAGAGTAGAACCTAATTACTCCTTGACATTAAAGTTCAAGAAGTAATGAATTTTGCTCAACCAAGTCCTATGATAAAGTAGCCTTATACCTAAGATAAATCAAATTAAAATTAACATAGTTTCACATGAAATAAAACTTAACATCAAGATGTTTCTTGTTCATTGAACCATTCACAAACTTGATACAATTATCATTGTGCTCATAAACAGGACATGGATGTGAAATTACAACATATAAGTTGTTCAAAACACTGTGTAATGAAACAGTATCAATTACATAATCACAAAGAGCAACAATCTCTGCATCGGTTGTTGAAAGAGTTACCAGAAATTGCTTCTTACTTCTCCAAAGAACAATAACAATGAATACAAATATACAATATCCACTTATGATATGCTTACATATCTACAATTTACAAAGTAAGTACTGCATATATACTATACATACTGGGTACTGGCAATATGACATGTAAGATGCAATATGAGAATAATAAGATATAATATGTAAATCTCCTTTAATTTTGCAATTAGGTCAGGTCAAAGAACTTTTTTTTATTTATATTAAGGTACACTAGTCTAGCATAGTGCACGAGCACAGCTTAGGGTAATGCAGTGTAGGCAACTCAAAAGTTTCTTTTCAGTAAATTTTTTTAGCTAAATTAAAGAAAGCACGTTATTTGATGAAATTTGAATAAAAATCATTCATTTTTAAATATTTTATTCTTAACTCGATAATTATTCAGTTCTAATTTTCTAAAAATGACTGTCATCTATTTTAAAACTATTATTCAACAAATCAGCTCCAATTTTGTAAATTATCTAAAACTATCCAAAAATTATTCGGTGTTTTAGGGGAAAAATTTATTTATTATTCGATTACAAATACTCAGATAACTTTATTTATCTGTCATCCATTACACCCAAAACCAAATAACCATATCTGTTATTTGAATAGCAGAATCATCCTCTGTGCCCACTCCTGCAAATTACCAACAAAGTTAGAAAGGTGCTCATTTTTGCCACTAAAGCATAAAACTCCTTCAAATTGAAACTTTTATTTACCTCATATCTACAAGCAACCAACCTGACTTTAAAAAACTTTATACCTAAACTGTCTTCTTTAATTTTAAATAGCCATCTATATGAAACTGGCTTTATATTAGTTAGATGATCTATCATAATGTCCAAGTATTATCAGCATGAAGTGCTTCTAATTCCTTCAAAATTGCGATTTCCCATTCATATTTATTATTTGAAGCTTTCGCTTCCTCAAACGTATTAGGAAATTTTTTGAACACATTGTATGCATAATGACAGGTCTTCAGCATCAGGTTCATTGATACAAATATTGTCAATGTCATATCATGACTTACATTACCTAACAGGCAAATTTATATTACTTCGACTCAAATTTCCATTTACATCATCAGTTGAGCTACATGTAAATGCAATGTTATCTCTAATTTCAGAATTGACAGATTATATAAATTTTGATTCGTTGAATGTTACATCTCTAGTAATAACGAGATCATTTTTGTTGGTATTCAACAAACAATATCCTTCTGGGTTATAGCCAACAAAAACCAGAGGAATGTTGTTGCTTTCAAATTTATTTTTCCTTTTCTTTTTTGGTATGAGCAGATATGCATCACAACCAAAGATCCTAATGTTATTCAAATTAAAGTCCTTGTTATACCAAATTTTTGTAGGAAGCTTCAGAACAAAAATGGTGAAAACCAAATATCAATAATCGAGTATATTTTCCAAAAAAAGTGACAAAAACAATAAAAAACCCAATTTTAGCACACCTGATGGCAATTTTTAGAACTATGTCATATTTCATATTCCACTTCCAGTGACAGCAATAAAAGCATCTAAAAATATATGTTACAATGTATCAATCAATTTATTATGGTTAACCTTACATTTTTGTGAGGTGGAAAGTTAAATGGGAAGTTATTTTAAATTATCTTCCTACATTCCTTCCCCTAAATTTACCTTTCCTTGAGAATTTTTCCATCTACCCATCACCAGTAATAGGGGCAAACCAAGGTTACGATTGATTCTTTTTTTGTGATTTTAACGTGTTTCCTTCTTTGTCAATAATTTTTTTTAAAAAGAGTTTTATTGAATCAGTTCTGACGCCACCTAAAATCCGGGCATAATAATCATATGACGGTGGTTCGTACCCCAAGTGTGGATCTATTATAATTTTTTTTCAGTTTTTTGTTTGTTTACAAGGTTATTTAATTGATTATAAAAGATGAGTGTACTTACGATTAAAGTTTATGGTTTAGATGAAAGTATGTGGTTTAGGCATTACAAAGGTGGTGAGATCTTTCGGGCAGACACAGAGGGTGCCAGTCCATGGTATTCCACTTTGTGGGTGACGACGACGAGGGGGTTGAAACAGGTAGGATCTTACCCCATCCCCCGGAGACCACCTTGCCATCGCTGACATACAAAATGTCATGCCTTGGCCTACCCTCCTAACATCGTCCGAAAAATCCTTTCACCAGTAATGTGGTGGCATTCATTAGGATCCCGACTTCGCGAGAAACATTACAAAATATGAACCAATCGAGCACTATAGTTGATTGCTCCCCCACTACCTGTTTGTAACAATACTCATAAGGCCTGTTCGATAAGGACAAAACGCGGAAATTTCAGTACTGTTTAAAAGCATACAGTTCAATTTGAAAAAGCACAAATCAAATTCATCGAAGTGCGGCTGTTCGATTTTCCCATATAGAATTCGGAAAAAAATTTAGTTCTCAGCAAGTTCGGAATTTTCTGACCCCACCCAACTCACTCATGCCAAGTAATTTCTAATAAAAATTCTCTCCTGAAAATGTATTTGTATTTGTATCAAATGCTTCGGGTCTTATCATTTCCATTTCATCAAAAAGTTTTTTAAATTTTATTGCTTTACTTGAAAAACCAATTCTTTGAGTTTTTTCACCTGACAGATATGACAAATAAATAAAACCGTATGGTTAGTGACGTCCCAAAAGAATTTTTCTAAGGGTGTAAAATGTTCGAATTTTCGGGCTAAAAAAAAAAAATTATTGTCCATCGAAAACCTTCTTTTGATACGCTTTTATTCTACTCACTCAATTAGTTGAAGTACACCGGATGACCAACTTCAACACTGCTTTCACGTGTTGCGACACACGCGCACATACACTTATGTCCGTTTTTATCAGTTGTTTTTTCAATTTTTTTTTTGTTTCTGTCTCGGAAAAAAATGAGAATTTTTCTTTTCTCTTTCGACGTTATTTTCTTCTTCAAATTATAAAAGCGTATTTTTTAAAAAGGAACTCATTTTTAACCTAACTTATTTGAAGTTTGCTTGTCAAAAGTATTCGGATTTGTCGACTGCTCTCAAAATTTGCAAATTGTTCGACTGATTTTTTTGGCATGGGGGTAACTCATCCCCTAACCCTCCTGTCGAGACGTCCCTGCCTATGTTTGAACTAACAACTAACTTTTTACAGAATCTGTGCATAGGTCTATGATTTTAAGCGTAGCACCTTCAGGCAAATAATCATTGCTGGAAAGGATCTTTCGATAGGTAACTGGACGAATTTTTTGGTGAGAGGGTCAAGACCCCTCAGAAAAGTCATTCAAATTTTCACGTGGTAATATCCCCATTCTGGTTTTTTATTTTTTTATTTTGTGGTTGGCGAGAATTTCTAAAAAGCTGAGCAAGTGGTTGGGGTGATTAAAGTCCTCGCATGCAATATCGATTGATTTTTGTTATGCTATTAATAGACCGTTGATATTTTTTAAAAACTGTCGATACTATCGATAGACTATCAAACTGATGAGAAAAAATTTTTTTTAATTTTCCCCCTTTTCTTTCTCTGTTTTTTCAATTTTTCTGATTCATATTCAATTGTTTGTATCAGTTTTATATTTTCACTGGACGCAAACTAATTACAGTGTTCAAAGATTGTTTTTTAGTAAATTTATTAGCTTTGGAGGACGGGTCTACGCCCCCTCTTCACCCGCTCCAATCACAAATCCCAGGTGACCAAAATCATATACATGTGCGTTTACATCCAATGTATGCATATATAAAATGAAAACAAACCGCAATTTAGTGTGAGTTGCTACAATGCTCCAGCATCGACTATACTTTTCACACCGGAGGTAGCAGCTTCAATTCCCTATGATACTACTTTCAAATAAATTTTTTTTCTCAATTTTATTTTTGTTAATTAGGCTAAGTAAGAAAAGACTTTCATGCAGGAGATGAGGATAGTTGAGTTGCCGAAGATGGGGATTTATAATTAAAAACAACTCATGGCTAAAGCGTCAGAAGTCCTGTAAATGCAGAGGTCTTATATTCATACGTGGTCAAACATACCCGAATAAACTTTAATGAACTGATATTAACCTGTATCCAAGTTCCATAGTTTTATTACTTACCATACTAATTCACAGTTTTTCTTTCAAAGTAAATTTAAATAGTTTCAAATTCTATGATCCATTTCAAACAACAGAAAATTAACAAAGAAATGACGATAGATAGTTCGATGAAAACTATCGATAATATCTATAGCTATCAAATAGAGAATCTATCGATAGTTGAGAGGATCAATATTCCATAATACTTCGAGTTTAATTATTTCGTAATCATAAATTCGTCCAAAATGTACCTACCTCGTTTCATTTTTTTACTTTATTATTATTATTTTTTTTTTTTTTGTTTTCCATCAAATGAGCAGACGGACGTTACATCTTGGATTAAGTTAAGGAGGAATAACTTTTGTACATTAATTCTACATGAAAGAAAGAAAAGCCACTGGTATGGAGAAGTCCAACTTTCCTGCCTCGGATTTAGGGAGTTGTCTTACAGTGGTGGGTAAATCACAAAAATTTTGATCCGTGTTAATTGTGAATCGCTCATTTCCACAAAAAAATGAAGCGAACCACGAAGACACGAATGACTCAGTCTCCGATAGTAATAAATAAATAATTCGAATCACAAATCATTCTTTTCTCCCCCCTCCTTTCCAAAAAATAATTGAAAGAATTTCATGCGAATAATTTTTATACTATAGGTTGGTAGGTATGCATTTTCATAGATCTCGCAGAAGTGGCTTCACAAATTTACCGATAAGAATAGCCGAGTCCAATAAATCAAATGACTCATCCAGTCAAATCCGACCGTGTTGTACTGGAACCATATAGTTGAACCAGAAGCGCAAGTTCACATAATCTCTGTTCTTTTCACCAATGGTGTTGGCGTTGGGTTTTGTCTAAATACCACAAGTGTTATTGATTTTCTAACGCCACACAAGACACTAAATTTTAGTGTTAAAAAATTCAGCATGGCGCCATTTTTTGGTATTACCTGAATTGCAATGAAACACGCTGGGTAAACAAAAACACGGTGTTGTAGATATAAATAGAACCCATAAATTTGAATCCAGTGTTGAAAATTAACACTGGGTAACAAGATTTTACAGATTTTGGCATGAAAATAATCGAGCTAAGTGTTCATGTCGTTCAAGTCGGTTTCGTCCTTTAAATAAACTTCAACTTGCCCAAAGTCGCGCAAGAATCTCACATTCTTACATGACTGTAACTTGTACGGCAAGTTTAAGTTCGGTTAAAGAGCGTCTGTAACTTAAACGACGAAAATATTCAGTAGAAAAGCGCCCCAGGCCTCCACCAAATAGTGGCCGATACCACAAAAAAAAAACTGAGTATGACCGTACCTGTTAATGTTGAATAACGCATGTAGGGCATGAATATTCATTTATTAAATGTTATAAAATGATTAAGCGAAAAACGTTCAAAAATACGTTTTTCATCCACCAAATGGAGTAAAGAATCAAACAGGCAAAAATCTTTTAGCCAATAAATTTTACCTTCGTTTTACAGAACTTTCGATTAGAGATTTTTCATGAACTGTTTCAGCAAAATACGATGAAAAATTCTCGATGTGATAGTAGTGGACAATGAGACAAATCAAAAATTGACAACTTTCATCCGGTATTTTCTTCTACATTAAAATTTATTGTCGAAATTATTTGTGAAATTTTAATTTTTTTTATTTTGACTGAAGGTGGCTCCTCCAAAAACATTTTTTGGAATTCGCAAAATTGAAGCAGTTAAAATCATCTTGCTGTTACAAAAAAAAAAAGCTAAAAACTTGAGCTTTTTTCCCCTCTCTATTAACTCGAATGCGGTGGGCAGTGGGGGATTTTAGAACGAAAACTGATGCCTGCGTTTAAACGATATTAGAAGTAACTATGTGGACAAGTAAACAAAATTATGCATAGTAAGCACTCAGCAGATCTAGCAAGACGTATTAAGTCTTCTCTGTCTTTTAATTTTTCTTCCCAATTCTCTTTAATGAACAGTCCACTTTTTGTTCTTGATACGTTAAATTAAATAAGAGACTCTACAAGGAATAAAATCAGACCAAGAACGATAAATTTGTGTCTTCAGAAGCCGAAATAATTGAGGAAGAAAAAAGAATTGTCTGAAATTCATGGTTTTTGGTGCATTTCATTGGTTGTTTAAGTTGTTTGTCCACATAGTTCACTCCTTTTCCGGCAGCGCCACTGTCCTGTGACGTAAAAACCTAAATCCTCCATTTAAAAATTTTCACAGGTTGGCTATTTTAAAAATTTTGGTCAACAGTTTTCGTTTTTCTACCCTCACAAGAAAAGCCGTTCAGTTGGTCCCTGGATCCGGGCTTCCACAACATTGTCATAACTTATGAGATTCAAAGTTTTGTTTGAAGTTCAATTTCTTGCCGATTTTTATTTTGGTTTGAATGAAAATTGACTATTGTACAACTCGGTTTCGTGTACGCAGAGGAAGTTATAAAGTCTGTTCGGGTGACTAGAGAAACTACAGAATCTGTAATGAGAAATGCTCCGTAGGTTTCTGTAGCTTACTTCCAGAATTCTGGTTGGGTGATATCTACGAACTACAAACCTCCAGATTTTTGATAGTTTTAGAGAAAAATCTGCAGAAATTTTTCTAGCTGCAGATTTTAGATGGAATTGTTTTTGTTGGGAGATACATTCCCAGGGTTCGCCAATTGCGTATTTTTCATTTATTTTTATCAATTGTCTAATTTATCAAAAAATTCTGACGATGAATGATGAGAAAGTAGTAACTGAATTACCAGTAATTAGGTACTATTCTACCGAATTAGCTGTGGATAGATGTGATACTCATCTTCCCAACTGAAACTGATGCTAAACCATAGAATTCAAATTAATCGAATACTTTTTGAATATACTACTAAATAAAATCCCATATATTTGTGTGGGAGTATGTTTCGAAAGAATGAACTCGAAAAAAAAGACGACTAGATTCAGGTTGATAGGATTTTGAAAATACCGATTCGTTTTATTATCATTTAAGTTCGTATCTCGAGCCAAAACCATTAAGAAAATTGTTATTTTTATTTTCAAAACAATATAGTCAACCAACAGTAGCCCGAAGTAATATTTTCAAAAATTGGTTTCATTATCTACCAACCTTTTGCTGCCAGTTGTGATTTTTTTTTTTTTCTCAACTTCAATGCGTTCGTATCAGGTACATTACGAAAATTAGTTTCACGTTCAACTGGAAACTCATTGTTGATATTTTACTTTGTAATCACCCACGAAGTTTTAACCATAAAAATATGTTTACCATTTCCTGTAAAAACTAAATGTTCGTTATTACGCGTTTTCCAGGAACAGTTTCTTATCACAGGTGTTTTATTTGTAACAGTTATTGAACCAGGAATCCGATTCAACTTTGTAAAGTTCAAACTTTTTATCCGACATACGGTAGGTACATTTATTTATTTCACGAGCAACGATTTCGTAGATGATAATAATAAAACAGTTTATGCTCCAAAACTGATGCGTATACATTATGTGTGTATAGAAAAATGTTTACATGACCAATGAAAAGGAAAACATTTGAAAACAAGACAAAATAGGCTTCATAATTTTTTATTTAGCCATCCAAATGAGCAGAGTACTAAAGGGACGTAAAGAAAATAAATTTGATGCACAAAAAAAATGAGGAAAGCGAGTAGAGAAAGGGTAATCGAGAGAAAGCGAAGAAAGCGATAGTAGTAGGCCTAAGTCTAGGTCTCCGATGGAGGCTGTTTTTAAAATTGTCTCAACTTCATGAAGTTCAGCGACATTGCTTAACATAAGAAACATAACGCTGTAATGTGTGAATCATAATTAGTGAGCGGCGTTTTAGACGTAACTTTGCTGAGATGTGTGATAGGCCTTATTGCTGTAACCCATTTAGGTGAAACATCACACTTGATGAAAAATGTGCTACAAAAATTTCAAATGAATTATTTTTTTAATCACAGTTTTCTTCAGTCATGGTACGGTTCTTTGATTTTTCCATAATAGGTATATATTCTTACAAACGGTTATGTCTGTCCTCGCCAGGCTATGCGGTGTGGAGAACGAAATGTTCTAAAATTGAAATGAAACAGGGACACTAATACAACAAAACTCATAAATGGAAAGGAAATGTGACCAGGTATGTTCATCTCAAAGTATAGAATTGCTCAACAGATAGCGAGGAAATTCGCTAGATTTATTTAAAAAAAGTATCGTTAAATTTCGACCCAAACATTGAAAAAATTACACAAAATGTATTATACAATAAATTGTAAAAAACCCACATTGGCTCCCGTTTCGAGCCTCCGGCGGTAAAAAACAGTGGATCAAATGAAGCAGCTAAAATTCAAATTCGAATTCAGTTCCTCAAAAAACACTATGAATTATATATTACGTTATAAAATGTTAAAAGTCAAAACTGGTCTCTTTTTTAATCCCCTTGGAATCTAGAGATGGGTCGAATAAAAAAATTAACGTAAAAATCAAACTCATCATCTGCATATATACATATGTAGATCGATGCACAAACAAACTTAAACTACCTTTGTGTTATATTGTTCAAATTTCAATGTACAGGGTGTCCGCTACCAAAAAAATAGGTTTTTGGCCAATATTTATGGCCCCTTTTACATTTTCAGGATTCGAAAAAAACGTATCTGAATATGATACTCAGGCACGTACATAGCAATTTTCAGCTTTCTCGCTCAATGGAAAGTACGAAAAATAAATCAAGACATATTTATGATAACCAAAAAAATGGATTTTTGGCCCATATCTGTGACCCCTTTCATAAAAAAAATTTGGATAAGATACTCAGACACCTTCGTATCAATTTTCAACTTTCTATCTCAACCAAAACTAAATACTTTTATAATAGCCAAGTAAGTAAGTTTTTAGCCCATATTTGCAGCCCTTTCTCAATTTTGAGGTATCGAAAAAAGTATTTTTGGATGTGATGCGAAAAATAAATGTGGAGAGAAAACCGCAAGTTTTTTAATTTTATATAATAGATTTTCCGTACAAATGTGTATCCTATTTTTCGTTCATTTTTTTTTTTTTTAGAAGAAATATTAGACCAGTCAAATTCGATATTTTCACTCAATGAAATCAGGGAAAAGGTTTTACCTCGGAACCCGGTAGTTTAAAATTCCGTCTTGAACGTTCATTTCAGGCAACTGAGGAAAAGTCTCACACAAAATAGGATTTATATACTGTCTCACTTCTCAAAGACACTCGGGACTTTCTTGATTTCTCAGACGATTTTACGTCCGAAGCGAAATAGTGGCATTGGGGAACCTTTAAAGGGACAAAGAGTTGAAGACACCTTCGAAGAACGAGAAAATTGTATTTTTTAGGTAACTGAGGCGAAGTCTATAATTCAGTTTCGTCGGCAAAGATAGGTGGATTTTAGTCATAATGTTTGGAAGGCTAAGCCTCTGGTCAAATTTTATCTGTCCCGCAACACCTCTTTCCTTTTTCCCCAACCTATAGAAAAGAAACAAAGTTTTCTATACTTTTAATTTATTGACAAAATCTTATTAAGTAGGTATTCTACATAATCTTTTTATTAAATAGGGTATTTTTTTTAACTTGCCTATCATCTACTTACTATCTATCAGTAAAAAACCCCTTAGAATTTGAATGGATATTCTACATTTTTTTTAAACAATCGCTGGGGGTGCTAAATGCCTACTCTGGGGGTTTAGCCCCAGGTCCCCTAAATCCGGCTATGTATGCAAAACAAAATTCACGACATCTAGGAATTTCTAGACTTCTGAAACAATTTTAGGTCATAAGTGAAACGGTGGTTTTGAGGAATCTGCAATGGAGGAATTGAGGACTCAAGTCTACAATGAAAATAAGTAAAAATTGTATTTTTTTGTAGGCAAATGAGGAGAAATCTCGAAGAATTGGAATACATTTTCATATTGAATGGGATTTATTTACTGTCTCACGTCACAGGACACTTGAAGGATTTTTTCGATTTCGATTATGACACAGATGCGAAATAATGGGAATGGTGCACTTGTAATGAGAAAATAAAGGCTGAAGCCACCTCTCAAACGAAGAAAAAATTGTGTTTCCTTCAAATGAGGAGTCTTGGAATGACATACAGTTTTGTACTAAATATGACTCATTTATTGTGCACGTCAATATGGACACTTTGAACAGGATTTTATTGATTTCTAAGACTATTTTGACACTAAAGTAAAATGGTAAAATGAAACGGTTTTATACTAGGGCCCCTGCAAAGAGGTAATTGCAACCTTCCAAGAAAAGAGAAGATTGAATTTTTCACGAGTGCGTCCTCTAAAAAACTCCTCAAGTTGGTTGACTAAGAGCAATTTCCTTTTAGGAAGGGATGAATGAAGCTACCTCAACAGCGAGAAAAATGTTTATTGTCCTCGAGAATACTCACAAGATTATCTCATTCCATTTTTTCTTTTTTTTTTGTCACTCGATGTTTCTCGCAACGCTGAATTCGCAGTCATACAATGAAAATAGAAAAATATATAAAACGGTAAAGACGTTTTCGTCCTACGTCTTTATTGTATGGCTATGGACGCGCGGACGGTTGCAGAAAGGTATAACGATGGCAGTTCGTAAAAGAGAAGGAATGAACCTAAAATGTACAGTTATATACGATGATGATGAGGAAGAAGCTGGAAAAAATGTATACACAAAAAGAGGTGCATAATAACCTTGAACTTGAACAACAGACAGACACTGCCACCGATTCACTTGAACTGGTATCCGGGGTCTACTCGTACATTTTTGTTCTTTTCTTTTCTCTCTCACCCCTTCATTCCTATCAGTTACACCTGCATAAGTAAAAAAAAAAAATTTAAATCGCATAAAGCACCACCATCTTTCTATACATACTTAACTCAAATTTAAATCATATTGCTCTTTTTTTTTCGCGTTTTTTTCTGATTTTTTTTTATTTTTTTTATTTTTTCCAAGACTTTTCTTAATATCTTATTCAAGTATTCACCGCTTCGCCACCCTTTCGTAATTAAAACGTTGGTATTTTTTTTTACATTATTTTTTGCACAAAATAACGTGAAATCATTCGCCTCGAATACGGAGTAACGGTGAATTTTTTGTCGCGCAAATCGCCGTCGCTTTCTTCACGCTTTCGAATAGTTCCATACCATAAATATTCGTCAGAAAATTTAAAGAAGACCTTGAAAACATAATGTGATTGCAAGAAACGAGCAGAGGAACTGGCAATGTTCACCAACAAAGTAGGAAGGTACCCTTTGCAATCTTCCTTCCACTCGAACCGCCTCTTTCACCGCTTGAAATTAATTAGCGGGTAAAAAGTGTTCTTCGACACTAAATTGCGGACACCAGCCAAATTACCAAAATCACACATAAAATTTAAAAATTCCGATAACACGCCAGTCGGAAGGGTAGATTTCGACTAGAATAGTCAAAATTTTTTATTATGTAAGATGGGCCAGATCCGCTTACTAGTCTCTGAATGGAGGCCAACTTATTTGAATTTAAAATTTGTAAACAATGGAAACAGGGCGTAATTTTCTACAGATCGGGACAAAATTGGGCATTTGCACATTTTGAATCTATATCTCATCTATATCTTGGTCAGGTTCGAAAATGTGACAAATCAGCCCATTAGTTCCTGAATTACGGCTTTTTGAAGTTTCCATCACAGCACAACATTACTAACATCTAGGATGAACGCAACCCGCAATACACATACTTATTTTGAAATTCTATCTATTCTAGCGCTGTAATGAAAATTTCAAAAAGCCATAATTCGCAAACTAATTCGCGAATTTGGCCCATATTTGAACTCAAACGAGATACAGACTCATAGTATGCATCTGCCGAATTTTGTCCCGATCCATGAGGAATTACGTCTTACCATCGTTATATAAAAATTTTAAATTCAAAAAGCCACTATTTTGAAATTAATTTGCGGATATCGCCCATATTCAGACTTGATTAAGATCTAGATTTAAAGTCCCCAGATGCCTAATTTCCTCTCGATCCATGAAAAATTACGCCCTCCAGATTGTTGACAAATTTTATTATATCACACATATACAAATTTTTGCAGGAAGGCTGGTTTTGGGATTTGGAGACCATGATCGAAAAAACTATATAGTGACATTTTCTTGAAGTCGTGACATATCACGCTTCGCAACAGGTAGATTCTAGCCAATTTACTTTAAAAAGCAAATATATACTAAGAAAACCACTCCACGAAAATAGGGATAAATCAAGAAATATCTTTGTAAAATTTTAACACCAGTCAGATCGAGAGTACTTTCATAAAAATCCTAAACATCTTTTTCTCCAATAAGACGACCAAAAAGAAGTAAACAAAAATCAAAAAACTAAAAAAATTTGCCCTATAATTAATTTTTACATTTGTTTTTATTCTGTTTGTGGACACAAGTAATCTTCTATTAGATTATTTAATGTTTAAATATTTTGATATTTTGGTTAAATTTAACGTTTTTATGCTATAATTTTTGATATAAAATTAATCTTAATAATTTTGATGTTAACATTTCCTTGAGTATTTTCTCTGTATTGAATTATTAAATTATTCAACAGTGATTAATGAAATCATAAATGCATTGAATGATTGATTAGTAATATTTTTATTAATTTCTATTGAGATATTTATTTTTTTATTACCAGGCGGAGCCTGGGAGGCGTAGCCCTTTTTCGCATCTTTTTTGCAAGTACATATTAGAAATTCTACTCCTCCGAAACCATCAATTACTGATTTGAATAAATAAAATTTTGCATGCACATTCTACATCATTTGCAGGGTGTAACACCGTAAATTTTAAGTAAAAAAAAATTTTTTTTAAATAAATAAAATATAAATAAATTTAGGTTAAAAACGAATTTTTAAAAGATATGCTTTTTTTTTTTGGCTTTCGCTTCATGCGAAATAAACATTATTGTTATATATTTTAAAATCGCAGAAGTAAGTAAAATAAAAGCTTATAAAAATAAAGTAATTTTTAAAAAATGGAGCTACTTATTTTGTACGTCTACGTCGTTCACTCTAGTTGACACTAAAAGAGAGTTTTATCATGTCAGCATTTTCCTGTAATATAATTATATAAAAAAATTGAAAAATTTATTTTATAATTTATTAACACGGTTGAATAATGCAGAATGTGCATGCAAAAATTTATTAAAGTCGGTTGAGTAGTTTCGAATGAGTAGTATTCCTAAAACTTGTAAAAAAGCTGGTGAAGAGGGCTGAGCCTTTGAGGATCCATCCTTTCACGTCCGGGGCATGCATAGTTGCAAATATTAGGTTGAAACGAGGTTACGAGGCGAACCCTAACAAAGCTTCCTTATGTATATCAGTAACCGTCAGAACCCGTTTTTGGTTAAAAACCAGTTTTGACTAGTAAAAATTACTACTGGCAAAGACGATTTGTCAGCACTAGTTTAGACCAATTATTAAAATTTCTATTAAGCAATACTAGAACTGACTAAAACATTAGTTTTGACTATAGTCAAAACTAATTCTAACCGATGTTTCGTATTTCTCCCCAATTAAAAATAGGTATGACAAATCTTCCAAAAAAAATATTTTCCAAAAGTGTCAAATTTTGTAATGGCTGCTTTTCGAAAACCAGCTGACCGATTTCGCACAAGTTCAAAAATTCAATACCAAACCGGTCCCTAATAGTCTTCAATTTCCATAAAAATTTCACACCAAAATGTTCAAATTTAAGTGAGTTATCGTGATGACAACATGGTGCAACGTTTTGAGAACCCCTTTCTCCGAAACTAGAGGATAAATTTCCAAAATTTTAACACAAATGTATAGCCTATAAATTCTTTTAACACTACTCCAAGTTTCATTGCCATAGGTCAAACAGCGGAAGCTCCACAGACTCCCAAAAAGTTCTAAAATGAGCAAAAAATCGAAATATATATATATATATATATGTATAAATACAGTGCTCAGAAGAATTTGAGTGACTTATATACTCGCGACCTACGATTTATTATCGGCGCTTTTCCACAGGTCCCGTCCCCAACTACTGCACTGAATGCGATAGATGTATTTTCCTTTGGAAAATACTCCAAAAACAGTAAGATGGTGCCCCGCGATGTTGCCAAATCTTTCATCAATTTACCTAGATTATTTGTGAGATTTATTTTTAGTCAGTTAAATTTTATAAAATAGGATGACATGAATATCATCTTTATAGATATCTGCAGGTACATCCTTTGTTATTTCAAACAAGCTGTGGGGACATTACTCGTATGAGGTTTTAGGGGCTCGCACCCCTCGACGACAGTCGCCGCCCAAAGGCTGGCAATATTCGTCTCTATGACGTTAAACAAATACACACGAATGCGTTTGTATGTTTGTACCTGTACGTACGTACAGGTAAGATACATCGTACGAGTCGAGATCAATTACCTGATAACGATCTCGGTAATGTCACGACTCGGTACCAAACGCACTGCGTCGTTTCTTATCATCTCGACGGAGACAGGAAACGACGCAACGTATGACATAATTACGTATACATACGTACGTATATGTGTCCGTGTGCGTGTGCCAAATTCGGTATATAAACTCTCAGAACCGGCTCAAAAATCGCCAGTGTTCGCCGAGGATTTGGCTCTCCCATACTTATTCGTATGAAGTGGCAGAACACGCAAATACTGTTGAAGACCTTCTAGTGTGAATATCTCTCACGACAAGGTATTCCACAGTGGTGACCCCGACGTGATTTTTTGGCTACGTCGTGGGTGTCTAGAGGCGCGTTGCGCTATAACTAAAAAGAGGCGCGGTGCGCTGGCGAGTTACTCGCTTGTAATACAAATAATTTTTACAAGATCTAGACACCTTTGGCTGTCGAAGCAGAGGTCTTGACTTAGAAAATGGGAAATTACACCCCCCTTCCAAATATATTTGCCGGAAGGGAACCAAGACGAGTAGACCTGGAGGAACAAAGTTGCCCTCATCCGCCAACTCCTCCAGCTTCGACCAGAGACTCAGAAGTCTTTGAGACTCCGGAAAAACAAAAACGAATCCGGAGGCCAGAAGCCTTGCGTTTGGGAGCTGTAGTAAACCCGAACGAAACTACAGCTCGGACACTAAGAAGCGGTCGTCTATTGAGCCAAGACTCCGACCCTTCAACCCCAGACCGACAAACCACGGAGTCTGGAAGACTCTTCGCAGAAAACACAAGTAAAGAAGTCCAGCACACGATGCCCAATGGAAACACGAACCCGAACCCATCATCAAACCAACCAGGAGCAGGCGGAAGTGGTCAGCCACAGCTGACCCCCGAAGTACTTGCACAGCTCTTACAGCTGTTGCAACTGCAAACGTTGCAGAACCCTGCCATCCAAAGACGGAGGATAGAGATTCCGGAGTTCCTACCAAATGAAGTTGAATTATGGCTAACTCTCCTCGAAGGTCGTTTTAAGACAGAGAATCTGCAAAACGACCAAAAATATTCACACATTTGCAGCGGTATGCCCGCAGAAATTATACGCCGCATTCCGGATATCATGGAATGCCCTCCGGCGGAAGCAGATAAATACAGTTGGTTCTGCAGAAAAATAAGAAATGTGTTTGGTAAGACTCAGAACCAAATCATTGATGATGTGATGGGCGGAATGAAGATTGGAGACGACAAACCCTCCACCTTCATGGCCAAACTCAGACAAAAGGCCGATAACATAGTGTCACCGTCAGTTATTGGAAACCAGTTCTGCAAGCAACTTCCCCAACATGTTGTGCAGTGTCTGGCAGCCATAGGTACCACGGTAATAAACAATTCCGAGGACCTAGACTTCCTAGCGAAGAGTGCAGATAGTGCACTGGAACATTCGAGATCAACATCCTCGATCAGTGCGGTATCAACTGAGACCGGAGAACTAGCTCAGCTTCGAGCCCAGATAGCTCAGCTGACTAGTGAAATCAAGAAGAAAGGTAATAATAACAGTCCAAGAAATGGTAGAAACAACAACCGCTCGAAAAGCAGGAGCAACAATAGAAGTAAGGACAGAAAATCCAGGTCCAGAGACCGCAAGAGCAATTCTACCAGGGGTCAGAGTCCAACTCCCCCAAGAAGAACATCGTCCCCCAAACCCCGGTCTCAAAACTGGGACGATAAATCCTGCTTCTTTCATAATCGGTTTGGTGCAGAGGCCACCAAGTGCAACAACAGATGCCAATGGTGGGGTAAATCATACAATAAGTCGTCAAACTAGAAAGAGGGGTCGTCTATGCGGCTGAAGATCCCTCGAAAAAATACTCACGCCGCCTGTTCATCAAGGACAGGACAAATAGGAGACGTTACCTAATTGACTCAGGTGCTGACTTGAGCATTTTGCCAGTAGATAAAAACCAAAAGGCATTTCCTCCGAAATACTACCTCCGAACTGTGAATGGTCAAAACCTTCCAGCTTACGGAATAGAATCCAGCAAAGTAAGCATCGGTTTGCGAAGAGACATGACGTGGTCCTTCACAATTGCGGACGTTCCAACTCCGATCCTGGGTGCAGATTTCCTCGCGCACTACGGTCTGGTCATTGACCTCAAAAATGGAAAAATCATAGACAGTAAAACTGGTCTATGGGTGGAAGGCAAAACGCTAGCGTACCAACTGGACACCAATATATCCAGTTGCACGAAAGTCGACGAACAATTCCTACGGATTCTGTCAGACTATCCTGGAGTTACACAACCATCGATTCGCAGGCATCCGACCTATAAACATGATACCATTCATTATATAGAAACTAAAGGACCGCCTTGCCATGCTAGAGCCCGCAGGTTACTGCCTGATAAACTCAAAGCAGCACGGGAATACTATGATCGCATAATAGGAGAAGGCATATGCCGCCCCTCAAAAAGTTCATGGAGTTCCCCGATCCACATGACCAAAAAAGCCAGTGGAGAGTGGCGAATTGTTGGAGACTACAGGGCCTTAAATGCCAAAACAGTTCCTGATCGCTATCCAGTCCCAAACATAATGGACTTCAACGCGAATATGAAGGGTAAAACGATGTTCACAAAAATCGACATCAACTGGGCATTCCACCAAATTCCAATGGCCGAACAGGACATCCCAAAGACAGCGGTCATAACCCCCTTTGGGCTATTCGAATACCTTCGAATGCAGTTTGGACTCCGTAATTCTGCACAAACTTTCCAAAGATTCATCAATGGACTGTTTATGGATTTGCCGTTTGCCTATGCATATTTGGATGACATATGCATTTGCTCAGAAGGCGGTGAGCAACAGCACGAGAAGAATGTAAGAACCATCGTACAACGTATACACGCTGCTGGACTTACTATCAATGTTGGAAAAAGTTTATACAAACAATCCAGGATTGACTTTCTCGGCTATCAAGTCTCGACCGAAGGCATTTCCCCTCTGAAGACCAAGGTAGAGCCCATATTGAAATTCCTGAAACCCTCCAACGTAGCAGAACTCAGACGCTTCTTGGGGATGGTGAATTTCTACAGACGTTGCATTAAAAATGCTGCAGCCGAACAAAGTAAGCTGTTTGCATTAATAAAAACAAACAAAAAGAAAGATAAAACTCCACTCGACTGGACTGAAGAAGCTGAAAAAGCCTTCGAAAACATAAAAGAAACACTGGCAAATGCAACTCTACTAGCTCACCCAGACGAAAGTCTGCCGTTATGTGTCGCAACTGATGCGTCCGACTTTGCTATTGGTGCAACACTGTACCAAAAGGACAATGACAAGAAGTTACCGCTCGCTTTCTTCTCCAGAAAGCTATCAAAAACCGAGAAGAACTACAGCACATACGACAGGGATTTACTGGGAATATTCGCTGCGCTGAAGCATTTCAGGCACCAATTAGAGGGTAGATGTTTCACTGTGTATACAGATCATAAACCCCTAACACATGCCTTCACGCAAAAGACAGAACCAGCTTCCCCGAGAAGAGCTCGACAATTGGACTACATAGGACAGTTGACTACGGACATCCAGTATATAAGTGGAGAACTCAACACTCCAGCTGATGCTCTTAGTAGGATCGAAGCTATCTCGGCACCGTCTCAATTACCTTACGCTGAAATAGCTAAAGAACAGTTAAGGGATGCAGAATTGCAAGAACTGTTGTCGAACGATGACACAGCTCTCAAATTGAGACAAAGGAAAATCCCTGGTACTAATGTTTTACTCACATGCGACATTAGTACAGGCAAGAATAGGCCATTCCTGCCGACAAAGTATTGCAAATTGGCATTCAGTAGCGTGCACAATCTATCGCACCCTGGACCAAGATGCACTGCTGGACTAGTATCATCAAGATTTGTTTGGCCTCGGATGAAGTCCAACTGCAACAAATGGGCTCGCAGTTGCCTGAATTGCCAAGAGTCCAAAGTAGGAAGACATACTAGGTCGCCTCTCAAATCTTTTAAACAAACGGAGCGGTTCAAAACAATACATATAGATTTGGTGGGTCCATTACCCCCATCCCAAGGACACAGATACCTGTTAACGATGATCGATAGAGCAACTCGATGGCCAGAGGCAGTTCCTCTCCATGAGATGACAGCTCCCACGGTAGCTGCCAGGTTATACGACACCTGGATTGCCTGCTATGGCGTACCTGAAGTCATCATCACGGACCAGGGTCGTCAATTCGAAAGCTCGCTCTTTCAAGAGCTGTCTAAGAAGCTTGGTGTACAACACAATCACACCACAGCTTACCATCCTCAAGCAAACGGAAAAGTTGAGCGATGGCACAGAGCTTTGAAAGCCTCCATAATGGCTTGCGACACCAAGAGATGGGTTGACATACTACCAACCATCCTCTTGGGCCTTCGATCTGCTCTTCAAACGGACACGGGTCACTCTGCAGCGCAGTTAACGCTCGGCGAAGAGCTACGCCTACCAGGGGACTTTTTCACCCATTCGAAAGAAATTAGCCCCGAAACGCTCGTCCAAGACATACGGACTGACGCCAACAACTTTCTGAACCAGGCAGCTCGTCATGGCCAACCAAAGATTTATGTCTCCAAACACTTGGCCACAACATCTCATGTGTTTGTTAGAGACGAGAAAATAAGATCTTCGTTGGAGAAACCATACGCCGGTCCTTATAAGGTTGTATCACGAGATGACAAGAATTTCGTGATACTAATCGCAGGTGAACAAAAAACGATTTCAATTGACAGATTGAAACCTGCGTACCTTATAAATGACGACAAGAAAATGCTCCAAAGAGCAACAAGGAAGACGACACACAAGGAAAAAATAGAGGAAGAACAGACTGAACAGTCCGAAACAACACAACCACGAAAAGTTGAGGACAACCCAGTCGAAAAAGGTGATAAATCACAAAAATCACCAGAAGAAAAAATAAAAATAAAGAAAACGGTGAAGTTCAATGACGAGATCGTCAAAATACAATACGATCCGTCGGCCCCCTTGTACCCACGAAAAAGAGGCAGGCCCCTTGGCAGCAGAAAGCAGAAAAACCAAATTCCAACTCGAAAATCCGAGAGATTGGCACGGAGAAACTGAAAATATTCACGAAAGTTAATATCCGCAGCGGAAAACACAAACCCGCACAAAAAGACGTACGAGAATCTGAGAATATTCGTAACAATAGAAATTCTTCAGATAAGCAGAGAAAAAGTGCGTACAATAAAAATACGACACGAATAAACAAATCCACGTGCAATACGGAAGAAAAACATTGCAACGTGTTTCTATTGACAAACAATACCGATAACAAAATAGTCAATAGATCGTGACGTCACAAACGAAGAGTGCATTCCTTTGTGAAATACAAAATTCAAAGTACGAAAATTCAAACACGCTTAACTCTGCTCGTACTTAACCAAATTTAACCGGAAAACTTTTAAGCTAAAGAATATTGAATGCACTATCCCCTCCGAACAAGTCTGAAAAAAGATAACGACTTGGAATAAAGCTGCGATCGAAAATATTCTCGCAAAGTTTTTCATACGCCTTTCGACTGTCGACTAGAGCACGCCGAAAAGTTTCTTATAATTTCTTTCTTTTTTTTCTTAAATTTTGTACCCTTGTTTCCTTCCTTATGAAGTCCTCATCCAGCACTCCACTCTCGAACAACCCTTTCCAATTCGTGGTCCCGCCTGTACCCCAGCCTACCAAGACGAAGGAACAGACGGAACACGAAAAGGAATTGGAAAAAATCGAAAATGAGTTGCTAATGGACACGACGTCGGCGGCGGATATTATCAAAATAATGTCCGCCCCCCTTCCTCCGTTAATTTCGCCCCCAAAATCGCCAGAAGGAGCACCGGGAGTGGTAAACCCACCTCCGGAGCCCCTAGCCTTAGCGAGGATGGAGGCGAAACAACAACAGGTGAAAGAGGTGCGAATCCCACGCCCTCCCCTCACCACCAGCCTAGCCTACAAACCATCTGGGAGTTCCAACTCCCCGATGTATAGAAGGCCAAGGCCCCTGACGCTAACTGACCCCCGCCTGTCTCACCGCTCCCATCCCTACTATCCGGCTCCACAACAACAACGACCGCCAAGAAGAAGGGGGCAGAATAGCAGGGACGCCTACCAGGCCCGGCTCGACGCACGCAAACAGTCATATGAGTGTGTCGGGGCCGCAGTAGGCTCAGCCCTCGCAAAGTGGGAGAAGGATCAACGACAGTAGACTCGATAAGTCCCCCCAGACACGCGACTTATCATTTTCGCGGCGCGAAAACTGGGGGGGAGTAGCTGTGGGGACATTACTCGTATGAGGTTTTAGGGGCTCGCACCCCTCGACGACAGTCGCCGCCCAAAGGCTGGCAATATTCGTCTCTATGACGTTAAACAAATACACACGAATGCGTTTGTATGTTCGTACCTGTACGTACGTACAGGTAAGATACATCGTACGAGTCGAGATCAATTACCTGATAACGATCTCGGTAATGTCACGACTCGGTACCAAACGCACTGCGTCGTTTCTTATCATCTCGACGGAGACAGGAAACGACGCAACGTATGACATAATTACGTATACATACGTACGTATGTGTGTCCGTGTGCGTGTGCCAAATTCGGTATATAAACTCTCAGAACCGGCTCAAAAATCGCCAGTGTTCGCCGAGGATTTGGCTCTCCCATACTTATTCGTATGAAGTGGCAGAACACGCAAATACTGTTGAAGACCTTCTAGTGTGAATATCTCTCACGACAAGGTATTCCACACAACCTTTTCAGGTGATTTTTTTTTCCTTCTCTGATATTTGTTCATCCATTTTTTGTAATTTCTTTGGATTCCCTACATTCACCCACTAAGCTTAACAAGAAAGTTTTGGTAACAGCTGATTTCAAATGCTTTTCGCAGTTTGGTCTAACTGATGCGAGTTTTGCGAGTTCAATTTCTTTACTGTTTCTTTTTTGGAACTTGACATTTAATTTTGATTGGACAAATGTTTTCCATCAACACCTTTAATCTCTCCGAGAAGACAATTTTACTGGGTGAAAATAGGAAGATGTGTATCTGTATGTCTTATAAATTATTCCTTTTTTTCAAAGTTTTACAAATTTTTCTATTTGAGACATCAATTTTTTGAGTCCCACTATAGTTCACAGCACAAACATAGTACAATACTATAATACGTAACTAATGAGGTGGTGAGAAGGCCGACAAATTTGAGAGAAAAAAAACAAACCATCAGCTATAACAGTTTAACGAAGAATTTACAGAGGACGATAGCAAAAAAATAAATCACATCATTTTTTGTACAATGGAGATGAGGCAATACCCTTTCACAACAGTCTTTGAAAACAAGGCAATTTACATTATTTTCACGTTTTTGGGTTCTTTGTCAAAATCCTTTTTCAAAATAAACAAGGAAAAAATATACCTGCTACGATGTTGTCACATTTTCTTCCTGAATGAGCACCACAAACTATATAGATTATATAGAAGTAGTTGGGCTCCACAAAATACTTATTATTTATACTTTTTTCAAGAAAGGTATATAACAACGAGCGCCGTTTGGTTTGATACACTACGGAACTATTTTATATCTAACTAAGCAGCAAAAAATGGTCATTGTGGTGCACAGGTTAAATTTTGGTTCTTTACATTTCGGAGTAATTCTGAACATTTCGGAGCATTTTCAGCGAAAAACGTTGTGGTGCCCAAATTGGGGGGCACTACAATACTATTTAACAATTGATCGCTTTTCTACAGGTTCACCCAAGGTGCCGCCATTGCACTGAATGCAATAGTTGTATTTTCCTTTGGAAAAAAACACTAATGTTTTACACCTAGGTGTAGCTTTTTTTTTTTTTTTTTTTTTTTTTTTTTTTCTATGAGAAAAATTTTAATACACTTGGTAACTGGTTTTGACTAGGCAATTCTAGTATTGCCTACTAAAAAATTAAATGTTGAATTAACTAGTCAAAACTGGTTTCGTCTATAGCATATTTAATCAATTTTATTCTAGTATCGCCTACTACAAATATTAATAATTGGTCAAAACTGATTTTTGATCAAAAACGAATTCTGACGGTAACATATCCACTTACTTGCAACTTGGTGATTACGCCATTACTCATAGATGGCCGAACCATAATTAACCAAAATTTTCAAATAATTCTTTCAAGGTGACTCCGATATTGTGCTGAGACAAAATTTTTTTAATTCGATATAGGAAAAAAAATTGTTCTTATATCGAGATTTGAACTTGCAGCCTGCGAATTTATTACTTAATCGGAAATTCTAGTATGTTTAGTTTGGATTCCGTATCTACTTGTCTACAGGCGAAGGGTTTTAATATGTTTTTCCGAACAAATTTGCTTAAATACTTTTTCAGTCGCCAAGTTCAAATTTAAAATTCATTTTTGGATTGAACCACTTCGTGAGTACCCCAAGAGAGTTAGGATAATTTTCTCTTGAAAAATCGAGTAACATATCGTCGGATAAGTTTTTGAGTTCAAATTCTTTGTCTACCTTTGAACTGAATCAGTCATTGAGCCCCTTGTGACTCCAAAAAATAGTTTTGATAATTTTTTTGTAAAAAGTTGGGTAATACATCGTTTAATAAACTTTCTGAAGCCCCAAATTCGAAGAGTCCATTTTTAGATTAAACTATTCGGAGGGGCTCCTGTGACTCAAACAATTGGGTTCAGAACTTAAGATAATTTTTTCATGAAATATCGCATTGTTAATACTTCGGCTAATCGCGAATGTATTTCGTAAGTTAATAAGTTTAATTTTATGACCCATTTTTGGATCGAGGCACACGCTGTGCTCTCTGTGACCCCAAAAAGGGTTGTTCAGAAAAAATTTTCTCATATTTTATTGAGTGTTATATCTGCAGATATGTTTAGTTAAGTTTAACGTTTCTCTTCTAACATGCGACCCGGAAACACTTGTTTTTCTTTTTTTTCGGGGGGGGGGGATCGCATTGGATAATATACTTTGCTTCAGTTATGATTCTGGTGTTTGCTTGCGATCCGTAAATCTTATTTAGTTACATTAAAGTTTTACTTGGTAAATTTCATTGGCCATCTTTCAACTACTGAAAAGACTCCCTAACTTTTTTAACTGGATGAAAAAAATAAAAAGTTTCTATATTCGGTAAAAAATTTTTTTTTCCCATTTTGAACATCGATAACATTTTTCAAGGGAAACAATACAGAACAATGGCAACAAAAATCAATCAAGTTCAACGTTCATAAACATTTCTTAAGGTCAATACCATCTGTAAATAGATATCAAAATAGAATGTAATAACGATGGACACTACATGCCTATAGGATGAGTTTATAAGGATGTATCTCATCTACAAACAACAACTCTTCGATTACATATGCGTGATAACAATTCAAACACGTAATTTTCGTATCTGGTTATTGTTTTGATGCAAAGAGGAAAAGACGGCGATAAGATAACGTGACTGTTTGGCTTCGCTCGAATCTTAGATTCTATTAACAAATGAAGAATATTCATGAAAAATATAACTCGTCGTCACACTGGCCTGAGCTAAAAGCGATCCCAACACTTGTTGAAAAAAATTTGTGTTATTAAAACGTATACGGAAGCTGAAATATTTAATTCGTTCAACTATAATCAGAAACTTACGTAAAATTAATACAAACTCAAATCGTTTCAAACTGAATCCAAAATAAAATATAAGTCATACAGAATTAATATTTTAACAAGCCGACGTCCTTATTAGAATGTTTTTTCGAATTGGATCGTAAACGCCAATCGACGATCAAAAATTTCTCACCTTCTCAGATATTATTTCAATTTTTTCACAAATAGTGTTTTTTCCCAGAGATTTTCGTTTTAAAAACTTAACCGAAACAGAATTTTGTAACATTATAATGGATATTTATATTTCTTCAATTAAAGTAGCAGATTTGTTGCTCCAAAAATTTACAAAAGAAACTTTTTCCCAGGTTTGTGCCTAAGACTAAAAGTTTGATGTTAGTAAATGAAAATTTTGTAGTAAATTTTCAAATTCTTAACTAAATTCTGTTGTATGTTATGGTAGCCGAAGAAAAAATATTCTATTTACAGGCCTATTCTTTTCTAAGCATTACGGTGCATACAATCAAAATAAACATATGAGATAAAACTTGAATCGTTGAATATTATCAGATATATCAACATTCAAAAACATATAGCTTCAAACTTTAAAACGTGTCTTTAACCTTAGTTGTTATGCATAGCACGATCGATAAGAAAAAAAAAATAAATAAAAAAAAATATTGGTACTCACAAAAAAATTTATCAAGAAGTATTTTTTCAATTCTTAACTGAATAGAACATAAACTTTTTTTTGTAATAATTACTTGGCACCATCAGGAAAAACAATCGATGTGAGTCTTACCCTATTCAAATTCTGGAGATGCATTTTTATCTAAGTGGGGACAATTAAAGGCGGTAACTGAGTAAAACTGAGGAAAATGTTTTTGTGGACGATTTTCCTCAGCTTCGGAAAGGAAGACGGCTCGATGGGATAGAAGACAGCCCGCGAATACAACAAAAAAGGCCATCTCGAAAAAAGATAGCCAGCTAAATATGCCAGAAGAATTACTTGGATGGAAATGCACTGAGTTGACGATGTACGAAAAAAAAAGAAAAAAAAAGAAAAGAAAACCTAATATATTTTATTTTAACTTACTTTTCTGTTCGTTTTGTAGATTTTCCCTCGTCCATCCACATTTCTTAAGCCCATAATGGAAGAACAAACGCACCCATTTCCACTCCCCTCGTATCGTTCATAGAGCCTGTACGATTCTGTATTCAACAAAACACTGAAGTCTGTAATGGACCAACAGTAACGCCGACTTGGTAAAATTATTAAGGGGGGGCAAATACAAACATTCAATCTTGACAAAAAAATTTCAATTATATAACATGAAGAAAGGGTTCTCGACGCCCCAAGCTGTAGAAAATTTTCTGCCCCAAGAAAACATTTTCGTGCTTCCTCCCCTCCAGGATCAATGTAAGGTATATTGTTGTATTTAGGTATCATTTTTTTTAACTCAAAAATTTGTCGCCCCAAAAATTTGCCGCCCGAAGCTGCAGCTTCGTCAGCCTGCGCGTAAATCCACCGCTGGCAAAAGTACTCAAATTTACGAAATTATATGGGGGCTGGGCATACCTATAAAATTATCTGAGAGACTCGGCCCCTTAAAAAAAGCCAATTTGACGTCTGTGTAGACAGATGGGATTTATTACAACAACCGAAATTGGACAAATGTCGTGGAAACTACTAACGGCGGAAGAGAAAAGCCGCTTCACAAATCACTTCACGGATCGTGTACAAGGTCACTCATGTGTTCAGCCTTGAATGCAAAAGAAGCGAGAGAAATGAGGAGCCACCGCACCGATGTATAGCACCATCGGTCATTCGCTTCCACATAATGCAGGTTTTGATAAAACATAACGGTTCTGGTCGAAAGAACTGATGACGCGCGCCAATGCCACAGCTAAATAACCGTTGTTTTCCAACTTCCGATACCGATTAACGGTTTTTCTTTCTTCTTTTTTAACGCAATCTTATTTTTAATTATTAATTTTTCAAAAACACAATGCTATTCTACAGTATAAAAATAGTTCGTAGGCAAAAACAGAAAAAGGAAAAGGAAGAAAAAAGAGTATTGAGAACTATTTGACGTATCCCTATATACGTTTACAGGTAGGTTACACAGATGCTAAAACAAACAACAGCTGGTTAATTTAAATCGGTTAATTGATTTCTTGATGGCGATTAAGTGAAAAAAATTCAATATGGCTAATGTAGAGAACAAACGAATAGTAAATATAAACATAAACCATTAAATCGTACGCGAAATAAAGTCAAGGTAGTACTAATGACATATTCTCCGATAACGTATAGGTAAACTAAACGATGAAAAAATTTTTTTAACTTCTAAGTGAACTTTGTGCAACATGGATTCAGTTCATTTGTAATAAGCAGAGGCTCTTCGATCGAGGGGGTGTGGATGTGTCTCATTCCCCTGGCTCGATCTCAGTTGGAAAAATCGTGATGTAGTTGGCAAAATCGTGTATAACTGCATGATGACTTTTTAAAATAGATTTTTGAAAAAAATCTACTTATTAAAATTGTCTGAATATTTGGACCCAAAAGTGGGATTGAGTACGTTTTTCGTTTCTTGAATTTCTGAGGTTTTTGGCAATATTTTCGAGAATTCATTTTTTTTTACGAACTCACTTTTGCGTTGAGTCCATTGCCAGGCGTAATTTTGATCGGAAAGGTTCAAAATTTGAAATACGTATTCGAATCCATTCAAGGAAGAACCCTATTGATTTTAGTCCGAATCGGGCGCATAGTCCGTCCGGTAGGTTAGTTTATATGCATTTTTTATTGAACAGGGTACAGGTGTCAATTTTCAATTGATAGGATTTAAATTTGGTATACGTATGTGCTTTAGGTCAAGGACAGTACCTACCAATTTTGTTGCGGATAGGCCTTACGTTTGATAGGGACGATTTTGTTGCAGTTTTGGCAGATTAATGGCTCTAAAAGGAGTAATTTTCAAGCTATAATCTCAAAATTTCGTACAGGTATGGAATTGAAAAATATCTAACATGATTTCGAACTTCGTTCTTATTGGTGTTACGGTTCATTCCCAGGGGCTGTTGGAGGCACTATTTTTCATGTTATCTCAATAAATATTGCAATTCTCTTTCAATAGTCAGAAAATTTGGTAAAAACAGTACCTTCCATACAAGGACCAGATCTACCAATTTTGGTTTTGATTATTTGGTTTTTTTCCAACTTATTAGCTATTCAGTGTGATTTTCCCTCTTTTACCCTTCTCATAGTGGTCCTGAAAAATTCATTTTCTAACAACTCGACCTCAGCAAAATTTAAATTTTCTTCTTCCCCCCCACTCGCTTCCATATACTAGATTTGAACACGGATACTAAAATCTCAGCTTATATTTTCGTAACCCGCACCTAGACAACTCAAAGTTTGCTGCGCAAAGGGTTTTTTTTTTTTTTTTTTACTTGTTAATTTCTCAATTTTACGGAAGTTGGAAATTTTCCTGGAGAAAAGTAGGCTAAACTGAGAATTTTACCTTCTTTGTCTGAACTATTTCAAAAAGCCACTAATAATAAGTATAAGACAGGTTATAATGGTACAATCATAAAACTGATCAATCCTAGGTTGATTTTTTCATAGAATCTATCTTGATGCTGGTCCTTATACTCTACTCAGTTATATTAGAATGAGAAATGGAAGATACATTATACGTCATATTTTTTCCAGTTGCTCCTATTCATTTAGCATAATGTCATTTTCCTTTACCTCATTTTTCCGCGCAAATTTTTGCTCCATAGGATTCATCAAGGAGTCATAGGCTCGAATGTAAGAACGATACTCAAGTATCAACGGTGACTTAAGAATTACTTATCTTAACAAAATTATATCCTTATATCGATATATATTTTGGAATAGATATAACTGATAATGGAAAAAATGCAAGAATTACTTAATTATCGTTCATTCGGCCCATATAGTTGTGTTGGGCTTTTGTTATTCGAGACCTCGAGTAAATGAGGGTATGTAAATGAGTAATAATCATTACTCCTTCAAACGAATATTAATTTACTTGTAACGTATCTTTATGAGTAGACAAAATGATTAATAGATCTTAATTTTTTCTTGTTTTATTTTTATGACTTTGAAGTGAATAATCACAAAAACTGGATTTTAAACTTTCTCATGTGAAAGGTAGTAATAACGTAGTTGAATAGGGGCTTTGAAAATCTGTTATCTACGAAAGATTTGAAGCATAAAAGGTGGTCTGTACTCTAGTGATCTAAATGAAAGATAAAAATTCTCAAAATCTACAGTGTTTGATGGAGTTTCCAAAAAGAGCGCAATGAGCCATGTAAAAGATATTTTATATAATTAATGATCAAAAAGCTATAAGACATAGAAATTCTGTCAAATGATGTGTTTTACACAAAAAAATTATAAAAAATGGAACAAAATATTAACCTTTTCATGGTGGCAGATTTAACGTTTCATTCAGAAAGTGTAACCTCTTCTTCAATGTAACGTGAACGTTCCTCCATGTAAAGATTCATTCACTTTGCATCAAGGTTACACTCATAAATGATAAGAGCTACTTTTCACTCGCAAAATACCGGCATAAATACTGTCTTTCTGATTTTTAATGTTTGGAGGGGGTATTGCAAAATATAGTGCAAGACACGTGTGCAAAGTAATTGATCATGTGATTTGCATCACTCACCCTTTGGCTCATGCTGCAAAAACCACCTACTTTTCATCTTGCATCACAAATAACTGTCTTACACAACTGGTCAGAAACTAAAAAGTTTTTCAACACCTACAAGAAAAGTTTTTTTTTTGTGCATCTTTACTTAATGAGAAGTTGGTAATTTCAATAAACAACAAGAAAAAGAATGTTTTAGCACATGCATATTTGCAAGTCGACTTTCTTGCACAGCTCAATTTTTTTTAAATACTTGAAAAGTAAATTTTTTTTTTCATTATAAAAACAAAAATGCTAATACTAAGTTTGTTCTAGGTGACAAATTCTGCAGAGAGTTTGTAAAATTAAGGGTATTCTACAAATAAATAATTTTTATTGACGCTAACTCCATTTAATAACTCACCAATTTTACAAAAACTGTTTATAATAATTACATAACATCAAAACGAAATATTAATAATCTACTATAGATAGTATCCCATGCTGCTAAGCAATGATGTTCTATCATTTTCTTTGAGTGTATACTCCTAAGCTCTGGAGTGAGTGACTATATCCTAGGTATTTTATATTTCTCTTTTCCTTATTAAGGAGTGGAGGGGGAGGGACAATATGAAGAAATAAAATTTAAATTACTTTTTTTCTGGCACAAAATAAACAACGATCAAAATATTTGCTTCTTATTTTTTTTATATTTCCTTTTCTCTATATTTCATCGCTATTTCAAAAAAATTTTTTCCTTTTCGAATTTCTTGAGAGTATGCTACAGACCAATAATTTTTCAAAATAATCATGAGTGTATAAATCGTATATGAAGTACACTCTATGGGAAAATCACTGCAGCTAAGCAGCAATAATTCACATAGACCAACATAAATGTATCGGAATTATCAATTAACCAGAAGCATAAATATGATATTATAAAGAAAAGAATGATTTAGAGTTAGACTCAAATATATGCATACTCGAATATATTTGTAAAACTGGTCATTTGACAGAGTTACAGAACTGGCTTTTATATTATTTTTGTATAAGATGATCTTCCATTAAATTTGATTTGTTTACTATAGATGTCACCTTTCTTTGGATGGAGGGTTAATTTAAAAAAAAAAAAAAAGTAAAATTATCGTTGAATTCCAAATAAATTAATTTTTTTGTTTATCTAAATTTTTTTATGGGTGCATAAGGCCATAGGGGTAACTGTGTGTCGCAATTGTTTGGTTGAAAAAAGAAAAATTAGTAAATACCACTTTATCTACATTCATGACTACCAGTTTGTGTTTCATCTTCATCTAGAATTTAGCATTTCCATACTCTCTCCTACAAAATCTCAGAACACAGCCAGCAGTAAAAATGGCAAATTATGTGTAGCAGCCCTAATGAAAGTTGAGGAGAATTTAAAAAAAAAAAAGACAGATACTGGGTTAGTTAGTTATCACACAGCATAGGAAAATCCCATTTCCTGCCTGTTAATATGACTCAAGGGGCTCAATACATGTATTTTCACTTCAGTCAGATGTCTTAATGTGCAGGATGTTGTGAGTTGATGCAATTCAGTTTTTTTCAATTTGCTCGAAAATAGGTGGATTTACAAGGAAAATAGTACAGTAAAGAAATATTTTTTATTAAATTTTTTATAAAAATTATTTCAACCAAAATTTATATTAGTGACATAGTTAAGGTGCTACAGGACCACAAAAGTTAGGTGTGTTCTGTTATAAAATACTTAGATCCTACCTAATTTCAAATTTCATACATCTGTTAAAAATACAAATCACTGTAATAAACAAACAAGCTATTATTCGTTTGTTAAAATTATTTCTCTGATATTATTTTGCTAATTATTCCCTCAGACTTGATGCACATGCGCCACCACCCACACAGCCACACATAGACACACAAAAAAAAATTTTCGTTGCTTCCTCCAAAATAACAAATTCTACATTGTTAATTACAGGTATGCCAAAAACTGGCACAAGCCAAAGTGCCAAGGAGTGGTGCTTCAAGGCTTGTAGAACATAATTAAACAATATTTGCGAGTCTGTAAAACCTTAACTATGCCACTGAGAAATTTTGGTAGAAACCTTGTCTATAGAAAATTTTATGAAAAATATTTCCTTACTGTACTATTTTCCTCTACCTTCACAAATTTTGGAGTAACCTGAAAGAAACTAAATCGCACCAACTCACAACATGCTTTCTGTTAAGATGACTTATGGTCGGGAAAATACATGTAACTATCGTGCCCTCTAAGTTATATTAACAGGCAGCAAATAAAATTTTCCTATTCTGCATGATCAAGTGACTAACCCTGTGCAAGTATATATAGCAGGAATGATCTTTTAATCATTTTCCTTTGTTTCGTTCATCTTTGTACTGCCACGAGTAAATCTAAATAAATAATTTTTGTGAAAATGAACAACTTTCCCCACAAAGGAGCTGGATACTTCAATGATTTCAAATATTTATTCTAACGACTCAAATTAATCCTGAAAATTTCCTTTCAATCTATTAAATGTTTCTGAAGTTATAGGCAAACAAACATAGTTACTTTAGGTTTTATTAGGCAACTAGATGTTACCCGCAGCTTCGCCTGCTATTCGCCATTTTTTATCTTCTTTTATTTCATTTTGTTCGTTTTTTGTACTGTAGATGACAGATTTTGGTGAAAATGGATAAATTTGTCTCCAGAGGGGTAAGAGACTTCGACGATTGCTTCAGATATGCCTCAAAATAACACAAAATAATAAATACTGAAAATTTCATCTCATCTGCTGAGCCGTTCTGAAGTCATGGGAGAACGAAAATACTTACATTGAGTTTTATTAGTATAGATAGATACCCAGATAGATGGATAATAGATAATATAAATTGCCAATTCAGTTCCGAAAAAAATAATTTAATTAATTTGTTTTTAGGGGGAGTATGTGTTGAAAAAAGAAGCAAGTGTTGGAAATTTCACTCTCCCAGCTACATTACCGACTTTTCGCGTTTGTGTCCCAAATAACTATTAGTGCAGCAGTTTTCTTCCATATCGAACACAAGCTATTAAAAGAAA
This sequence comes from Ericerus pela, assembly GCA_011428145.1. Taxonomy (NCBI): domain Eukaryota; kingdom Metazoa; phylum Arthropoda; class Insecta; order Hemiptera; family Coccidae; genus Ericerus; species Ericerus pela. The sequence goes on along the minus strand of WOFM01000157.1, from coordinate 181,275 downwards.
AATGAGTGCGTGATGGTACACACAGTTGAAATAAACTTTTCTGATTTTCGTTCAATAAATCAATCGGAGTTGAATGGGCCAAGCTCTTGCAATCAGGGTGATGCTTTTCATGACCGTCTTTTAGTTTACTATCATTTATGCAAGGAAGTTTCACTTCAAAAATTAACTACATCCGATATTTTTATCGCGTCTGTTTTAGACTTTTTTTAAATTTTTATTTTTTATGAAAAAATGAACTTTTTTTATCCAAGTGCCAAGATAGCTCCAACTTAGGCAATACGTCTAAATTTTTTCCGCTGTCACTTTTGACCGTCTCCCCTGACTACAACGTCACCACAACGAGAAAAACACTATTCTTAAACGTCTTAACTTTTTTTTTTTTTTTTTTCAGTTAAGGTATGTTGAGACCCCCAGGATATTCTAACTACATCTTTATTCTTCCTGATGACATCATGGCATACATAAAGTTAAAATACTCCTTAACAAAATAAAAAATTGAAAATCTGTAGAAGGAAATTATACATTTTTTTTTAAATTCATTATAAGAACAACTTTCGTGGGGGTAACAAACAAATTGTTAGCTGCGAAAAATTTCATGTTGATTTAAAGGTAAATAATTCTAGCGCAATAAGCCTCGCTAGAAAAATAGATTTTCTAGAGAAAACCTACCTAAAAATATTTGTTCTGAATTTCGAAATTGCGCAGTTTGAAACCATTAAAAGCAAAAATTGACTTGAAGGAAATACCATCCTGTCGATCTACACGAAAACTGGTAGAATGTTACAATCAATTATAATACATACTTGTTCAAAATTAAGCATTTTATAGCCAGATTAAAAACAAAAAGAAATATCTTTGCCGCAAATACCGTCCGGTTAATCCACACCAAAACTGATAGTATGCTACAATAAGTTATAATAAATATTTGTTTCAAATTTCGTAGATTTGTATTGTTCCAAAATTGCGCATTTTTTAACCAAAATAAAAAAAATAGCGGTACCGGAAATAGTGTCAAGTTGATCCACGCCAAAATTAGTAGCGTGTTACAATAAATTATGATAAATAATTGTTCTGAATTTCGTAGCTATTGATGCAAAATTGAGCATTTTATAGCCAAAATAAAAACAAAAATGGTGGTACCCGGCTGAACCGCATCAAAATCGATAAGACTGGTTTTCGGCTTAGTGTAAATGTATGTACCAAATTTCGTGATTATCTGATGAAAATTGCGACTTATATCGTGGGAACAAGAAATTGACTTATATCTTACCTATCTATCTATTTATATATACATATATATATATATATATATATATAAGAATTTGAGTTATTGGGGCTAAAATTTTCCTGAGATGATGAAACGAAAAACGTACCCACCCTCAACCCTGGGGAGTAATACCGCACCAAGCGTAATAAGTAGGTTTTCTTTAATAAGTAGATTTTCTAAAGAAATCCTACTTAAAAACCATTGTCGAGAATCAATGAAATGGATGTTTCAAAAAATGAGGAACAAAATGAAATTAACGTAACGAACACAGCCCCAAATGTACAGAAAAAAGAAACATTTTTACACTTTTTGGTGAATAAAAAAGTTGTTTATTCGCTCGTGTAGATGGCGCTTAGCTGCATACTGCGAGTTCAATGACCGCTCGATAGTCTGTACCTCTTTTTAGTTTTAAGCCGCCGCCGTTTATTTTCCTTTACCTTTTCACTCTTATATTCGACAAATGGTGGGTAGAAAAGAAAAAACTTCTGTTTTTATAACCTTATCTTGCACTACTCAATGCACGTATTATGTATGAATAAACGGGCGAACGCATTCTTTTTTCTCCTATGGAAATAATTTAAAACTTCCGCCATAGATAAACAATTATTAACAATTTTTATTTTTTTTCGTTTTAAATGTTTGTTGTTTTTTAGTCTCCACTTCTATTATTACTCTTCATCGTCATGCGGAAGAATGAAATTGAAATTAAAAAATTATAACTCCTAAAATCATTGTTTGATTTAAAAATTTCTCTGTATTTGACGTTGAATTTAACACTCTTGGCATGAATAGAAATTAGTTTGATCGATTGGAAGGGTATAGTCTTGCACTGATTAGAATTTATATCAGGGAGCAGTGTTTCAAATCGATGACAAATTTTCCTTAAGAAAAATGAAAATGATTAAATTTCCAAAATTTTTCAACCGTTTATGGAATAGTTTGTAAATTTTTCTGAATTTCTGATAGAAAACGAATAGTACAAAATTTTTTTTTATAAACAAAGAGAATTCTGTAAAGCAGGGATGGTATCGTACTTTAATTTTGATTTTTCTATTTACAAAAAAAAACCTTTTATTTCGATATATATGAATGATCTAGTTTAGTTTTTCTCAAACTGTGAGTCGCGAGTTGATTGTTATTGGGTTACGAAAAATTATTTGACCAATAAAAAATTGTATTTATTACTAAATAAACGTTGAAAAAAAAAAAGAACCGCAGCTGATAATTTATGAAAATGTTGGTATTTATACCCAGACTTTTAAAAGCTTAATTCGCCGCTCAGTATAGAGTACACCACTTATTATATTCGTGAATCTTGTGAATCTTAAGGCCCCAAAAATAAAAAAAATGGACGCATCGCAAATTTCTGTAGCTCTTCAAAGAGAATTGTGGCTCTTAAAAGTTTGAATTATAACTTAACTCCTAGGCTGCTCTAAAAATTCTGAAATTATTATTATTTTGTATATTTCCAGAATATATCATTCGTATTCACTTTACGTGCGGCAATTTTGAATTTTGATAACCTTTGTGATGTTAATTATTGTGGGAATTCACTCTGTATGAGGAAAAAGGGCTAGAACCCCGACTACTGTTGCGCCACCGGAACATTAACCAAGTTTGTGCCTTGCACATTAAATCGTACGTAATTTCAAGCTGCACTTTGCACTTAAGTTGATCCTAATTCAACTGTGACAAATCGGCTTATCGCTGATTACATTATCCGGTAACAAGTGCACTTGTCTTACCTTATCTGTTACCATGGTTACAAATACGGTATGACAATAATTAATGGCCAATCAAAATCGCCATGTAAGTATTTATTTTAATACGTATGCTTGTGTGCGTGTAATGAGTCGGTTATATAAAAAGACTCTGTACACAGTAGCTATTAGCCAGTGTATATTGAGGTTGGCCCACCTGTACTTTATAATACATGTGAATAGACATGCAAATTCTCTGTTGATGACCTTCTGACTAGTGAATACTTTTGATTTGCTACGACCAAAGGTATTCCATTATCATTAATAAATAGCAAATATTAGACAGAAACAATCTGATTACACCACTCTCTCAAATCAAGCAAAAATGGTTCCTATGTCATTGTCTGTTGATTTTTTAATCCTTATTCAGAAGTGGAAGAGGAAGGGAAGCTACGACGAAAGACCCATGAAGTCTTTTCATTTTTTTTTTTTTCAAGCTACTTCGAGAGAAAAAGTTGGTTTTTCAGTTACATTATTTTAATCAAATACGAGTACCTACGCGTTTCTCATAATTTTATCTGGCAATCTTACCATTGGGTCACTTCTGGAACTGGAGTACATGATTAGAAATATTTGGGCTGTGTGGGTCTCTACCATGAATGGCTACTTTTAATATGGATGAAACAGTCGCCATTTTAAAATTTCCTTACCACGTATTTAATGAATTTCAATTATTGCTTCAGGTCTGGAACAACAAAATTTACATTTTGCCCCTCTTGTGTATGTGACAGTATTATTGTTGGTCTCAAAAACATTAGAAACTTACACAGTTGGTATCCAGAAAATGGGCCCACTCGGTCGCCAAGATGGACTTTTTAATTAATATATGTTATTCATGCCATGTAAAAATGAAAACATGTTCGAGTAAAATATGCTATATTTCATCTTTGTACTGTGAAAATTGACCAATCCAGGGCGTTCAAAGTTGGAAGTTCAAGAAAAAAGTTTTAGAAAAAACTCGTTAAAAATTTTATTAGTACTTTGAAGAAAATGAAACACTTGATTGGCAATTCGATCCTTGATCCATCAGATAAATTCGTTCCTAACCAAATTAGTTGAAAGTTGGTGAAAAATCATGCATCCAAGTGACCATTATCACACTGAACGCCCAACTAATCGACGAAGGACGAGGGTTTTATCAAACTGAAAACTGTATATAGCTTCACAGATTGTTGGGACTTTATGAATTTTATAAATTGATCTTAATTTCGCTTATTATATTACCCATATGCAGTTTTTAAAACTGTCCACCGAATATTTAATATTATTTTTCTGAAAAATTCCTTCTTCCTCCTTTGCCCCACCCACACCATTCAATTTTAGCCGTCTTTAGTTTTATTCCAGCATTTGGAAGTGTGCTGGAGTCGCAATTCATAGTATGTTTTTATCGTTCATTCATTCTAAACGGAGCATTGGATGAAAAAAATTAATTTCATAAATTTCAATAAAAGTACTACGCGATGCACACGTGGTTTTAAGGTTTAATAAATGAATTCTCATTGATAAAATATATTATTTATCACATTATCTAATACATTTCTCCATTGGATTCCGTTTTTTTTTGTTTTTTTTTTCTTGATTGCAATTAGTAAAAAAAATTCTTGGAGTTGGGTTCAACGAATATAATTAACTCGACTTATTATTTCACGTTAATTGGTTGCCACTATTTGCATGTCAGCTCGCAGTCATACTGTCCTGCTGCGTATGACTCGGGTCACGCGATTCAATCACATCGAACAGTGGAAAAATAGCATTGATTAGATTTTGTGTTGTTTTTTTATCATAAGACTTTTCCATTCGTATCGGTACCATAGTTGTTGTTCATGGAAAAAAGAGAATGCCAAAAGAAAACCCATATATGTTGAACATCTCTCAAGGAATACTTAGTTTTTATTACCTCAGCGCTAATCTGGTATTCCATAATTCATTACTTACCTATATGTGAAATTCTTCGGAGGTTGTTATATATACTTTCTGTCGAATGTTAGGAAAAAAGGTACTCTACAACCTTTTACATTGCCTTCGCATAATATGTAAATTAGGGCGGACCTATCAAACTTCCAATGCGGATTCGTGCATTGAATAATTGTTCATAATTCCTAAACACATGGTACCTTGTCGGAGGTCCGCCAGCTCATTGCTTTTGAATAAAAAAGATAGAAGCATGAACTCGGAACTGACTAAATCATTTAGTATTTGTGTTCTATGAATTTTGCGTAGCTATGCTCCTCTCAAATCTGGTGAAGTTCCTTCACCCAAAAAAAAAAAATCTAAAATTCGTATCAACTCTCGGAAAAAACAAAAAATAATTATAATTATATTCATTTAAGAAAGAAACGACAAAACTTTCAGCTAGTCCTCTCAGAAGTTTTATCTTAGCTTTGCTTCTGACACACGTAGAATCTCAGTTAATAATATTGTAGGTCTGCCTGGACTGGGGATTGAATCAGCAACCTACAAGGTTAAAAGTAGTGACAATATCCGCATTGCCACACCACCACCAATAGATACTTTTGTGTGTGTGTGTGTGTGTGTGTGTGCGTGTGTGTGCGTATATATGTTCACATCCCCACAACCACTCCCTCCAGTGCTGCGGCTGCGATGCAGCATGACAACCCAGCAGAGGGTGGAGCTAGGCTGCTGATCGTGTGGGAAACTAACCAAACCAAACAGGCTTACATCTTCATGGCTTCTACGCCTCTGTGTGGAGGGGGTTTGTGAACAAGAAAAGAAGCACTGTTACAAATTTGTATCACATCAAGGTCACCATTTTGTAGGTCTGCCTGGACTGGGGATTGAACCAGCAACCTACAAGTTTAAAAGCAGTGATGATGCCCATATAGCCACGCCACCACCGATAGATACTCATGTGTGTGTGTGTGTGTGTGTGTGAGTATATTTGTTCACATCCCCACACATATCACCAAGCTTTTAATCCAAAAATAACTGTCAAAAATCCTCTTTGTGACAATAGAAGTTGAAATTTGTTGTTGAAAACTTAAAAGTAAACTTATAAAGTAATGACCTCCGAGTTGGATGAGCTGAGGCACTTAGACAAGAATTCATAAAAATAAACTTTTGAAGACAACTTTTTGCTCTTCAACAGATGAATACTACGTAATATAATTTTTATACAATGTTCATGTTAAAAGTATAAAATATCTTATTTCGACGTTCATTAACATTCCTAATATTCTTTGACAAAGACAGTAAGCACCTACCTATAACTTTACTTCTTTGAAAATAAGTGTGGCCAACGCTTGTTTTTCTAGATGTGGTGAAGTATCATCTGGTACAAATGAGTAGACTATGTCTCACAGTAGTGAGCTGACAGAAAACAAGATCAAAATGTTTCACATTACAAAACGTGGAGAACTTCAAGCGCAGAATTCCAGCTAATGAAATAAGTCACTTTTTTCCCTGAAAAACTGAAAACCTTTCAGGTCAAAAAAAAAATGTACTTATTAGTCCAGTCAAATCTTACAAAAAATAAAAAATAAAATAAAATTGGCGCACAAACTAATTATATGGGGTTGTTGGGTGAGTCCTCTAGAATTACATATTAAAGTTGCACCCTCTAGGCTTCTTGCAAATTTGAGGAGACGGGTGTTTATCCCCAAAAATTTAGTTTTTCACCTTTTTCTCCTTAATTTTAATTTTATGATAAAAGCAGCACAATAAAAAATTGTTCAGCATAAAATTTTCTGTCAAAAAATTTATACAGTTTTTTATCCGACGTCCCTTTTCCTTTCAAAGAGTCTTGAAAACAACAATTTTTCAGCGAATGTGTTCAATAGTATTTGTGTAAGATGTAACTCTTCATTATTATCATACGATACTTTAGATAATTAATAAACCCAATACATATTTTCTACTCACCCACCTCTTCTATAATCCCTTATTATCCCCGTGCAACGTTATTTTATAACCGAATCACATCTTTGGTGGTAATACGTTGTGCAATAAAAAATAGTCCTTTTTGACAGTGGTAAAGAATATAGTGACAATGTACAGTTGTAATGCGTATGAGTTGTTTGTAGTGATAATAGGCAACAATTATTATTCCTAGTTGTGGTAATAATTGAAGTCAATAGACATAGGTGGATACAATGATGGGGTGTAGGGAACGATCATCATCTCTATTCCTAAAAATAAAAAAATAAAAAAATCAGAAAAAGTGATAAATTTTCCATTCTTAACGTTATCGTTATGAATTAGCTTGTTTACATAAAATTTGATGACCCTTCGCTAGTAAAGTATGGAAATTAAAATTTTATAAAAACAAGTTTTTAAAAAATACGCTTTCAAAACAATGTCAAAAAAATTTCCATCGCTGATTGGATTTGAACACGAGGTACTTTGAATAAAGAAACAGACGCTACCATCACACTGTACTGATGGTTGAAGAAATGAGGTGAAACTTGAGTTGAAAAAGCAAGCATGTTGATAAGTGATAATTATAACCGCAGAGTATTAAATAAATTACACTATTGGAGGACGCATGCCCATTTAATGGCACCACTCTCAAAGCTGTTTTCCCCACTCCTATGGTACCAAATTAAAATTTGCTAGCCCATATTCGATCCCATTGGCAATAATGAGTATTTTTTTTTCAAATAATTAAATTAAATGAATGAATAAATATAATTAATATTTCAGAAAACAAAACAAACACGAATTTCTTTTAGATTAAAATGAGATTGAAAATTGTACCATTCCGTAATAATGGGCACATTTTGTCTCAAAACTGATGCTACTTTTCATTTCACAGTTTCACGTGGCCCCTCTATTATATTTAATACTCTCATCTGTGCTTATAACAACTAAACCTGATTTTAGCACCTCCAGATGTTAGTACAAGAATTACGACACATTTCATTGTGTTAGTAACTGCAATAAATACGTATAAGTAAATGAAAATTTTGAACAAAATACAATCTAGGCAGTGATGATCTTCAGAGGTAATAGTGATATGATTTGCCTTATGCAAATATTCTCAACATTTTGGGGTTCGGATTTCACGACTTCTAAGTTATATTTTCAGAGTTATACTTTAATTATTTACATGAATGTCCAAAAATACAAGAACGATACTTAAGTATCACCGGTGCCATTTTTTCATTTTCATTTGTTCATCTTGTGCTGTAAATGACGAATTATGTTGAAAATGGATTTTAATCGCAAGAAGCATTTCCTAAAAAAATTCTACTCCAGATGAATATTGGATGAAAAAGGTCATACACAACGCCTCATTTAATACGTAATCAGTAAGTCTATATTGTTCACAAAAGTAAAAAAAAAAATATATATTAAGTAGATAAGTCCTGTAAGGAAAATAGCCATGTCGAATTATAAATTTATTGACAATAGTTTTTCTTTTCTTTTTTTCCTTGAGTAAGAACTGAATTTTCCCTCAAAAGAAAATTCTAAGTGCATATAAAGTCAATTTTACTGAACTAAATTTTTCGAAAGAAAGGAACGAGTTCGAAACATTCTTTAATGTTCGTCTTACTGTATTTCAATTTAAAACAAAAACTCTAGCACAGAAATTTCCCGGTAGAAAATACAGTTTAATCGATATTTATATCGATAGTGATCGACATATCGATATTTAATTGCTAGTGTCAGCGTAAGAAATTACAAAAACTATCCACAGTCATCCATATCTTTAACAAAAATATCGATTTATCGATGTTTTATCGCTAAAAACCGCTTTTCCAGATATTTTTTGTTTCCAGTTTTCTCGAGAACTACTGAACTGATGAGCACCAAACTTTTTTCAAACCTGCTTCTATACAATAGCTATCATTTGTAAAAATTTCAGCCCTACCTCAAAACCGGGAACACAAAATTTTCTCCATAAATTTTTCATCGTCAGTTTTCTCGGAAACTACTGGATAAATACGCACAAAACATTCTAAGAAACTTGCATCAACATAAAGAAAGTCTATCGTGAAAATTTCAGCCCAATCCTTTTTATTATTTTTTCAAAGTCCTGGAAAAACCACTTTTCCAGGAATTTTTTGTTTTCCAGTTTTCTCAAAAACTAATTCACAGATAGGCAAAAAACTTCTTTCAGACCTGCTCCAGTATAAGAAGTATCGTAAAAATTTTAGTTCTACTCACCCGTTAGTTTTTTCAGAACCGTGAACATAAAATTTTGGGCAATTTATACACACATTAAAAAAATTAGGTCAAAATGAAAACATGGAACCAATCGTTCTCTTTTCTCATGAAACGGATAATTTTCATCACCCCCACCCCTAACTCTTTTGAGACGTCAATTTTAATAGCTACTCCGTTTGCAATCAAAAACTGGGTAAAAATAAACCTGAATTTGTAGGAAGGAAAGAGGACTCAGATTCTACTTATATCTCCAATACATTCACCTTCACAATGCTCCCTTATCACTTTTCCAGAAGAAAATAAATAAAATTCATCACTTAATTAGTTTACCCGAATGAATGAAAGACAGAATACGTTAAAATTCATCAAAATTGTGCGGTACCTATTTTTTTCTGGAGTGAATTCAGAACATACCGACTCTTAAAAAGGTCAACGAACTTCCAACGACTGGAGTATTCGCGTTCGTTATTCGTTTGGTCCGCGTATTGAGTATGAATTAAACGTTAAATTTTATTTTTTATATACGAAGTTTTGGTTTTGTCGAAAAATCGTGAATGTTTTTAACGAAAATAATAACACTTTGAACTTCAAAATACGAAATAATAGGTTCAATTATTAAAATAGTTGAAGTGTTCCACCGATTTTCGATTATAAATATATTCCGCGAATCTATGTAGAGTTGAGCATCTGGTAGGCCACCGGAAATACTAACTCTAATTCGTTGATAATTTTTATAAGCTACATTTAAAGGATTTTCAGACATTAGAATTTAGTTCCGTAATACACGAACTGACGAGAAAAATTTTTTCGAAAATGATACTTTGACCATTCTATCGTTCATATTTCTTAGGGCTAAATGCAAGAACGATACTTTTAAGTTATTAGTGTATTTTCCAAACTGCTGCATTTAGTTCAGTGGCGGTACTCGTAGGCAGGACGTATGAAAAAACGCCGATCCCGAGTCGTAGCATCACGAATATATAGGTCAATCAAATTCTTCGGTACACAATATAAATATATAAATACGTAATTATATATTTCCACTTTTTACTCATTTTGGAATTTTTTGGGAATCTTCAGAGCCTCCGCTGTTTGACCTACGACAATGAAACTTGGAGTCGGATTAGAAGCTTTCATGGGCTATATATTTGTGTTAAAATTTTTGAAATTCATTCGCTGTTTCGGAGGAATAGGTTCTCAAAGTGTTACAAACCCACCATGTTGTCATCAGAATAACTTTCGTAAATTTAAATATTGGCTTTAAATTTTCATGGCAGTTGGAGACTATTAGGGACTGGTTTGGTACCTAATTTAAGCGAAATCGATCCATTGGTTTTCGAAAAGCAACCATTACAAAATTTTACACTTTTGGAAAATACACATTTACTGCGGTTGATGCGCAGCAGAGATATTTTGTTATGGTGCATCTGTGACGGCTTTGAAAACAGATGAAAAAAAACTTACTGCACATGTGCAGTAAACCGATGTCCATTGTACGGCTTAGAAGCATGGCACGTATCGTTAACAGTGGTGAAATAGCTATGCCGGGTATGCAATATTAAATGATGATCGAAGTTTGAAGTCTTACAAAGTTCCAGTTGAAAAAAAAATAAATAAATAAATAAAACACCTTGATAAGGGATAACTGATAACAACCAAACTCGATTTTAGCGCCTCCTGATGTTAGTATAAGAACTATACGTCACATTTCGACGTTGGTGACTGCAATAAAATTTAAAACAAATAATGATCGTCCTTCACTAACTGTTTTAAACTGGTCATTCTGACGACGTTTTTCTCAGTATTCAAAAAAACTGAATTTCATCCCCAACTTCAGCTACATAAGAACCTAAGATTTAAAAAGCCACCTAATTGTTTTTCACGGAAGTGCGGCAAACACAACATATTTGATTTGTCAAAGCTGTGTTCTATATATGGTAAACAAAATGCTACATTATGAGTTCTGGTTCTGAACAAATTCTATTGAAATTTTCTTTCCTGTTCTACCCGATAGTTCTGAAAAGAGGGAAATTTCAAAAATGTATATATCAGATAGAACTACTAAAGGAAATTTTTTATAAGACGGAGATAAAATGAAACGACATATAAGGCATGCAATATAAGTTGGTACGAATCATATTTTTAGGGGAGAATTTTTTATCTGAACCGATTAAAACCTATTACAGACTCCGGTCAGTAAATTTGACACTTCTTAAGGAGAAAAAAAAAAATTCTCTTTTAAATTCTAACGTAGAAATAACCGATTCAGAAAACTATATTCTCTATCTTTTCCAAATTTACTGAAGACTAGTTTCACACTTTTCCGAATCGAACAATCTACTCTTAAAAAATGCTAAAAGTGGTGCGCTATTTGGTATTTACTATATCGAACTATCGAACAGACCTCATATCGTTGATGCGAGGTCAACGAACTGCGAAGTTGTAACAAGAGAAATAAGATATAATTCTTTCAACTTTACCTCAAATACGATGTTGGCTTGTTGATTGTTCTTGCAGCCAGTCTCCAAGTCATGATTCTGGCGGATTTGATTATTTTCGTACACAAATTCACTATTTTTATTTTCACATCACACAATGATACAAGAGGGAATCAGAAAAAAAAAAAACAAAAAACAAAAAAAAACAAATGTTAATACTAAACAACGACATTCACAAATCGAACGACACTCTTCTTCAGTTCAATTCACAAAATCAGGAAATGAAAAAATGAACTATCAAATTCAAAATCGAGGTCACGCGTGTAGGCGGCAGTAAATCACTAATTAGGCTAATTATTATTAATGAAAATAGTTTACACCTAGGCAATCGAAAGAAAAAAGAAAAAATATATTACAAATAATGATGAAGAAAAAAAATCATGAAAAAACGATAGACGATAACACGTAAAGTTGGTCCAGCGTTCTCGCGCATATCGATACAAAATCTTTCAATTATTGTCCATTTTTTTTTTGGGGGGGGGGAAAGAGGAACAACGAAGTTTTACTAATGCACTGACAACCAAGAATCAATTAGCTCGGTATTATATACGAGTAATTTTACATCGAGGAAAAACAAGCAACAAAAGAGAAACGATCGAACTATTAAATGGAAAGAAAAGAAAAAAATAAAAAAAATAGTGTCACAACGAATGCACAAAACACGTACGATTCGAACCGAGTACACGCAAATATTGACCCGGTAAAGGAATATTTTAAAAACAGTGAAAATTCAAATAAAAGTTTAAAAAAAGAAGAAAAGATTTTTTCTCACTTCTCATAAATGATGTGAAGCTGGAGTTATTGAAGAGAGTATATTTTAGAGGAAAAAGACGACCAAGTAGCGTGTTATGTTATCGGTGTGGCGACCGCGTGTTTCGGCACAAGTCGTTGACCTCAGTAGTCGGTCGTCGTCATCCAGCGATACCGCGCGCCTATCATCATCATCATCATCATCATCATCATCATTATCACCACACTCGTTCGCTGGCTGTCTCTCTCATCCTCGTTCACTTCGTCCTTCCTTCTTTCTTTGCTTCGTTCTTTCGTTGTATATATGTAGGTTTGTATATATACACACACACGTACACTACGGACGGCAGCAGCTGCTGTGACGTAGTAAAGCAGCCGTATTGTGGTGGGGGCGAACGCATATAAACGCTGTAAATAGGGGAATCTCATCATACACTACGTTTAAAAAAATAGGAAAAAAATTAGGAAGAAAAAAAGCGCGCCCAAGCCCAACACCCCTTCCGCAAAATGCCCGTTATACAGTGTTACCAAGAAATGACGTAAAAAGATTTTTGTAGATTTTTTTTCTCTTCCGTTTTAAAAAAAAAAATTTTATCTCCTCCGTTCCTTTTAAATTGAATTATTCTCGCTTTGTTTTACACGTACGTTTTGTTATAGGTTTGTCTTCGGTCATGTAATATTATTATTATTATTATTATTATTATTATTATTACGTATGCACATTCACTTTTCACGTTATTTGAACTCGCATGCCTCATCCGTACCGTATACCGTATTGTGATGTTGTTTAATGCCTACTTCCGGAAAAATGTTCATCCGTTCAAAATCGTTCATTGACCGATTCACACATTTTCTATTGAAGAGTCTGACCGGATAAGCTCGAAAAAATTACGCATCAGATCCGGAATTGTCAGTTTGAAAATTTAGCTCAAACCTGAAAGACTAATCTTCCACTTACTCGAAGAAATCAGAATGCTGCCAATCGTAAGTCCATTCGGCCAAAAATAAAAACTCTAAGGCAGCAATGCTTAGCTAGAAAATCCAGTTTGCCAAATGGAGATAGCGATGAGACAGAGATGTAAATAAAGATGGAGATGGAGATGGTGATGGTGAGAGAGAGAGTAAGAGAGAGAACTTACTTGAAAACATTGGAAAATAATATCGACAGTAATCTGTATTTATAACGATATTAATCAATATTTGTAGAGACCACCTATCCTCCTCCTCTCACACTCCTGCAAACACTCGACTAAATTTCTTTAAATACTTTCAAACTTTTACTCTTGGCTACACTGTCACATCATTCCGCCACTCATTCATTCATCTCTGCTCATATTTGTTTATCTCATACTCTACATGCTCTGTATATGATTTACATCTTTGCTGCAATTGCACACACTTCTGAGACATTACTTTGAGTACATCTTTGTTTTTTTTTACACAATTACTCTGCTGCACCAATCCATAACCTCTATTAGGTAGCATCGCATGGTAACAATCTTCATATCTGAAACAAATTTAAAATTTCTTAATTTAAAATCATTAGTAACTAAAAGTTTTGTGAATCTTTTAAATAATTGAACGGTAATTTTTGTGTAATTTTGGTAATTTTTGAAGTTGGGTAACTTTGTTCCAACTAGTTTCTTTGTTTAAACTTTCGAGCTACACCCTAATTTCATTGAAAAGTTCGTGAATGCTCTAAATGTAAAAATTTTGTCGTTTGCTAAAAAGATTTTTGCCCTGCTTGTGTATAAAATCTAGCCAAGTTTTTGAATTCTCAAGACTGTCATCGATTGCTGAACTTATCAGGAGCTCCGCTTGTGTTACCTGAAAGTCTGTATAATCATTAGTTGCTGCCCCATTTATGTAGAACTAATTCGCCAAAGTTGTGAATAGATAAAAAATCATCTTAAGCTGTCACAAATTGATCAGAAACCTACAAAAAAGCTTTAAACTGTCAATGTCAAATTAGTTAGTGATCACATAAATCATCTTTAATCATCATTTGGTTTATCTTTACATCTCAAAATTTATTTAAACTGCTGAAAAATTCACTAAAGTTCATCGTCACGCAGTTGAAGTGCTGTAATCTAAATTCAATTGTTCATTATAAATTCATCAGAAGCAATTCAGTCACTACGAGGAAATCTTAATCAATGTCATATTGATGGTCAAAATCTGAAAAACCAGTAATCACGCTCAAAAAATTGTCTTTGGGTGAAAAAGTTAGTTTAACTAATATAAGGTATTTAAACATTTAATCATATTTTTTCGTATTTTTGTGCATTTTATTTTTCGTAGAGTCAAAATTTTATGTGTATATTTGAAAGTGTTTTTGGATAATTTTGGCCATTTAAATTTTCAAAATCAGACAATTTGCAGCAAATTGATTGCAAATTTTTGCAACCACTTTGTTCTGGAGTGTACATTTTATTACATATGCAAAGCTCGTTTTGTTCTTTCATTCATTCTTGTACACTTGTTCTATTGTTCAGTGCAATGAACTCTTGCATATCTATTATTACTCATTCATATATTTCGTTGGTGTGGTTATCAAATGTCAACCACCATTTCATCAGAACTTGAAATTTTTTGATTTTTGCACAACTTTTTTGACTGAACATTATGGAATAATTTTCATGTGATTTTGTTTTACAAAAACAAAAGATTTTTATTGAATTTAAATTATTTAAATTATTTTTTCAAATTAGTTTCACACAATTTACCTGATTTTTTTCAGGATTTTGATTTTATTTATTTATTTATTTATTTATTTATTTACTTTTTATAATTCAAGATTTTTTTTCCTCAAATTATTTTTATTTTGAATTGGATTTTATAAATTTTTTTTTGAAATACGAAACTATATCCTCTCTAAATCATTTTTCTTCCTTTTTTTGAAATTTTTCATTTTTTAGATTTAAGGTGTTCAGATATTTGAATCAAGAACATTTCCATCTTTCCCTGTTCTCCTTTTAATAATTATTATACAGTGGTACGTCTTCTGCTATTTGAATTAATTATTTATTTATTTGTTGAATATTTTTGAATTCAATTGGATTTTAAAAGTCTTGTTTCTTTATTATTATTATTTTTTTTTTTATTGAAGGAAGTGTCCAATCTCATCTTTAACATATGTTCTCTCATGCCCTACTTAGACCTTCATTTTTTATTTTTTATTTATACTTTTACTTGGGAAACATACAGGACAAATTTGAAAATCTTTCATGATTTATTACAAAGTTAGGTTAATACAGGTATGGCAATCTTAGTCTAGCAGCATTTGCTGAGGATTGTATCTATTGAATAATTTTTTTTCCTTTTTTTAAATTTATTTTCATTTAGTCACTCCATTAAATATGGCTACTGAATCTAATGATTGTGTGTCAAATATGGCAATGGTTATGAAGGATGATGAACAACAATTATAAGCACATTAGTAGGTAGAGGATGTTAAACTACCATCTTTCCAGGTCCTAAAGAGGCATGTTATATTTTCACATCTCAAGAGGAAAGATTAAGCTCTAAATGGATTAAATTTTTTCAAACTTAGGAAAGGCCCAAATCCCAAATTTTTGAAAGATTAGAAGTATTCTCCATCATGTCAAAAAATGTGATGTCTTTGAAATTTTTGATCTTCTAGATGCCTGATATTGTAATCAAACCCTTACTAATATAATGCTTCTAAAATCCAAATTTCAGTCCCTCCACTTTGATCCTAGGGAAGATAATATTCCGTCATTTTTAGAATATTTTTCTATTTTGTGTGAAGAATTGTATGATGCAAATTACTTCCTTTCTAAATCCGTTGAGTTAGATCAATTAATGATGTCCCTCCCAGAAAAATTTGATAGTTTTCTCTGAATTTTGTCAAATTGAACATGATAAAAGAACTACACTCTGTTTAACTAGAATGATCCTCGAAAAATGTGATCAAATTGAATATTCAAATAGAACTTTCCCAGGGTTTGATCCGCCCAAATCTTCTTGTCAACCAATGCAAAATAATAGGAATTTTCGAAACACTCAAAATTATAATTCAAATTCTAATTCCAATAACAACTCAAATCCTAATTATTCAAACATATCGTACTCAACTAATTAGCCACTTGTGATAATCACTCATTTTGTTAACTAATTGATTAAAATACTATTTTTCAGTGAAGAAACAAACAAAACAGTTAAGAAAAGACTCATTTCTACACTAGTGAATAAATTAAATTTTATTCAGTAAAGAAATAAACAAAAAACAATTAAGAAAAAAGTCATTTCCACGTACTGGTGAAGAAATGAAATTTTTTTTTTAATTGTTCCAAATCAATTTGGAAATCTCAAACTTTGCTAACTTAAATCAATTCAGTAATAACCTCTTTTTAGTGTATAAGTTGAAAAAAACTTTTTTACATGAAAATTGAACATGTATTACAAACAACGAACATAACTGAGATCAGCTATTTTGTTAAATTCTAAAAACGTTACTGCCATTTATATATAGTTTTCAAAATTCTCATACACTTTTTGTCTGAAATTATTCAATTTAACTTTTAAACAAAATTTTGAATTTATTATATTGGTAAGTTATATTGCTTACAAAATTTTTTTCTACCTTTGTAAAATACTCTTTTTAACAAAAAATAATCTAATGATGTGAATATTCGCAAACAGGGTACTCCTAGTATATATATATATATATATATATATATACAGTAAACTCTCGATAATTTGAACCTCCATAAATTGAAAAACTCTATAAATTGAAGAGTGTTTTTCCAAAATTGGATAAATCACATTTTTAAAATTTCGAGATTATGATGGTAATACCTATTTGGGCATGGGTTTTATCATCTGGTAACTTTGGCAGCATCCTATCTAGCATCGTTTTTGCATAATACCCAGTTGAAATTCAAATGTGTTGTTTTTGTTTTTCCAAAAGTTGATAAGTCTTTAATGCTGCTACACTTTTGCCCCCAATTTGCCACTCAAGAGCCATGGAAATTGTGTCTGAGAATTCCAATGAGATAGCTTTCAACTCCATGTTTCTGATACATACTTTGGTACTCGTCACCCTATGGAGATTATTAAAAAAAAATTCAGAAACAAACTAGCATTGACAGGACATAAGCCAAAACTATAAAAATATCTGAGGTATTTCTTAAGCAAAAAAAAATGATGTGTTAAAGCTGTAGCCATTCTTAGACCTAATTGCAGATGAGTCTGCTTACCTTAATCAGGTACTTGCAAGAGTTGAAAAACAAAAAGAGGAGGTTATTAAAAAAATGAGAAAAGCTACAACTGTTGTGGAGAGTGAGGAAGATGAGGGTCTGGAATTATAATATATTATTATTTTTGTATTAAGTCTAATTTTTTCAAATTATTATATTTTCAATCAAATTATATTAAAATAAAGTTTGTATTTCTGAATTTTGTAGTAAAGTTTTGTCAATCCTTTTTTTTTTTTTGTTTTGAGGGGGAGATTCGAATTATTATTGTGTATGTTATTAGGTAAACTAATAAAAATCCGGACTCAACATTATTTTTGCCTCGATCCAACAACTTTTAAAAAAATCTCTTTGCCAAAACTCGATAAGTCCACTTTTTTTTTAATGATCCTATGTCTCATACATTCAACATACAGTAATGGCTACAAGCAGTATCAATGTGAGAAAGTTCAGTCTGACTATTGCCATAAAATTGAAAAGAAAAAATTCTCATCCCTAATTCTGAGATACTTTTTTTTAATTATCTCAAAAACAGTTTTTTGGACTTCTTAAGTTTTGGAAAAACACTCTTCAATTAAAGAAATACGCTTGCCTCTTGAGAAAACCTCGATTGTATGAAAAAAATGCATGTATTTTAGTCACCTTGTCTAAATGAAATTTTCTAAGCTCGTAGACACATGATATTTTGAAGATTTTCATTGGATAACCTCTATAATATGAAAGTTACATGTTTTCACAAGCTCATAACATACCTATCTTATCTTGTTAGCCTACTTATCGCCTCTTTCTTATTTTTATTTCTACCCACGGCTATTTAATTCACTTGCAATGATCGTAAGTGCATTGTGTGCCACCTGGTGTACATGTTTTTGCTAGTGTTACAATATGTCAAATGAAGAGAACAAACATAAAGAGAGTGTTGCTGTTACCAAGAAAGAAGTGTGAGAGTTGTTGAAAGTTGTACGGCAGTATTTGCAGAGGACCATCATCGGTGATAAAGTATTTGATGCTCTGGTTCATATTAAAAATTCTATAGATAGGGCAGCACTGATGTCATTGAGTCAAAAAAAGATAACAGATTTTTTCAATTTAAGATAATTTTCATTCGTACATTATCTGTGCAATAAAAAACTCGTTACTTTGAACTTCTTTCGCAAATCACTCTTTAAATTTAAACCTCTTTACTTTGAAAACCTCTGTAAAATGAATTTTTTGTTAGGCCTCCTGAACTTTAAATTATCAGAGTTTATATATATATACACACACTTATATATATATATCTAAAAACAAATTAAGTCAAAATGAAAAAATGGTACCAATAAATTGTCTTCTTTTCTCATGAAATGGATAATTTTTATCGTCTCCACCCCTAACCCTTCCATCCCGTTTGCAAGCAGACTGGGTGAAAACAATTATAGGCAAGGAGGAAAAAACTTGTCCTCACGAATGAAATCACATTTTATAATAGCTGTGTTCGAGCTAGCGAAAAAGTGCGATGTTTAAAGTTGTAGATGTTGACCATTTTGGTTAAAAGTGATCGTTCTCAGTTCAACCCAACGGGTCCGTTCTATGAGATGACAAAACCCGAAAATATTTATAGGTATGTAAAACAGAACAATTATAGGAAGTTTTTGATGAAAGGGGAGTATATGAATGCAATATTATTTTTAAATGAAAAATTTTTTTTCCAACCTACTCAAGTTTGGAATTTCGGTACTTTGGAAAAATTTTTTTTTACGTTCTACCCTGAAAAATCGGACAGCCACTTCAGAGCTTTACCTAGTTCTGTACTTTTCTAAACTCAGCAGCAGCTCTTATTAAAAAATATTGAAAGAGTCGAACTTTCTTTCCTCATTGAATAACTAAAATAATTATATTTTTTGTTACTCGTTATATGAAACTATTATGATAGATAATCGAAAAAAATAGTTGAATCTACAGGGTGGAAATCAACGATCCTTTTGAAAATTAATAGGTAGGTATGTACCACTGCTCAATATGAAAATAAGGACAGAACTTTTAGAACTTTTTTAAAAACACGCGATTCGATTTGGAAAATTGAGGCATCAGTTCTCTGAAGAAGCTGTGATTTTCACAAAAAGTGCTAAATTTCATTACCCCAATAAGTTTGAAAAAACAAATTCACTTCTGAAAATGTGATTATATTGCATAATAAGCACTGCGTGGGTCTTTCACCTCCTTATCCAACAATTTATTCAAATTGCTCCGTTGAATTTAAGATATTAATTAGTTTTTCTGCTTCACTGAACTGACATAATACTAAATTCGTAGGGAAATAATGAATAATGAGAATTTACTTTTATCAGAATTCGACCACAAATAAATTTTTAAATAAAGCATTTTTGTTCTATATATCGAAAACAGCTAGCCAATGACGTGAAATCTGATAACTTTTTCACACCGTCAAATTAATTTACATAAATTTTTTTCGGCGAAAGTATGATTCTCTTGAGTATTGAACTTTTTTCTCTTTTCATTAACAAAATTTTTGAATTCTAGAATTATTGAACGACCACACCCTGGTTAAGTGAATATCAGAATAAACTCCGGGAGAGTAACACACAATGGTATTCTAAAATATACTCCAAATATAATACTGTTGTTATAGTCCATCCCAAAGAAGAATGAGGACGTTATGGAGACGTTAACAATTCAGAATGACCTAAAGCACAAAAACATGTTATTTTTAAACAACATTTTTGGATGCAACCTTCTTTAGTGTGAATCTAATCCCCCATTAGAAAATGGAAGCTAAAGATACGCACTCTGGGGGCAAAGATCGTAATCGGATGAAAACAGGATAATGTGAAATGAGGTTTGACTTCCAAGAAAAGAAACAAGTTAGTTAGAGATACTATAATACAATAAACAAAAGTACAATTTACAAGTTTGAGGAAGATGAACGATCTCCCTCCATTACAAGATTAAAGTTTGAGTGGGAAATGAGTTTCAGCGTCCTCGGGTGAACAAAAGAAAAAAAGTTGTGTTTGTTCGCACAACCTGAAAGTGTTAGTTTACATTGTCGAAAGTAGCAGCGCTAACGGTTAGTGAGCGAGTGCAGGTGGAGTGTAGAACAACACAATGGATGAAAATAGGTATAATATGAATTGATTTTGAAATGCAAACATTTCTTTTAAAAACAAGTTTATATCATTACATTTGCGTAATATTTGAAAATTATTCTCTGACAATTAGCGATCATCCATATTAAAATCTTTCCCATTCTCAGAAATTCCACGAAAAATATATCCTTATGTTTTCATCCTGTAATGATACTTAAGGCGAGTTAAGCGCTCCTTGTGGAGCCTCCACTTTTTAAAAGGAAATTAAATACTATTAACAGAAACGGAACAGATTTATTTCGTTTCTATTACAGTAATGGTACTTTGAAAAACTGAAATAGTGGTTAATGTTTTTGATGGTACTGTCATCTGATTTTGTTTTTGTTATTATGATAGTAATGTTATAATAATTTTGGTAATGTTTCAATAACGTTGTTTCAACATGTTTAATTTTTTGATATTGTTACAATACCTAACGTTAAAAATAAAAATATTGCTACTTAATTTTAGTTGCTTGATTCGTTTCTGATTCTAGTATCTCACCCCTGAGTTTGTGATAACAGGCACATTTTAGTCATAGAGCTTTAAATATAATAGAGGACGCACAGTAATCTAAACATTATTTGAAAAACAGCACCATTCTTAAAGGTAATGTCCTCACTTATTTGGTACAGAATTTGAATTTGCTTTCTCCTTATTCAGGCCTGTGGGCAATAATCAGAAATTTGTTTCTTCCAATTATTTAATTAAATGAATAAATAAATATAACTATTAATTTAGAAATCACAATCAACACAAATTTTGTAGATAAAAATGAGATTGAAAATTATCAGTACATTAGGAATGGAGGATATTTTGATCATGAATGTGGTGCTGTTTTTTGTTTCACATATGTCCCTCATTTTATTTAATAATCTGTGACCTTGACATGGACAAAGTATAGAATACCTATATGCTCCATCCCAAATAATAATGACATAATGTCCTTTGAGCTGATGGACTAGAGAGGAAAGGAAAAGGTAGAATGCATATAGAATGGTTTTGTTCACATCAATATTTTTAGCTTTACATAGTTGTAAAAGGTGAATGTCTCTATGATGTCAAATGAGCAGATTGACCAGGAAAGAAAGGAAGGTAAATATTTACACTATTCAACAATAGCTGCATCTAAAAATGTTGTTCACAATTTGAATTCTATATAAAATTTTGTTACTAAGTAGCCGTTGACCTAAAATTATGCAGTTAAAAACAATTATCTCTTTCAAAATCATGACAAAAACAGATTTTTTGCAACACATGCACAAAAGAACGAGTTTTACATGCGTGTAAAGCGAATGTAAATGAACAAATTTTTGGCCAGTGAAGTAGACAATAATTTTACAATTTCGCATCCAAATCCTATGTGAGAGTGTGTAAAGTACTTTTCACAATGTTGCGCATCCCAATCCTGCATGACGGGGTGTAAAATATTCGAACATATGTGTATTAGTATTTTGATATTATTATTTACATTATTTCTTGAAAAACTATTTGTCAAGTTGCTACTCCAATTGAACACAACATTTAAATTTTCAAAAAAATGACTCAAATTTATTTCTAAGTCTCCAGTTAAGGTTTGTAATGATCAAAAGTAGATGAAATAAAAAAATTCCCATGTAATTTTCCAATTATCTTTAGCCATTTGACAACAAATAAACAAACAAAATGCAAATTAATGGGAGATTTTCCATTTTTTGGAATTTATAAATTTCTCCACAGTAGGTTTTCATAAAATAGAAAATTAGTTACCAAAAAGATATTAACAGATCACAACTGCGATGACTGTATTAAAGTTTGTATCGCTCATCTCCCATTTGCTACTGTACACTAGACTTGAACACAAACACTAAAATCTCTGCTAAAGCCAGTCCCACACGATGCGCGTATTCGGCAAATGTTATTTGGCAAATATTCGGCCCAAACATTTGCCTCGCTGCTTTGTGGCTCCTACACTACACCATGAATATACAAACTTATTCACGCGCGTCATGTAGGAGCCATCTGCAAGCATTCAATACGTACAAATATTCGTCATCCCTTTGACTCGCGAATTATTTACCTACAACTGCCGGAACCTAGACGAATGTTCAGCATTGCCGAACATTCGCATTGGCATTTCTCCCACACGATACGCAAATGCAGACAAATGCAGAATGTTTGCCAAATACGCGCATCATGTGGGACCGGCTTAATATTTTCGTAACCAGAATGTAGACAACTGCACTGTACTTCGTTTTGCAACGTGGAATATTTTTTTTCATATGTTTTTTTTGTTTTTTTTTTTGTTTTGTTTTTATATAATTTACAATTCTAGTTGCTGCAGGAAATAAAACCATTGAATTATTTCCTAAAATTGTTCTCTAGAACTTGAAATAATTTTTCATTTCACAACCAAATAATGATTTTTGACACATTCAAGTTTTGAAAACATGATAATCAGTAAATTTTATCGCATGGATCATTGTGGGGACTCTACGGTATGAGGTTAGGGGCTCGGACCCCTCGACGACAGTTGCCGCCCCAAAGGGCAGGCTAACTTATCGTCCTTGTGACGTTAAACAAAACACACAATTACGTTCTATCGTAATTACCAGCAAACACACGCAGGTAATGTACGAGTACGAATCGTGACATCATCCATCAATCAATGTCACGACTCGTACACGAACCAGCCAGCCGTTACCTACGATAGTAGGGGATGATGCGACCTGGCCGCCCTTATCAACGTACGTATTATATTACGTACGTGTGTCTGTGTGTGTGCGCCAGAACCCGTATAAAAACTCTCAGAACCGGCTCTAAAATCGCCAGTGTTCGGTTTGGTTCTGGCTTACCCATACGCTTGTATGCAGTAGCTGAACACGCTTAAATTCTGTTGAATTTCCTTCTGGTGAGAATATCTTTCACGACAAGGTATTCCACAGTGGTGACCCCGACGTGATTTTTGGCTACGTCATGAGGTGTTTTAGGCGCTTAGGCGCTATTTCAAAAAGTGGCGCGGTGCGCTGGCGAGATACTCGCTTGCTCGGCAAATTAAAAAATATTTTTTTTGCAGACTAAGACACCTTCTAGGTCGTCGAAGTAGAGTCTGCTGAAGTGGGAATTTATACCCCTCTCCTTAAAATATATAAACAAGGAGAAACCAGACAGTAGACCTGGAGGAAGAAGGTTGGACTCATCCCCCAACTCCCCCGACTTCGACTCGACACTCTACAGATTTAGCAATTATAGAAGAAGGCCCTCAACACCCAGAAATAGCACGGCTGGGAACTGCAATAAACAAAGAAGAACTAGCAGTTAAAACATTGAGAAGCGGTCGAACTTTAAGCTAAAGTTCTGACCCAAAAACACCTGTCCTACAAATACAGGAGCCAGTGTTTTCGACCAGCAAGGAAGGAAGTAGTACTGTGGAATACGCTTGTCACCAGAAAGACACAGCAATGGTTCCACCACCAACTGAAAATCCACAACCATCGCAGGGAGGTAGTAGTCAGCCGCAGCTGACACCCGAAGTCTTGGCACAGATCTTGCAACTCTTGCAAATGCAGTCAGGACAGAACCCTAACTTCTACAGACGAAGGATAGATATCCCGGAATTTCTGCCAAATGAGGTAGAATTATGGTTGACACTATTGGAAGGCAGGTTCAAGACAGAAAACATAACTCTGAACCAGCGGTATACCCACATCTGTGGAGGCATGCCCCCGCAGATAATCCGCCACATTCCGGACATTATGGAATGCCCTTCGACAGAAGAGGACAAATATGCCTGGTTCGTCAAAAAAATAAAGAACGTTTTTGAAAAAACAAAAAACGAAATAATAGATGATGTGATGGGTGGTATGAAGATGGGGGACGACAAACCCTCGATCTTCATGGCGAAGTTAAGACAGAAGGCGGACAATATCGTAGCCCCTTCTGTCATAGGCAATCAGTTTTGCAAACAACTACCACAAAGTGTTGTGCAATGCCTAGCCTCCGTTGGTTCGACGGTAATCAATACATCCGCGGATCTAGACTTCCTTGCAAAATCCAGATAATGCGCTCGAGTACACCAGGTCAAAGCCGGTGGTCAGTGCAGTATCTGCAGAGACTGGAGAGCTCGCTCAACTTCGAGCCCAAATAGCTCAGTTGACCGAAGAAGTAAAACGGAACAAAAGCCAAAGCTCGACGAAACCTAATAGCAGCTGGCGACAAAGATCGAAAAGCAGAAGCAACAACAACAATAGCAGTAGCAGAGGACGACAGTCCCGGTCAAGAGACCGCAGATCTAGTTCCGGTAACAGGGGTCAGAGTTCAACTCCCCCTAGAACATCATCTCCCAAAACCCAGTCTCGAAATTGGGATGATAAGAGTTGCTTCTTTCATAATCGGTTTGGCGCGGAGGCCACCAAATGCAACAACAGATGCAGATGGTGGGGTAAAACTTTCAATAAGGAGGCGTCAAACTAGAACGAGGGGCCATCTATGAGGCCGAAGACCCCTCGGAAAAATACTCACGCCGCCTGTTCATAAAGGACAGGACAAATAGGAGACGTTACTTAATTGACTCGGGAGCAGACCTGAGCATATTGCCAGTTAATAAAACCCAAAAAGTACTTCCTCCGAAATACTATCTCTGTACTGTGAATGGTCAAAACCTTCCAGCTTACGGACTCGAGACCAGCAAAGTCGACATCGGACTCATCAAAAATATGACGTGGTCCTTCACGGTTGCAGACGTTCCAAACCCGATCCTGGGTGCAGATTTCCTTGCACATTACGGCCTGATCATTGACCTCAAACACGGCAAATTGATCGATAGTGAATCTAAACATTGTGTGGATGGCAAAACGCTAGCTTACAGACTGGACACAAACATATCCAGCTGTACTAAAGTCGATGGACAACTCTTACAGATCCTGTCAGACTATCCTGGAGTCACTCAACCCTCAATTCGCAGGCATCCTACGTACAAACACGACAGGGTTCATTACATCGAAACCAAAGGACAGCCTTGCCATGCTAGAGCACGGAGGTTATTACCCGACAAACTCAAAGCGGCACGAGAGTACTTCCATCGCATCATTGAGGAGGGCGTATGTCGCCCCTCAAAAAGCTCATGGAGCTCTCCTATCCACATGACAAAAAAAGCAAGTGGAGAGTGGCGAATTGTTGGAGACTACAGGGCCTTAAATGCCATAACAGTTCCTGATCGCTATCCAGTCCCCAACATAATGGACTTCAACGCGAATATGAAGGGTAAAACGATGTTCACAAAAATTGACATCAACTGGGCATTCCACCAAATTCCTATGGCCCACCAGGACGTTCCAAAGACAGCGGTTATAACCCCCTTTGGATTATTCGAATACCTTCGAATGCCGTTTGGACTACGCAACTCAGCACAAACTTTCCAACGATTCATCAATGGACTGTTTAGGGAATTGCCGTTTGCATATGCATACCTGGATGATATTTGCATTTGCTCAGAAGGCGGTGAGCATCAGCACGAGGAGAATGTGAGAGCCGTGGTACAGCGTATACATGCAGCCGGACTCACTATCAACGTAGGCAAAAGCTTATATGCACAGACCGAAATTGACTTCCTCGGCTACAAAGTCTCGACCGAAGGCATTTCCCCCTTGAAGACCAAGGTAGAGCCAATATTGAATTTCCCGAAGCCCTCAAATGTCGCAGAACTCAGGCATTTCTTGGGGATGGTGAATTTCTATAGACGTTGCATGAAGAATGCAGCAGCCGAACAAAGTAAGCTGTTTGCACTGATAAAGACAAGCAAAAAGAAAGACAAAACTCCACTCGAATGGAACGAAGAAGCCGAACAGGCCTTTGAGAATATCAAAGAAACACTGGCAAATGCAACTCTATTGGCTCATCCAGACAAAAGTCTGCCGTTACGCGTAAGTACCGATGCATCTGATTTTGCTATTGGTGCAACTTTGTACCAATTGGACACAAACAACATCAAACTACCGCTAGCTTTCTTCTCGAGGAAGCTCTCAAAAACAGAAAAGAATTACAGCACATATGATAGGGAAATGCTCGGAATTTTTGCTGCGTTGAAGCATTTCAGGCACCAGTTAGAGGGTAGATGTTTTTCTGTGTATACTGACCATAAACCCCTAACATATGCCTTCACACAAAAAGCAGAACCGGCATCTCCGAGAAGAGCACGACAATTAGACTATATTGGTCAATTGACTACCGACATTCAGTATATAAGTGGAGAACTTAACACTCCAGCTGATGCCCTGAGTAGAATCGAAGCTATCTCGGTTCCTGTCCAATTGCCTTATGCTGAAATAGCTAAAGCACAGCTTAAGGATGCAGAACTGCAGGAGTTGTTATCGAACGATGATACTACTCTCAAATTGAGACCGCGAAAAATTCCCGGTACTGATGTTTTATTAACATGTGACATCAGTACAGGTAAGAATAGGCCATTTCTACCGGTAAAATATCGCAGGTTGGCTTTCAACAGTGTACATAACCTGTCACATGCTGGGCCAAAATGTAGTGCTAAACTAATCTCGGAAAGATTTGTATGGCCACAAATGAAGTCTGACTGCAACAAATGGGCTCGCAGTTGCCTGAACTGTCAAGAATCCAAAGTAGGAAGACACACTCGTTCACCCCTCAAATCCTTCAAACAAACAGAGCGGTTCAAAACGGTTCACATGGATCTGGTAGGCCCATTGCCACCATCCCAAGGACACAGATACCTGTTGACCATAATAGACAGGGCAACACGATGGCCGGAAGCAATCCCTCTACACGAGATGTCAGCTCCCACAGTAGCTGCAAGGTTATACGATACCTGGATTGCGAGGTATGGCGTACCAGAAGTCATAGTCACAGACCAAGGTCGCCAATTCGAGAGCTCGCTCTTCAAAGAGCTGGCAAATAAGCTTGGTGTTCAACACAGTCATACCACAGCTTACCATCCTCAAGCCAATAGCAAAATTGAGAGATGGCATAGAGCTCTCAAAGCCTCCATCATGTCTCATGATACCAAGAGATGGGTAGAAATACTTCCTACCATCCTCTTAGGCCTTCGATCTGCCCTACAAACTGATACATGTCACTCTGCAGCGCAATTAGCGTTCGGCGAAGAGCTACGCCTCCCAGGGGACTTCTTCACAGAATCGAAAGAAGGTAGCCCCGAAATCATGGTACAAAATATACGAAATGATGCCAATAACTTTCTAAAACAGGCAGCTCGCCATGGCCAGCCCAAGATTTACGTCTCAAAACACTTGGCCAATACGTCACACGTATTTGTTAGAGACGAAAAAATGAGATCTGCGCTGGAGAAACCATACGCCGGTCCTTACAAAGTAGTATCACGAGATGAGAAAAACTTCGTGATACTCATAGCAAGCGAACCTCGAACAATTTCAATCGACAGATTGAAGCCTGCTTATGTGGTAAGTGACGACAAAAGAATTAAAAGGATACATAAGGAAGGCACAGAAAATATACAGACGGATCCGCTAACAAATACAGAAGAATCCGTCGAAAAAAGTGAGAAAAATACCTCACTAAAGAAAATATCGAAAAAGTCAGTAAGATTTGTGGACAATGTTACAACTAAAACATTTGATCCCGAGGCCCCCTTATGCCCACGTAAAAGAGGCAGGCCCCCTGGCAGTAAAAAACGCAAAAATTCCCGACCTTCTCGCACGTCTGAGAGGTTAATGCGAAAATAAATAAAATTTACTCCCGAAAAGTAATATCCGTTACGAAGTCAAAACCCGCCTAAAAATATGCGAGGAATATCGGAACTCCGTGAGACAAAAGAAACTCCGGAGATAAGCGAACGAGGAATGCCAACAAAAAGAAGAAGACAGGAATAAACAAATCCACGTGCAATACGGAAACAAAACATTGCAACGTGCGTTTACCATTAAACGCAAAGTTTATCTCTACGACGTGACGTCACAAACGGAGATTCCTTTGTAGTAAAAATTCGAAAATTATATTCACTGAGCTTATTTCAGGCATAACTCTGCTTAAACCGATCAGAACTTAACCGGAAAACTTGTATACGGCCGAGAATTTTAAGCGCTATCCCCTCTACATGTCGATAAGAAGATACGGAAATAAAGAAAAGTAACTGTAATGGTAAATCGAAAAATGATGTAAAATCACCCATTTCAGAACCGCCAGAATACTTGGACGTGTTTTCTGATATTTTTTGCTTCCTCTTTTCCCACAATAATTCTATGTCTCTTCCACGACCTTTCCCGAAATCCGCCACCTCCCAACTCACCCGGAAAACTGCTGAGCCTTCACAGACTCAGCGGAAGACCGAGCAGAAGTCGGAGCTGGACCAGATAGAGGAGGAGCTGCTTATGGACACGGCTCCTCCGGTAGACAAAGTCCTAGCGGAGATGACCACTCCGCTTCCTCCGATCATTTCCCCTCTTTGGTCACCCAAGGAATCGGTTCCGGAACCACCGAAGCCAGACCCGAAACCCGAGGAGACGATGAAGTTCCTGTTTACGGCAGAGAGGGCCGCAAACGAGAAAGCGAAGATGGCCACATGGACATCGGAGAACTCAAACTCCCCGATGCTCAGAAGACCAGTCTTCAAACGTCCGCTGCCCCCTCACTCCCGTCATCATCCCTACGCCAGAACAAAAGCTGTCCAGCCGAGGCGTAGGGGAGAGGACAGCCGGGCAGCCTATCTGGCCCGAATACACGCCCGTAGGGAATCCTACGAGTGCGTCGGGGCCGCAGTAGGAAGCGCCCTGGCTAAGTGGGAAGCCGATCAGAGGCTTAAGTAAAACCCGCACGTCCCCCAGGCCTTGCGCATTTTTGGTCATTTTTGCGGCGCAAAAACTGGGGGGGAGTAGCTGTGGGGACTCTACGGTATGAGGTTAGGGGCTCGGACCCCTCGACAACAGTCGCCGCCCCAAAGGGCAGGCTAACTTATCGTCCTTGTGACGTTAAACAAAACACACAATTACGTTCGATCGTAATTACCGGCAAACACACGCAGGTAATGTACGAGTACGAATCGTGACGTCATCCATCAATCAATGTCACGACTCGTACACGAACCGGCCAGCCGTTACCTACGATAGTAGGGGATGATGCGACCTGGCCGCCCTTATCAACATACGTATTATATTACGTACGTGTGTCTGTGTGTGTGCGCCAGAACCCGTATAAAAACTCTCAGAACCGGCTCTAAAATCGCCAGTGTTCGGTTTGGTTCTGGCTTACCCATACGCTTGTATGCAGTAGCTGAACACGCTTAAATTCTGTTGAATTTCCTTCTGGTGAGAATATCTCTCACGACAAGGTATTCCACAATCATATTTGTGAGATATTGGTAATTTTTTGCAAAAAATATAAATATTTTATATATTACTTTATTAGAAGAATCTTGGTGGTAAAGGTGATTTTTGAATGAAGAAAATTTACTTTTTCTTGCAAGCTAGCTGCGTCAGAGTTTTTTTTCTTTACATCTGCCACGGCTTGGAAATTTTCTTAAGGCATGTCATAAAAAATTTAATTTTGTAAGCTGTACATCCAAAAAAATAGTGCTTTACGAGAATATTGTACTATTCTATAGAATAGACACTTGCGGTACTATTTTAGTAAATTTCATTAATGTAATGGGACAGTGTTGTCTTTTGCATCGACAATTCATCTCATACTTCACGAAGAGCCAAGAGGACCCACGATTGACGAACCTGTTTTTAATAGGTTTCAGACTCTCAAGAAACATAATCGCTAGCCAATCGCTAGCCTAAACTTATTTTACCTTCAAACTATGCATATGCAATTTATTTTACGTCCACGCATTAACATTTGAGAAAAAAACTCCAGTGCAGTGATACTTCATTAGAAAATCAAGTTTGCTGAATTTCGTTGACAATATTAAAACAATGAATGAAAAAACAAAAAATAAATAAAACCTAAATTAATACAATGCAGAAAATGTGCTTGTAAGTCCCTTCATTATAAATAAGAAAGAGATACTTTAAGAATCAAGCAACACAGTCAGATTTTCTCCAGCAGTATTTCATTTTTGTATATGCTTTTATTTAACTCCGTTTGGAAACAGAATTTAAACTTTTTGGTTCATATATGGATAGACCCGTGAATAGTTATCAAATTTTTGGCTAGAGCAGTACTAGAACACTAGGATCGCAATTGCACGTTAAGCCACGTTTACAAGACACTCTTTTACCAGCGCAGATAGAAAATTTGTACTGGTTGCTGGTAAGCAGCGCCATGTGAATAGGCTAGTTTACCAGCCAGCTGCTATGCTGGTGAAATTGAAATTTTTCAACTTTTGTGGCTGATTTACCAGCTATCCGATGAAAAGCATCCGCTGGTGAAACAGTATGAATGTTACCAATGTTATCAGTTATCAGTTTAGTGGTGTCGATTTTTTTTAAAACAATTGATACCTAATCAATAAAATCCGATCTTGAAAAAATCAATAATTTTTTTGATTTTTAGAATTTTGGTCACTTATGATCAATCAGACAATTTTGGGAAAATCAATTTTTTATTTTATTTTTCTTGATATTTTAAGAAATTAATGAAAAAAATAAGTAATTTTGTGGATTTAAAACTCGATTTTTGTTTTTCAAGGTGAAAAGAGGATGAAAGAGAAATCAGATTTTGTTTTTTAGTTATTTTCGATATACATAAACAAAATATAACATCGATAAATCAATTTTTCAATAGTCGATTATTTTCTTTTCAATTTAATCGATTAAAATATATTAAAAAATTTTTAAAAATCGACACCACTACCCTACCCTATAATTATCAAAATTACTTACAGAAATCTTAAAGTTAATTTTCAAGGAAAAGTTCATCCCTATTACAAAGTTATTAATTGAATGACTCTTGGACTTGGAAATAAAGCTTAAACTATTGTCTAGAAAATATTTGTTAGTAGGTGTAGTGTATTTTTTAAATTGAGACAATTTTGTTTTGGTTATTCCTGTTATATTTCGAATTACTTCTTTCCATAACCAAACAATATTCTTCAATGAAATTTAAAGGGATTGTTAAAACAATGTTTGAAAATCATTTCATAGAAATTTCATTTGAATCTGTTTTCTGGTCAGTGAGTTACAGTACAGTTTACAGTTGAAAATCCGGAAATGTGGTGGAATTTTAGAATCTGTTCAAATCAATTTGTTACAAAAAAATTTTCTCTACAACAAAGGAATAGTCAATGGTGAAAATTTAGAAGGTTGTTCTATTATTTTCGAGGATAATCTGGATGAAATTGTATTCAAATCCATTTGTTAATTTGTGATTTATGGTTGAAAATATGGAAAATTAATTGAATAATAAATATAACTGATCTTCACTGATGACAGATAAATCAACAAGAAAATCAACTTTTTCACCAGCATAGTTTGAATGAGCCAGCCAACTAGCAGTACCAGCACTAGCTGCCAGCTGCCTGTTAGCACTGATAAAACAGCATTGTGTGAATGAGGGTTTAGGTTACATGTTTCTGAGTGAGTAAAATTAGAATCTAAAGTTAAAGTAGTTGCCCTCTGATGGCCCATTCTTCAAACACTTGATTTTCAGATTATGTAGGTGCTGTTTTTTAGCATTGGGAATGTATTGAAAGCAATTGTACAAAAACTGTAAGTGGTAGAAATCTACAATTTTTAAGAGATATCTACATAGGTTGGTATCTAAAGATTCCATGAAATTTTTGCTAAAACTGTAAATCTATTTCTCGAGATATTTCTGAAATTCTATTCAAATCCTGTGATTTTAATGATAATGAGCAGAATTTTAATAATATCCTAAAAAATAAATGTACCATTGCAACCAAAATTTCAGGGAATCTTCACATAACCTATGTAGATGTCTCCTAAAAACTTCAGCTTTCTACCACTTACCAGTTTTGTGTAGTTACTTCCAATAACTTTGATTTTAGATGTTTTAAATGTTAAAAATCGGCTCATTATCTCAAAATCAACAGCAGCAGTGGTACAGTCCAGTGGAGATTTTACATCCCAATAGAGTTCGCTAGGTTTCACTTCATACATTTTACACTTAATAAAATTATATTTTTAAAAATTCATTTTTAACATCATATTATTGTTTTTAATTTTTTTCACAAACTAAGGAACCGATTGATACCAAAAATCTACCAAACTTACACTCACATAATGACAATCTATCCATGAAAATTTCAGTAATTTAAACTCCAAATGTTATAATGTAAGTAGAAACTATAAAGTTAAATTCAATGCAGACACAGGAGCCATTAATCATTTTATTAAGAGGTTAGACAATTTAGTATAAATAAAGAGACTTAATAATACTGAATTCAATTCTTTTGTGAATAAGGATAAGTCAACTGACATACAAATCACTCACAAAGGAAATTTAATTATTAAAGAAATTAATAAGAAAACATTTTAAATTAGAGAAAATTAGACATTTGAAAAATTTAGGCAAAAATTTACTATCGATACATCGATTAACAAAACTAGGTAATTGTGCCATATTTAAAAATGAATATGCTGAAATAAGAAATGAAATAAACAACCAAGTTTTATTAACTGGAAATAAATTAGGAAAATATTGGTGGTTCAATATTGATTTAGTCAATAATCCAAGAATTTATATAACAGAAAAAGATGTAGGATAATTTGATGATTCTACTATTAACAAAATTGAAATACAAACTACAAAAGACCATACTGAACATGGTTATGTTAAATAAAAGATGTTTGGTCAGAAAGTGTGAATGAAATTCAGATAATTGATCATAACTATGATAAAGGCACACTTGATAATAAGAATTTAAAATTTGAACATTAAATGAAGAAGTTTTTCACTACAGTCATTTATTTTTATAATTTTGTAATTTATATTATTTTGTTTCGATATTTATATACTAATCAAGTAGTTTTGTATTTTTTTTATTTTTGTTTTGATATTTAGACACTTAAGAATTAATTTTAAATCAAAAGTATTTGGTTGTGATTACCTTTGTTTGTGAATTAAATGTGATATTTACAGTCAATTAATCAAAGTTTGTTATTTTGTCATTGTGATAATTTCTGACCAGCCTGTCTCTAGTATTATTTATAGATTAAGTCGAAAAAAGTCTATTAGTATTATTTTTGTTTTTTTGTTCCTGATAGTGATCTGTCACCAATGAATTTAAAGACTTATTTTCTTATCATTTACTTTATTTAAATTACACGATAGTTATTTTGACAATGTGTTAATTTTATCCACTTTCTCAGTAACAAGAGGGAGTATTAAAATGATATCAATGAGTATTATGATAATGTTAATGTGAAGGGAACTAAGAACTTAGTAAAAAACTTTAATCATGAAAAAACAAGTGTAGAACCAATCAACATAATATCAATGTTATATTGATAAACTATCGATATGGCAAACATCTTTTAGAACAATCTTTGAGTATATATTATTGATGTGAGGCGTGTGTATGAGGATCAAAACAATGAACACGAGACAACAGTTGCAGAAGTACCTATATTATTCAACAACTAAAACATATTCTCAGAATAAAATATATTACAGCGAAGTGAGGAAACGTTGTTCGCAGGTAACTTTATGGCTCCTTGTTGGTTGTGCACATGCACCTGAACGTGTCTTCTTTCCATATAGTTTGTTATAAAACGTCGATGAATTAACATTAATTCGTTGAAAAATTAAGGGTCTTAAATGCCCACAAATTAATGCTATTAAACGCATATAAATTCTCTTTGATTCATTTCTTTAAGAACATTAATTTGCCGATAAATCAAAGGGAATTCATCGACAAATCAGTCATTGAATTACACACAAATTGAAAGGAATCAAATCCGACAAATTAAGGCTGTTAAATACACCTAAATCCCTTTTAATCTGTGTGTGTTTATGGATATTAATTCGTTGACAAATTGAATAGAATTTGTCGTTGAATTCTATTCGATTCCTTTCAATTTGTGTGTAATTCAATGACTGATTTGTCAATGAATTCCCTTCAATTTATCAGCAAATTAATGTTCTTAAACAAATTAATCAAAGGGAATTTATATGCGTTTAATGGCATTAATTTGTGTGCATGTAATGTCCTTAATTCGTCAACAAATTAATGTTAATTTGTCAAAGTTTTATAACAAACTATATAGAAAGAAGACAAGTTCAGGCGCATGTGCACAACCAACAAGGAGCCATAAAGTTACCTGCGAACAACGTCTCTTGCGAAGTGTAGTAAAGTGCAGTAATAGCCTTGATCCCGACTAGAGATAAGCAATCGTGAGAGTTGTGGAATGTGATATATATATGTATAATTATTGTATTGATGATGATGATGATGATTGAGTAAGGTGGAATTTCTGTTACAACAATTATTTCATATGGAAAGCTGATTCAACAAGTTCCGTTTTTCAACAATAGCAAGCGTTTTTGGGTAATGAAATGACTTCTTTTATACGTGAGTATATCTATATATACGAATTATATATAGATATACTTGTGTGTAAAAGAAGTCATTTCATTCCCTGAAAGCGCTATCTATGTCTGAAAGTAACTACGTCCAGAAAATGTATACGAATCAACTCTTTATATGAAATAATACATACTCAAGGAGAACAATCTACGAAAAACCCTTGAGACTATACTGCCCTACTAAGCCAAAAAGACGTATCTCCACATTTCACAATTGTTGAGTATTAAGTGTTTTACAAAACTGAAAAGCGCACCATTCTAAAAACTTTTTTTGGTGATTTTTCCAATTGATCGGGATGTAAAAGTAGGTCAATTTTATATTATGAGGAGTACCATATTTGTAGCTAATGTTTTAGAGGCAGAATAGGAGATACGTCTACTTTCCTTAGTATTTATCTGAATAAAATGTGAGATACGACTATTGAAATATGTGGTAAATCTAAAACAAATAAATATAATGTTTTTAAGAAATAGCCAGAAAATCCATTTCAAACCTTGACGCACTCATCATATACCTGAACATCCAAGAAAAATTTAAGAAACAAAAAGATTTGTAATTAACACAACTTCCAAATAATTAAAAAATACAAAAAGTAAAATATTATTCAATTTATAGGTAGATTGTTCCAAAATTGTAAGCGATTTTTAGGAATGATTCCTTTCAAATTATTAATTATTCCTGCTTGTTTTTCACAACTGACTCCGATACACTTTGAGCGATATACTGGTTTCTTCAGGTTTTTAGTTTTTGTAATTTCAGAGCGTAAGAAATTGATACTGCAATAATCACCATGAAAATCAGTTTTATACAGCAAGTCAAACGAACCTCTCTTCACTGTTATTTCAACCATTGAATTTAAATATGGCCGTGGAACTATGCGATTCAATTTATACTGTGATGAATAATCAGGCCAGTCAAAAAAATTTTTCAGCTCCATCTGCACAACTTCTGTACCAGAAATGGCATTCTTCACAGCACTCACAAAATCTGCAAAATCATAAAGTTTCTTCTTTCTCTTCATTGAGTCCTCAACTCGGTGATGAAATGAATCTGCAGCCATAAAAGTATGTCCTGGCTCAAAGTACCGAATACTAATTTCATTGGCTGATATTTGGTCAGAATTTACCATGAAAATTAGAAATGATATGAATGCCCAATTTTTATTTTGTGCTGTACAATTGTCAACCCAAATGATAACTTTTGAATAATCTCTTTTCAATTTGAGAAATTCGTGAAATGTCGAAATAATGTCTTCCTTGTTGCGTTTAAATATGGCTTCATGCCATAAGGCAGCAATTGGTTTACAAGTTTTTTGTTTAGAACCAACAGGTACAAAACTTTCGTTGTAAACAGTCAACCGGTTTGTGAATATGGCAGTCTTGAACATTTCTAACCTGGGAAGCATTATAACTTTCTGCAAATCAGCGCAGTAAATAACTTCTCCATCCTCTGGTTTTCTCCCAGAGTCTTCTTTGTACTTGTTTCTAGCCTTAATTACTTTTTCATTATGTGCCTTCCAAGTTTTGCACACATCACAGTTTTCATTAAGGTTGTTCTTCTCATGATTAGGATCATGTATTTTAAACTCCTCACAAGTTTCACACTCTTCATGTCCTAGATTAGCAAATGATAGATTCATCTCTTTGGCTACAGTACGGTATTTATCATAGGAACACTGAAAATTAGTAGGCTGAGATATGAAATCCTTATG
This sequence comes from Ericerus pela, assembly GCA_011428145.1. NCBI lineage: Eukaryota > Metazoa > Arthropoda > Insecta > Hemiptera > Coccidae > Ericerus > Ericerus pela. The sequence goes on along the minus strand of WOFM01000157.1, from coordinate 144,349 downwards.
CATAGTAGTCAGTGTTAGGTCACTAGGTAAGTAGAGACGAAGAGGAGCATGTTCTCGCCGATAATGAGATATTTCTGGGTTAAATGATTTAATGTGCGTACGAATTAAATCACTGTTCATTTTATTATGAGGCGGATTCAGACATCTTTTATCGAGAGGTGAACTTACTGAATTTGAAAAATTCCTCATTGCAGTCTGTAGAACACGATCATTGCCCTTAGTAAATCCCAAAGTAGTCAAAAAAAAAGTTTTGCAAACGTTGACAGAAGTTCCTTCGAAATTTTTCAATGAATAAAACAAAGAATGATTTTTTATAAAACCCTTAACAGAAGGCTCACTTTTTCTTGTTTTTGGAGCTTTTGAGGAAACATGATGAAGAATAAAAGCATATCTCTCCTTTGTTGTTGATAATTTCCAAAATTCTGTATTCAGAAATTTTCGCCTTTCTTCGGAGATTTTTGTTGAGCACCTCCGTGGACATTTCTCAGGGTCACAGCTGTTTTTAACATCATGTTTTTCAACAGATAATTTGTATTTCTGGGCTTTTCTTTCACCAACTGATGTGAGATATTTCTTCCTTTTCCGGAGTTTCCCTTTTTTTGTGTATTTACTGGGACTTGTTGTAGTTGAGGATACACCTACACATGACAAAATTGACAAAATTACAGTCACCAAGAGTTTATAATTTTATTACTAAGTAATTTTCAAAATTTATTCTGCTATTCATAATTACAACTTACATGGAGTAGTAATGATACTTTCATACTGATTTGAACTCTGGACTTCCAGATTTATTGATTGATTGGGTGATACAGGTGGAGGTATATTAGTAATAGTTCGCCGAGTCTGATTAAAATTTTCATTAACATTAGCATTAGCAGATTGACTACTATTAGACAATAAAGGTGGAAGTAAATTTGTCACAGTTCTTCTTGACTGATTTGATCATCCACTGGCTGACTGTACATCTACAAATATACAATTATTTTTTCAGGCTTTACATATTTGTGAACAAGTTACTTTGTTTCATGATATTTAAAAATAATTAACTTACTCGGACTTTCAGGATTTGCACTGTGTGCAATTTAAATTGGAGTGTTACTTGGTGTTTGATCAGAATCACTTGAAAGAATATAATCAGGGTCATCTGGGTCACTATCAGCTTCTTGTATTCTTGATTTCTTACGTTTTACTTTTGGCTGCATAAATCTTTCGTTTAAGTTCTTATTTAGAGCCATCATCATAAGTTTTTGCGAATGATTAGATACTACAGCTGGTGTTTCCATGATTTTAAAGTATTAATTCACTATGAATATTAATCGAGAAAAACTATTAATAGGCCTGAACACTTTCATACACAAATGTTAAAAAATTAAGAAAAAATGCCAGTTAAACAAACTAGATATGCTGTGTGATAAAACAGAAATAACTACTGAAAGTAAACATAACCTACATGTGATACTGCAAGATGACGCAATCTGATAATAAATGGTGCAATACAAAAATTATTCTAAGCAAAATGGACGTATGTCAGCACTTTACTAAGCAAAAGAGACGCATATATTTGTTTACAACTGAGATACGTCCTATTTGCTTCAAAAAAGTGACTTACGTCTAAATTGCTTAGTTTTATGGCCTGTATTTGCCATACGTCTTTTTTTCATAGCATTTTTTGGGATGATAATCGACTATATACGTCTATTTCGCTTAGTAAATATGTGCAGTACCCTTCATACTATCTAATGATATCAAGAGCTCGGTTTTGACGAAAGGTGAAGATACGTCTTTTTGGCTTAGTAGGGCAGTATACTACATCCCCATTTTAGTTCTACGATCATCATCATCATCATCAGTTGTATAAATGTTCAGCAATGAATATATTATATTTATTATGTACCTCGTTATTTCCAATAGTTTTTATTATATAAATTTCATGGTTTAGCTTGGAATCAGGATTCAGCTTCAAGATAATTTCAATCCTATCCCGAGTGCTGTGGTCCTAAATTCTGTCACGTCGCATTAAACATTTATTGTTGAATTCATCCGGGATGAAATTATATAATTTCTCTCATCTTTCACTTCGTAGTTCGCGACCCATGAGATATATCATATAATTATATGGGTATTAACATTTGTCTCTAGTGTGTGTGTGTTTAGAAATAGACAATTACATTTATCAAATATTCTTGTACCATCGAACAATTGATGCATTGACCATAATAAAATACGCGTCCACTAATTACTTTTCAAATTATTTTCATCGTTTCGATAGCTCTTAAATCATGATCAGAGCAAAGTGACAACGAAACTTCACCAATAAATCATAATGGTTCTGAACGAATTGGTTATTTAAAATTTCGCATAAAGTCACGAATTAACGTTTGAAGAAACTGAGAAATGTGTTTTGATATGGTTAAAAGAATTCAGAACGGCGTAGGTAATTCATATATTCGTATATTAAATACGTTCTTTTGACTATAAAGTACGATGCATTCGCATTCGAAAGAAAAATGTAAATTAAAATACATATTTACTACCTAAGATGTCTTAAATGAAATCGTTGACTGAATAATATAGTCAATAAATAAGTTTGTAATGAAAAATTATAAATTTATAAGGAATAACATCAGGTTAACAGATAAAGTCTTCTCTACTTTGAAATAGTACGTGAAATCACATTGGCCCATTAGCTCAGTTGGTTAGAGCGTCGTGCTAATAACGCGAAGGTCGTGGGTTCGATCCCCCCATGGGCCATCTCTTTTTCAATTTTTTTTTTTAAAGTCGATTGTATAATTTATATATTTCAAAAAAATTCTGTATATTTGTAAATAATAACGCATGGGGTTATTAGCTCAGTGTAAGAAGCAAAGCGTCGAGTTATCCAAAACGAAGATGTTGTGGTCAAATGAAACACTCAGCATTGCTTTTAAATTTTTTTCCAGTTTTCCTATGATCAGTTTATTCCTATTTAAAAGAATCATGTATTTTATTTCATCTAAAATAATGACCCATTAACTCAGTTCAGTTGGTTTTGGAGCGTGGTTCTAAAACGCCAAGGCCATGGGTTAGATCCCCAATGGACCATAATTTTCATTTTACGTGCAAAATAACTCGTAACAATTATTAACAACGTGAAAAAAAAAACATTTAACGGAATCTGCACGCCGAGTGACCATTTTCTAAAAGGAAAAAAATTTAATTTTACAAATATTTCCTTATTCTTGAATAATTATTTTTAGTTTGAAAAAAATACAACTATTGCATTCAGTACAATGGCGGACCTGGAGCGAGACCTGTGGAAAAGCGCCGATCTCGAGTCGTAGATCATAAATATATAGGTCACTTTATAGCCAAACTAAAAACAAAAAAATAGCTTCACCGGAATTTTCAAAACTCAATTATGATAAAATATTATTATTAACATAAGTTTCAAGATAATTTTCTTTTCATTCTAACCATTCCAACTCCACCTTCTACTTCAGATAGGACCTGAGAATTCATTGAGAAAAGAGTCAGTTTCCAAAAAAAAATGAAATTGCAAACTGTCTATAAATTTACGTGTTTTTGTAGCATCATTTTCACAACACAAATTTCGATAAAATAATATTATAGGCATGGACTTAAATTAACTTTTCTTATCTTCTTACTTATGCCTACTCCAACTTTCTAACTCAAACCAGACCTAGGAAATCATTGAGTAAAGGATAAGTTGAAAAAAAAAAAAAGAATGAAACTGAAAATTGTCTCTAAATTTACATTGTTTTGTTCCATTATTTAAAAAAAAATGAAAATATGCTAAAATATTAAGATTGACAAAGGTTTCAAGTAAATTCTCTCGTCTTTCCCACCATACTATCCTCAACTTTCTATCTCAAATAGGGCCTGAGAAGTCATTGAGTAAATCATAAATTTAAAAAAAAAAAAAGAATGAATTTTGAGATTATCTAGAAATATAAATATTTTTGTTCCATTATTTTCAAAATGCATATTACGATAAAGTAATTTATTGACATAGGTTTTTATTAAATTTTCTTATCTTTCCAACCATGCAAACCCCAACTTTCCATCTTAAATGGGGCCTGAGATATCATTGAGTAAAATATAAATTCCACCAAAATATGAATGAAACTTCAGATTGTCTATAAATTTATGTTTTTTTAATCCATTATTTAGAAATTTTAAATTAAGATAAAATATTAATATTCACACCTAGATTTCAAGTAAATTCACTAATCTTTTTAAGTCCAACCCTGCCAACACCAACCTTCTAACTGCAATAGGAGCTGAGAAATCATCCTTAAAGTTTCAATGCGGTTCAATGTTAATATTATCCAGTTTCTTTTATCATGTTCTGCTCTTAAGGAGCTGTTTAGGCAATACACATCCGTGCGTTTCTCTTGAAGTTAGACATTTAGAGAGGTATTGGAATCTGCCCAAAAGCAATTAAATGAAAACCATGAGTGGTAGAAAGCTGAAATGTTTAGAAAACGTCTAAATAGGTTATTTGAACGTTCCCTGAAATTTTGGCTGAAATTGCATATTTATTTCCCGAGATATTGCTGAAATTTTGTTCGAATCTTGTGATATTAATGATAAGAATTCATTAAAGTTGTGGAATATAAACAAAATTTTGGCGATATCTCGAGAAATAAATGTACAATTTCAGCCAAAATTTAAGGGAATCTTCAGATAACACATATAGATGTTTCCTAAAATTTTCAGTTTTCTACGTCTTTCAGTTTTTGTATACTTGCTTTCAAAACCTTTGGTTTTGTATGTTTTCAGTGTTGAAAAATTGTCCATTATCCTGAAATCAACAGAGCTAATGGCGCAGTCTAGCGGAGGCTTTACATCCCAATTCTATTCTTATATTATATTACTAACAAACGTAATCCGTCCTTCGGACGGGTCCATGCCAAAATCATTAGTTATTCATTTGAAAATTAAGAAAGATTATCAATGTGACTTTTAGACTGTAGATCTACTAGTATGGAAATCCAAATTGGCAACCTATAACAGATCAAAAAAAGCAGTGCTTCTGCGTGGCCACCCCACCATTGATTATAGAATAAGTATAAAGATAATATAAATTTTTTCATGCCATCACCAAAAATTAAAACATAGTAATTCCAATAAAGAACAAAACTCAAACAATATTATTATAAAAATTAAATTAATAAAATAAGTCGAATATAGAAATATAATGTCAGAACAAAATATACCAAAAACATAAAACAAACTAAATAATAACAATCATCCATCAGAACGAATATACCTACTTATATTACGGTACCTACATATTACATACCTAAATCAAACAAATAAAATCATTTTTTACGAATTGAAATATGAAGAAAAAAGACAGAACGAGGTATTAAATAAAAATTGTTATAATTAAGACAATTTTTTTCTCAATCACATATTTTTCTTTTGGATCTACATTTGAACATTTGCAATTTTTCTTAATTCATGAAATTCTGAATCATTTGAGCACAACTTTATTTTTATGTTTTGACATATTGATCAATAAACAGCATACAAATTCAAAATTTGTCTATTTTTTTCAATTTTTAGGCACATTTGGGAATATTTGGCCGTTTTTTGGTGTTTTTAGCAAATATCGTTAATTGTTTAGCAATATACACTGAAATTTGTCAATTTGCTTCGTAAAAAAGTAAAAAAAAACCTTTTATAATCATTTTTTTTATTGCCTATTAGTTTGTATTCCTGAATATTCTGTTAATATTATTAATCTTTAAAAATACTGCATTTTGATACCCATATCCTCATTGATTTATGAAATATTTTTCACTTAAATGACATATTTTTGCAATATTTAAACATTGAGACAGGGAATATTTATGAAAAATTATGAGCATATTTCACACTTTGTGTGACATAAAAAAATTGTCCTGATATGAATATTGACACATAATTTTGATACTTACCAATAAAAGCAATGTCAACTTTTGTTTTGGTCAAACTTGCTGCAGAATTTGGACAAACTTTTCTTTTTTTCAAACATTTTGAGAAGTGCGAGATCTGGACCTTAAAATAAAAATTATTTTTGACGGAAATAAGACAAAATAATGACGTCACAATTTCAGACAAATTTTTGAGAGACAAAATTCAAATTCGGACATTATATTATCCGAATTTGAACTCGTATTCAGATGAAGACGTGAAGACAGAAATAAAATCTGATTCTCTTTCAGGCGATTATAATATATTTTATTTCAGTAACGACTCTTCCAAATTCAGACAATTTCAGACAATAATTTGGTTCGACCCGACAGACTGGCGCCATGAGATATATATTAGATGAAGATGAATTGAATGAAAGTAAAAACCCATCGACGGACAAGAATGCAGCCAATCTTTTTGCTTTATCTCCAGTCTTTCCACGCTTTGCTTGCGGTTTGCAGTCATTTAATATATTTTATTATATTTTATTTTATCAGTCATCCACGTGCGTTTTTGCCTATTATATGTCGACGTATATATATCTCTGCTTTCTGTAATCTCATTGGCTGTACACATTTTATATTTCATCTTGCTTTTTATTTTATCAACATCGCATGTTTGAAGGCAATTAGCAGACAATAAGTGGGGAGGTTTCCATAACAAGAAGAACTGATTTGCAAACACAAATTCTAATTTTTAAATCACTCTCTTCTTTGCACTGGCAACACCCGGTACTAGGTTTGTCTTTGCAAATGAGTCCTTCTTGTGTAGGCGGATAGTAGTAGGTCCAAGTCACAAGTCATACGTTTAAGTCCTCACGTTAGGCAATTTAATATGTGTACCATCTTCAAGATGCAGAATACAATTCAATCTGATCTACCTTGAAGACAACTAGGATGGTAGTTGGTATTCCAGATAGGTTCAGTTGAAGACAAAGGCAAACTAGGGATGTTCTTTCGTCATGAAGGATTAGTAGTGACGATACACAAGTCATTTCTAGTTTTGCCAGTTGTACATCGCACTTCAAGGCGATCTTTTAAAAACACCTACAAGGTGAAGTATCAGTTGACAATATGATCAGATGAAGTTCCTGGCATCTGCTAGGAGGGAAATTTGGTGTGTTGAAGACAACTCTAAGACAAGCTTGGTTCAAGATGACTGCCTTGCTCTGTCATTTAAAGGCCACATCGAGCCTTCTCTTTGCGCATAGTGGATTTGACTCCATCTATGTTAGTAATTTTCTCACCTCACTCTCACTTTCAACCAAAAGCTCCAAGACCTAAAGTTTCATATTAGGAGTCTTTTACACAACAAAACCATCACTCATGAAGACACACAATTAGGTGAAGACACAACAACTTTCTGATGGTTTCTTTTACTTGTTGTCTGCCATAGCTTTTTTTTTAACTTTCTATTTTACCGCTACACACTTTGCTTTGTTCCACTTTGTTGACACTATGGTTCTTTTGTAATTATAGTCTTTAACAAAATAATTCTGCTGTTTGTTTTTGTAGGTTTTGAACCTTGTATGGATCGAAACTTTATTAGGCTCTTCTATCCGCACAATTTAGCTTATTGCTGATTTGTCATATTAATTTGCTGAGGTATGAAGACAAATGTAAGCTGCGTTCTGCCGTGTCCGAAGAAGTTTAATTCAAATTAAGAAGAATTCAGCCGTAGGACATAGTCAAAGTCAAAAAAATAAAATGTCTTGAAAACACAATTCAAGACCCCTCGATTCAGTGTTTCGGCTGCATGATGCCCTAACTTTAGAACATTGTGACGTCATTAACATTTAAACACCACTATACATTAAAGGTTGACTTTATGAGCTCTGGATTTGAAATTGCCTTTTAAATCAAGGCAATCGATTTCCGACGCCTCAATTTATAGCAACTTTCAGAATAATAAGAATTTGAGAAGTTTGATGAACCGCAGAATTTTAAAATTACTTTACATGCGAATTTGCCATCAAAAATATAGTTTCAGCCATCAGGAGGTGTTAATTTAAATATTATTTGAGCAAAACATGAACACATATGCACTACCCATAGAAAAACATACACCATCCATACGCATTCTTACAGACCATGCTATTTTGTTTTTTCTTGTCCATATTGGCTGATCAATTGTAAATAAAATAAAAATATACGATAGGTACCTACCAGTTATTTCCATAAGGATTCCATAGCGATCTAAATTTTTTCTTTTACTTCAATAATTTTCGGTAAAAACTATAAATCACTAAAAACACTAAGTCCACATATGCACTTGAATTATTAATAAATCACCATGTGCAGTTAAAGGCTAACATCTAAAGTGATACAAAAAACATTTGTGATACATGACAGTTATATGACAGTATTTATTCATGTACCTACGCATGAAATTAGCTCAGTGATACAAAAAACATGAGTGATAGATTACAGTGTTGTCTATGGTGGGTATTATTTTATCTTTTTATCTTTTATTGTACCCCTCTATTATGTAACCATGTACCCCACCACAAACAACCATCAAGTTAACATCCATCAATTTACGCAACATCAGCAAAACTTTAAAGTTAAATTTTATCTCAAAAAGGAAGCTTTTGAAAAAAAAGTTTTTACAATCCATCTAGGGCTTAAAACACACCAACCTCCAAAATATGGAAAAAATTTACCAGCTAGTTATCCCATGAAACAGCCACAAAAACCGGCCCTACTCATTTATAATATAGATGTCTATGGTAGTGTACTACAGTGATGTCATCATCCATTGCCCCTTGAAAATCAAGCCAACCTGTGTAAGTCTAATAATCTTGAGATGATACTATAGGGCATTTTCTTTTGGGTATGGTGGGATGGTTTCCTTTGTGTGCAAAAGGAAAAAAAGAAAGTTGAAATTTTCAGCTGGAACATTATAACATTTCCCATCCTATGTATATTTTACAATTAAATAAAATCAACTGCAAGTTAGTAGGACCAATACTTTTAGTTATTGCCAATTTTGTACCAAGTTTTAACCCGTAAAATTCAGGTTTTCTGGCATTTAGTTTCTAACATGAAGTACAAAAAGTTTTATTTTTCTGGCTTACTTTTTAGGGTTGAGAAGTGTCATACACAAAAAGTGATAAGAACCTTTTTATTGTAAATATAATAATGTTAAACATTTTTTGACTGAACTATTCTCCCACTATAGTAAATATTTTCCGAAAAAATTACAAAAAATTGATTTGGGGGCACATTTTCCATAATTCCCACGATAGCAAGAGGAGTGGGGTTTGAGACTTTTAATATATTATTTAGGACACTCATCCCTAAAGATTAGTGGGAAAAAACAAACTATGGAAACTTTCCAGAATAAGATTTCTATCTTCTCTGGACTACAACCGTACTTTCAACGTAGAATTACAATGTTTGTCACATAAAAATTAGGAGAATAGTATGTGACCCACAATACGGAAAATGCCCTATACTCCGTTCATGGCTCACACTAAGAAGTGCGTGACGTCAGAATCACGATAGATGTGGTGGTTGGTTGGAGAGAGAGGAAAAGGTACTGAGAGATATTCTTGTACAATGATAAGCATCATTTTGTGCAGTAAATAAACACTGTATTTCAAGCAGAAAAGTGTGGGTATGGTTTAGGACGTCTAACACTTCATAGCGCAAACAGAGTAGATATACATAATGTAAAAAGTCAAAATTGGCCCCATTTTTGAGCCCCTGGATTTTGAAAATTGGATCAAATGAAGAGATTAACATCATTCAGCGTAGCAATATACATTACAAATGATATATTACTCAATGAAACGTAAAAAGTCAAAATTGACCCCTTTATTGAACCCCTTAGGATGAAATATTGAGTCAAATGAAAAAATTAATTTCAAATTCGAACTCATTGCCTCAAAAAACCTAACCTACGATATAGTAAATTATATATGCATTCGTGTTGTGTTGTTCAAATTCAGTGTATTGACAGGGTGTTTCACAAGGTTCCATAAAAATTGGTTTTCAGCCCATACTTACTGCCCCTTTTATACTTTCAGGATTAAAAAAAAACAAAAAAAAACTAGATGTAATAGTTAGGCACCCTTATACCAATTTTAAACTCTGTTGTTTTCTTGGGAATTGGGAAGTACCTACAAAAAATAAATGCATCTTGGAATTTCAGCTACACATGATATTACAGATGTCAAAAAAATGGGTTTTCGGCCCATACTTGCAGTCCCTTTTTGCAAAAAAAAAAAAAATAGTAGCTGTATGTGATTCTGAGCCATTCTAATACTAATTTTAAACCTTCTAGCTGAATGGGAAGTATGAAAAATAAATTCCAACACCTCTATAATACATAAAAGAATCTGTTTTTGGTCCTCATCCACGGCTTCTTTCACATTTTCGGAATTTTAAAAGCAATGTATACTCAGGCTCCCTCGTACTAATTTTCTGCCATTCAGCTCAATGGTAAGTAGAAAAAATTATTTCTATAGTAGCTGTAGATCTGTGTAGAAATAGGTAGTTAAAGGAATTAATTCGTTTGCTCGTAAGTAAAAATACAAAACAATACAACCAAACTATTAAAAAAAACAAAAATTATAACTAAATAGCAATTGAAGATATCAAGAGTCTATGTTCGTTGGCACATTAGCACCAGTCTGCAAAATTTCAATGAAATCGTATCAGTAAGAACAGAATACAGTTTAAAAAAAATAAAAATATTTGTGATGGTCACCCATTCAACTTAGCGAAAAAAATTTTGGTTTAAAAAGTGTTTTTAGCCCATATGTGCGGCCGTTTCAACCTTCTAGCTCAATGAGTAGGAAAAATAAATCCGGATGTTTTTGAATTTTATGTAATAGAAGATAATGTGAATGTACACATATTCACAATTGGGCTTTGAGTAAATTTCATGTTTTTGCTTCCCAATAAAATAAAACTCAGTTCACTAGTAATGAATTGACGTGAGTCTGATTAGGAAATGGAAAGTTTCTCTGGTATTATAATAGTATTGCCGATGATTTCAATTTGCAGTGGGGTAGGTAACAACTGAATCAAGTCGACAATAGGCACTTATTGTATTCCACCATTAGAGAAGTAAACCTAATGCTATTATGTTCATTAGTTATGCGATACAATTAAGGCTTTTGTAACGTTAATTCATATAAATGCGACATAGAATGAAATCCAAACAAAAATTCTATCACCACTTTCCGAACTAGCAATTATTGAAATTACAAGAAGTTCGCAGAATTAAAGGAAAAAAGGAAAATTTATCCAGATTCATCCATTTACATAAATTATTATGGAAGAGAGAATTGAATTAGTAAGTATAAAGATAGATGCGTATATTTTGTTTTGGCTTTTACAAAGAAATTAAATGAATCCAAGTTACACTCCGTTCACGCTATGAAGTGCGTGACGTTATAAACCATATCCACACTTGTCTGCTCGAAACACGATCTTTATTTACTCTACAAAATGAGGCTCACCATTGTATAACAACGTGCATCGATACCTTTTCCTTTCTCTCCAACCGAATGCCATTTCTGTAGACGATTCTGATGTCACGCACTTCTTAGCGTGAACCGAGTATAATTAACAATAAATAATAAAAAAAGGTACGGAGGATTAAGTTATAAAGTAATAAAAATCTCAACGATAATGCCAAGGATTAAAATATTAAAATTACTCAATCAAAATATACTAAACATTTTGTTTCTACACAAGAACACTTCAACAGTAACAATACAATACGTATAAGAGGAAAACTTCCCACAAAACATAAAAACGAAAATATTTAAACTGAAAAATTACATAAATTACTTAAAATAGAACTACAATAATAACAGGGACGAGAAAAATCTCGTATTATTTTCAAACCATACGATTGGTAAGTAAAATTATTCTTATCCAGCCATAATATTGCAGCTCAAACATTCAGAGAATCAATTACGAAGTGTAATCCATGGTCTTGATGAACTCCACAGCGGAACAGAATTGCACCCACCAATATTGCTCTTCACCACGTAAACGAGTACCGTAGAAACTGTTGATGTATTGAATAGTAGACAATAACGACGGAGGATTGGCCTGTAATTAGTACATGAGACGGAAATTTACCTTAACATTCTCTTTCTTTACCTCACTGAACGTCGGAAAAATTAATACTGACCATAATGATGACATACACGAGCACAGGAACCAAATTATCAGCAGATGGAACAGAATTATTACAGGATAACAACAAAAGATTTTGAATCGTTTGAGTACATCGTAGAATACATCCTAATTTTTCAGCAGGCGTTTTGTACGCTGACATAGAAATCAATTCCTCCTGAGCTGCAGGCCACGGACATTCGTAATGGTATTTCTGAAAGTGAAACTCAAAAAGAAGCATTACACAAGTATGGAATGGACAGTTGAACAGCAATATCTCGAGTTGAACTACGAAGATGATAAAATAAAATACTCGGTTTTGTAAAGCTAATTCTCAGCGAATACCAAACTACATACAAATCAAACACGGATCATAAGAATTCTTTGGATTTTGAAACGTAAAATATATATAGGTAATTAAAAACTTGGGTTGAGCGAGTGAATTTTGGAGGTCTGAGGGGCGTAGGCGTGATGAGGCTAAAATCTCGGACTCTGATAATGAACGGTTGAGGGCTGGAGACCGGCAGCCATTACATTCCTTCCCCCTAAATGCCAGAATGATTAGTTGGTTCTATTAGTGCTCCAGTATAAAATTGAAAAATTTATGCTGATAGACCATTAGCCACTAGATTTGACCGTTCTTTTCCTTCCCCCCACGTTAACGCATCAAAACATATTTTCTAACTACTGGATTAAATGGCTACGTAGCCGAAAATTACTGAAAAAAAAAAAAAAAAAAAAAAACAAACAGAACATAGAACAAGTATTGACACAAATTGATAAAATTTTAACGACAAAAGGGATTTAATTTGTAATGTTTTGAAATTTTTAAATCAAGCATCTATTAATCAATGACAGTAGCCCTATAAGTGTAAAATTTGAACATTTTAAAAAAGCTCCATTTAGAATAAAAATTTTGGCTCGTATATTTTTTTATTTTCTCGTATACAACGAAATTAAGTTCATGAAAAAAAAAGATAAATTATTAATTTAATACGTATTTTTTAAAATTAAAGCAATTGTTGCAAAACTAATGTAAAATAAAATTAAAATTAGAAAAACTAATCAGTAGGTACAACGTGATTACATGGTTTGTTCGACGAATTTTGGATTAATATTTTTACGTTGAGAAAAAATACCAACACACACACAGATGTCTGCAAACAGAGGAGCTACTTAAGCAAACTTCACGGATCTAATATACCCACAGCTGCTAATACGCGTTTTGAAGAATCATTTTCTGTGCCATAATTTCGCGACAGAAGAAAAAGAGATTTTGATCAAAATTAAATGACTATATTGAACGGACCACTTTTTTCAATAACAAGAGAAATTCGACAGTTAATCGAACACTAATACGAATCAGTGTTTACCTTTTAATTTCATAATTGATCGCTTTAACTGAAGACTGAAATATGATACTTACCTTTGGAATGCACAAATCCTTATGATTGGGTGTTATTATTTTACCGAGCTTTTTAATGTGCTCATACAGCACACTGAAATCACGAACAATACAAAATAATAATTACACACAGTATAAAGCACCCTATAATTTTTAGAACATGAGCAAACTTTAAACTCACGCATCTCTTGAAACATCACCATCCCCATTGGGAAACATTGCATACATGTAAACTCTAGATATAACAGATTTTTCGATAGCAAGTCTAATAGAATCCAATTGCTCATCACTAACTCCTGAAAAAGTTGAGAAAAAAATAAGCCTTACCTCGTTCATGACTGTATTTATCACAAAACTTAAATGAAGTAAAATATAGTACCTTGCCATGTTGAATCGTTATCGATTTGTTTTTCTAGCGTCGACAGGAAATTATTTAGTATGTCATTTTTCTCATCCGCCAATCCACGACCATGAAATTCGGTGGTAAACTGCAATAATTGCTGTTCACGTTTTTGAAGAAATAATCGACAGCATAAGGAGGCGAAAAAGTTTTTACAAACTTCTTGCTCGCCTTTAATCCGCTTGCTTAACCTGATGACGGAGAAAAGCGATTATTGATGAAATTTTGTAGATTTTAAACGATAATGCTTCTGGAATACAAACCGATTAAGATGAGCAGATATTGAAAGTAATGTTTGTCTACATCGCATCAAATACGACAAATAAGGCGCTCTATTTTTATACTCTTTTTTCAAATTCTCAAGAAGAAACAAACATCTACAGGAGAAGTAAAATTTACGTAAATATATACGAGTTAAACACGAAATGAGACCAAGTCGAACTTTCGGGCTGCTTTACTTTTTGTCATCGAAAGCTTTAACGCATCTCACGGTTTCGTGTAAATGCGCAACCAGCGATCTGTCTTTTAGGTGAATTGCTTCGGCCAGTTGCAGATGTAGAAAAGCAACGAGTACGTTTTGCTGCTGACACCAGGCTTCTTTCTGGAAATTCAGCAAATGATTGTTTAGCGAACCCAGCTGAAATTTTTTCACTCGTATATTGTTTAACAAAGACTCAAACGTACCAAACTCTGTAAATTATTGCTAGTGCATGGTAACTGTTGAATTTCAGCATTATTGAGAACGAAACGTAATTTCTTTTTAGAGTTCTCGAACATGAAAGCTTCACAATGAATATTCACTTCGTCGTTTACGTCCTGATCGAACTGTACGCTAGAATCGGGAACGCAAACACGACTCATCTCTGATGAAATACTACCTCCGGAATGGTTCAGACCATTCGACTGTTTGGTTCGATATTTCGCCAAAATGTCGTCTGACGTGTCGGTACCTAAATATTTACCATGATATTAAAATGTGGTCACGTTCAATTCACAAAAAATTTTAATGGGTGGGCGGAGTTTTTTTAAATTAAATCATAATATACAATCAGTATTTTTTCTGTTCAACAAAATGACGATTCACGTATAACTGACCTCTCCTTTACGTATCGTAATTGTAGTGAAACGATAAATTTTTTTTTATTATGATTACCTTGAACTCTAATTAAAACGTTAATACCTGTAATTGATTTTGAGTTATAATTCGGCATTGTCGCTGTAATCGGAACCACATCTGCTTTTGTTGATGTTAAAGTGAATTGTATTTTTTCGGTATACTTGTATAGTAGTTTTTTGTTTTATTTTTCTCTTTTTTTACTAATTTCTTACGTTGATTGTTCGGCATTTATAAATGAAGATCTGGTACACCTAACGACTTTTTTCAAACTATTTTGTTTGCTGTTTCATCGGGTAAGAATCATCATCATATATATTACAATAAGGTCACTACCCCTAATTCTTCATTTTTTTTTCAGAACAGAAGGACTGATTTTTATGAAGAAGGTATTAATGGAAAGAGCTTAGAGTGCAGAAAGCCAAAATATCATTTTTCAAAGCTGTGGTGAGTAGTGAAAATGAACGGAAAAAGAGTAAAGGCCGATCCATACTGTTTGCGTCCGAAGGAATAGACGTATGAATTGTAATCAACATTATCTGAACGAACTATTTTCACAAGCCTTCATCTAATAAAATTTATAAATACAGTTATGGAATGGTCATTTTCAAAAATCTTAGATTTTTTTCGAATTTAGTATCCTAAATAAGTTACCAAAATTATGAAATTCATTTCGGCTGGGGAACATCTTTACGATCTTGATTTGCACTTCGATGAACGATACTTTGGATTTCATTT
The DNA here is from genome assembly GCA_011428145.1 of Ericerus pela. NCBI lineage: Eukaryota > Metazoa > Arthropoda > Insecta > Hemiptera > Coccidae > Ericerus > Ericerus pela. The sequence goes on along the minus strand of WOFM01000157.1, from coordinate 128,591 downwards.
TCGAAAGTTTTTGAGCGAGAAACACACAACTGTATTTTCAATTTTATAGTTCAGATATCTGCGAATAATACTACGACGTTTGATTAAACTGGATAAATCCCTTTGAACTTTACCTGACACAGATTTCGTAGAACTTGCAGAAGCAATAGGTCTGAACTTATTGCCGAATTCAGGCTTACTGAATTTTAGTTTAGCACTTTGCTCTTGTAACATTTTTACATTATTGTTGTATTGCACTACTAATGAACCAGACGTAGATTCTCCCCTACAAAAAACGTGAAATTTTTAATCCTAATATTATTTGAGAACAAATAAAATGAAAATAAGAACGCAAAAATGTTTCACCATTGATTGGAATTCTCTCGACCGCGTCGATTTTTGAAAGCAAGTTTGAAATTTTTGAAAAACCCACTTCGTTGTTTAGTTTTATCTTCGTCCTAAAATTATTCAACATATTAGTAAAATCCTTTATTTACGAGCTGTAAAAAGCAAACTAGACTGAAATTCTTACTCTGTCTCCTTTTTCAGCAGTCTTATCGAAACTAATTGATTTTATAACGTTGGACGAACGGGGTCCTTTTTCGCTGGCAGGAATAATAGCATTACCATTACTGATTGTAGACGTCGAGCTGGTAATTATCACCGACGTAGACGAAACAGACGACGACACAAACATCGAAGAAATAAGTGATGAAGCGATGGACACAGGCTCTACAACAGATAAGTTAAGCTAAGTATGGAAAGTGGAAAAATTAGCATAAACACGGGTGTATTCCTAAATGAAGCATAACAAAACATATAATCCTAGGCAATTGCAATATCCTCCGTAATATCTCATTTTGTTCAGTGAGCAAGAGAGTACTCTTCACTTTTGTATTGGGTCAAATACAAATCGCATGAACACTATAAGTTATAAATAGGATAATCATCATATTGATACAGAAAATAAGTTCGTTAAAAATTGGTTCATTCAAAATCCTTTTCCTTGCCACAAGTTGAAAAAAAGAAAAACAAAATATGAAATTGAAGTCGTCTCAATCTGAAACTTCAGCGACATATGTACGAAAAATACAGTATAAGAATTTTATAGCTACGTTATTTGCCAATCTGAAAAGCTGAAAATTAAATGCTAACGTATCTAATTTACTATGTCAACAATATGTAACAAATAATTAATTAGTGGCTTTGAGAGGAAGCCGGAATCTTTAACTTTATTCGAGTATTTTTTTGATGCAATAAAAATTCTAATTTAACTCAGAAAAATCCTAGGAGAGCAACTGCTCTTATACCACTAGAGGCAAAGCTAGTGAGGCACTTAAAACCTGATGAAGCTTTCGCTCGCCGTCAGAAAAAATTTGAAATTATCCACAGTTATTTCTAAAATAAAACTTTAATTCAGGAAATATAAAGAGTTCTACCATTTTTAGTTTTATGAAAAAATTACAAGACCTCAAGCCCCCAAAAACTTTCTCCTAGCTTCATCTCAGCATTCCATCCATATGAACATGAATTAGAATTTATACTGACCATTGAGAGTCGGTTGCTTAGTCTGTGAACTGTCACCGTCGCAACATCCAGTTGAACTAGAACTGCTACTCGCGGAGGCAACACTGCAAATACTCATATTGGCGGGATCACCGCTAGTAACACGCAAATCCTCAGAATCGACGCTAGCCTGGTATTTTGAGATAATAAATTTGCATATTCAACTAAGAGAAACCACAAAGTATTTATCTACTAAAGCAGTGAAACAAACCTGATGACTAGAATTCGATCTGGACTGCGAAGTGGTTGAACTCTGCGACAGCGAAGACAGTAGACTACGTCGTGTTTCACCACTCACAACACTCAATGCAGAAACGGCGCTAGGTGAATCTCCTATCGAATCGATTAGATGAATCAAACCGCTAGATTCTTTTTTCGAATATGCATTCGGCGACGACGAAGCAACTATAGCATACATATGTTGTGCATATAAAATGTAACTGAAACTAGTATTTTACCGAAATATTTAACAATAATTTGATATCTTTCTTACCGGCGGAAGGGACTGGCACATCCTCGACGCTAGGATCAACACCTTCACCTCGACTTTCAACTTCGGATCGCGTGGTTATATCCGATCTATAAAAATGTTGACAAATTAGATATTGTTCTACAACTAATTATCATTCACACATATTAATACGGTCGGTTCACAACAGCATTTCTATGTTTTGTGTTAGAACAGATAGATAAATTCGCATGAAAAAGGTATCAATAGAAAATGCTTGATGAGCTTAATACCGGAATACCATTAATATTTTCCAAAATTTAGAAGGGCGTGTCAGAACAAGGGAAAAAGAGTTAAGAAGGGTCCAAACTAATTGCGCCAGGACGAATGGACGGATCATTTGTTATCAATGTTATCTACGCGAATTATTCATACAGGCACAATTGGTAAATGTATATTCATAATAAAATTCAAAATTTTCAACTAACCGAGCGACACTAGCCGTGTCATCTGTATCAACTTCAGTAACTCGATCAGAATCGGAAACGACAACATCTGTGCTCCAGCCTTCAGATGCAGTCTCAGAAATATCAACAAGCTAGATGACAGAAATAAGAAATGTTAATAACGAGCAACAAAATTAAGACACTGCTCACATTATTTCATACAATTTTGGATTACATTCCACATAAACCCAATGTTCCAATCACGCTTATCTTGTGAAGTATGAAATTTTATTTATGACAGTACTATTATACCTGAGGGAAATTCGCGTTTTGAAACATGGCCAAAGCATCGCTAGCCGAGAATACTGCATTAATGCTAGACGAGTTGCCTGATTGATTCTGCTCAATATTTTCGGAGTCACTAGCTAACACATCAGTACTCCACGTATCAGATACTAAAGAAACCGTTTCATCTCCACCTGAAATAAATATTAATAAGTAGTAAGAAATCAAAATTCACAATATCATAATCGTTTTCGGAATTTTCTTACATCGAGGTAAATTTTTTATTTCAAATTTTCCAAATTTATCGTCCAAATCGAAACGTGGCTGTTTAACTTGGGCCGCTGAAGGAGGTGGAACTGCCGGTTCATTAGAACCTTGTTCTTCATTTTCGTTTTCCATGATCTGCGAAGATGGTGTATCTCGACCTATAAACATAAATTACATCAATTACTATAATTTTTTATGAAAGAATGGACAATTTTCATGAGAAACAGGAACATAAAAAAGACGTAATAGAAAATTTAAACTGAAATTTAAACAACTAACGGCATGATCATTAGTCAATTTTTTTCATTGTTTTTCAGAAAATTTTGAAAATGTCATAATACTGGTAACAGTTAATTTTGAAATACAAATTTGTTAATATATTTGACAAAAAATAAATTGGCGAAAAATAAATTTCAAGTTGGCCCAGAGACGAATATAGACAATTGGAAGGATGAAAAAAAACCAATTGATTTTTAATTTCTTCAATTACTGGCGTCAGGTAGTAACTAAAAATTAATCTGAAATGAACTTTTTATTGAAACAAAAGAATGAGTGAGTCACTGGAAATGAAACTTCTAAAACATATTGCGGGAACTATCCCTGTATCTATGTAATCTTTAAAATAAATATCAAATTCGAAATCTGTGCTCGAAAAAATATACCCACTGATGCGCACAACAAAATATGAAAAATCAAAATTTAGATTCCTATTGAAGCCTCTTGAGGTTCAAAAATTAGCTGAATGAAAAAATGAACATCAAACCTGAAATGAGCGCTTCAAAAAACATATCAGCTGATGTATCACATAACAGAATACGGAAAGTCAAAATTTGGCCCTCTTTTGAAGCCGCCAAGGGTTGCAAAATGAGTTGAATGAAAAGATTAACGTCAAATACGAAATCAGCGCCCCAAAAAACATACCAGCTGATTTATCACAAAATAAACTACAAAACGAGAATAGATAACAATCTAAAACCTCCTTTTTTTATTGCGGACTTTTCCCTCCAAACACCAATTTTTTATTTTTTATTATAATAAAAGTGAACCTAAACCTCTTGTTTCTTTTTTAACTTTATTAAAAAGAAAAAACAAGTATGTGCTTCACGGCCCAGTCCACTGATGTCAAATATTATTAACCAATATCATATTATTAACTCCTCCCACCACGTCTAATTTTTTTCTCGTATATAGGTCATACGAGTTTACTACCGATAGTAAAAAATCGAAGCGGCAAAATGCGAGTCAAAATGAAAGACAAAACTCAATCACTCATTGTACCATAAATTTTATTTTCCCCCATTTTCCATTGCTTGCCTTATTTTCAAAACAATTTAATACAACATTATAACAAAACTGAAAAATACATTCACATGTCCCATTAAAATAATTTCCCTCAAAATTTTTTGAGTTAAAATAAATCTAAACATGAGAAATAATGACTTACATCTCTCTTCAGAAATGTAGCATTAAACAATAGTATTTTTCTAATTTTCAAATTATCTTTTTTCTCATTACGTACAAGCAGTAATTCCTCAACTTGATGGACATTAAATTTACATTTTCATTCTTTTCTGACTAAAATAATTGAAATTTCTCGATTGTTATCATTACGAATGCATGTTTGATATATAATCATCCACTTCATAAAAATCGATTTCCACACGGTTATTCTTTCACTCCTCTTTAGCAGCTATCAGAATCCCTAAAATATTCGATATAAGGGAAAACAGAACTCGATTTCTAAATATATCACGACATAATCTCGTGAAGTCAAATTTTGAGCCACGATTAAAAAAAATTCTAGATAGTGTTTATGACTATGCCGAATTTCCGTACAAATTTAAAGTAGGTCATTCAATTCAAGATCATAAACTACATTAGATTATAAGAAATTAACTCATTAAAATTGCTCTCACCAGAAATATTCGGGGTACCACGACCGGAAACATTCGCAGAAATCATATCAGATAAATTATCATTTTGATCTTCTGCTTCTAGATCCATTGAAGAATCTTCACTTTGATTAGAGCCCGCCTCAGAACCAACCTCTTCAAGAAACAAAACAAAAAACAAATGTTAGGTAGGGAAAAAAAAATTCCTCGGAGAAATAATGCGTGATTTACTTTACCTTCCCCATCTTGCGACGAACAGCAAGTACTTATCGTCTTCGCTTGCAAAGGAGACGGCTCGACACACGAATTCACACTTATCAACGTATCACAGACAGCGTTTTCCATGATATCGCATGCTTCTCCTTGTAAAACCTTCATATAGAACGAATAAATGAGGAAACATGTACACCAAAATGAACTTTATCACCAAAATAAATAAAATTCTTACTTGTTCTTCGGTTAGAAGACCCAACATGCCTATTTCATGGTCATCCTCCAACGTGAACACCAAGACCGTTTCTAAATCTCGATTATACGTAGAGCTAACGTAAAAATTTATCGGACTATCAGAATCAGAATTTTTTTTATCCTCCTCGTTTCCACCAACAAGAACAGAGGAAGCCACCGCCGCAGCTGATATTTTGGTTTTACTGACTATAAAATTACACCACAACTCGATGAACGATGAGACGATTATCAAATTTGTATGCATATGATGAAAACCTACCGGCCTTAGTAATCATATTGATCGGTCGTTTGCCAATGGTAACCGGTGACAGTGAACCACTACCATTAACATTTTTCAGTTGAGTAACTTCATTAGCAGATGCACTGCTCGGTACGGGCGATAAGTCATTAGCAACAGCCGATAGTAATTCTTCTAGTCGAGTTTTTTCTTTTTTCGGCAACGTTTCATTAGTCAATGCAGCTTGCAAAAATATTATCTACGTAAAAGTAAAAAATTTCATAGATTGTTTGCGAACACTAAAAATAAACCTGCCAGGTGCTACTAAAAAATAAATATAATTCTTTACAACAGAGCCCACAAAGAGTTTGATGATATTTAATCAGGACTGAGTAGAGAAAAAAAAAGTTAGTGCCGCTGTGGCTATACTCATGAAGGATTGATGTTTAAACCTGAAAATATCTACACAATACTAAAATAGCAATTTTTCCATTAATTTGGGTTTTTTATTTCCTCTATTTTTAAACTTTTAAAGATGATAGAAACAATTATATGGATAGTAGATCCATGTAAATTTTCTCCTCTTTTCAATGATACTAAACTCAGCTCTTTAATTTAATCATTGAGTGAAAGAAAAAAGGTTTTTAGATACCAAAAATGGAAAATTTTCCTTCGATTTTCCTTTTTTTCATTCATTTATTTTCAAAATGCTAAAAATTATAATTAAATTAAATGTATATTAAATTTATGAAAATTTTCTTATCTTTCCAATGATATTGACTTCAGTTCTCTAATTTAAATAGCGGCTGAGAAATCACTGTAAGAAAGATGAGAAATTTACAGAACTCAAAAATTGGCAAATATTCCATTATTTGGGTTTTTTTTTATTAGTTCATTTCCAAATTGGTGAACATGATTAGAAAATCATGTGAAAATTTTTGGAGAACTAAGATGTAAACACATCAAAAATTAAACATCGACTCTCATTATGAGAAGGTTAAAATTTTATCAATTTGATTTACATCTAAAATTTTACCGACTCCTACGCAAACCAACTTCTGCATCCCAAGTAATAGAAAAAAAAATTACTACCTATGTGCAAAATCTTAAACGTCAATTTTAGATCGTGTTTCTCAGTGCAGTTGTTCTTTAAACTTCAGATACAAAAGAAGAAATAATAAAAAATAAAAAAACAAAGGGATTACATGTTTGTTTCATATATTATTGTCGATATGGTCAACAATCTTGGAACACTTCATTTGCGGCAAATATAAAAAAAACCTCAAACATAGCAGGAACTCCGTTAGAAAAAGTAGGTTTTCGAAAAGTAAAAAATTAGTTACTAAAAAGTTATTAACAGATCATAATTGTGATAAGTGTATTAAATTTTTTGGTGATCCGCACCAGAATTGCTAACAGGTTTCAATAAATTATAGTCAATATTTTTTGCAAATTTCTTCGTTACTGGTGCAAAATCAAACATTTTATATCCAAAATAACTACACTGTAAGTACCGTCCGGTCGATCTGCACCAAAATTGATAGCAAATTATAATGGATTATAAAGAATATTTTTTCAAAATCTCTTAGCTTTTGGTCGAAAATTAAGAATTTTACAGCCAAAATAAAAAGGAAAATAGCGATACTTGAAATACTGTTAACGTTAGTTTATCGCAAATGAATGCTCATTTTGTCCCCAAATGATAACATTTATTTATGGTACCGCAACTGAAAACTGATATTTTCGGCAGATGAAGTATTTGAAAACAAATAAAATTAAATAGATTTCCGTAAATGAAATTCCACGTAATTCCTGGAGAGCTAATGCAATTACGAGTATCAGGTATTTTACTAAGATTGCAGTTCAAATTTTCTATCTCTCTGAAATACGAATCAGTATCAACAAATTTTAATGTAGTCTGCAAATTTCAATTTAACCATAAACATCATTGACTTCTATCACAAGCCGTTCAAAAATCAAGTTTTGAAAGTTGAGTAGCACCCTAATGAATATTAAAAACTCGTCCTCACTAAATTGTGTAGCTGTTGCTCGGTGAAGAAAGCAGTAGCGTTACGGGTCATTTGTTTCAATTGGTCGTGGCTGTCCAAAATAATGGGTTCCTTGTCTAGTTCGTCCTTCTGAAGCGCATCCTCCAACAGTATGTTAATGATCGAAGACAAACAGTCTTCATCGAAGTGTTTATAAAGGTCGGCCACTTTTGGATCGACAGGTTCGTATTTGCTCATCGCTAACATTTGCAATATTTTGGCAACTTGGATAAGATTAAAACGAGCGATATAACTAACAGGTGCATCGATGATTCCATACGATTCTGGATTCACGATAGCCGGACAAATGAAAGACGTTACCACTAAGTCTACGCATAAGGCAAATATCTACGAGAAAAATTGTAAATATCAAAATACAGAAATTGATGAATGGTTTACATAGTGAATACGGAATAAGATTATAAAGGCGCACCTGTTTTTCGTGTAGCTTCCGAGCGTTAGCAAGCAGCCTGTAAATATGCCGTACAAGCCAACAAATACTGCTCGGAAAACAATGAATATGAGCGCGTATATTTTCGATAAATTTGTTGGTAATAGAAACTAATTTATTCACAGTCCATAATCTATATTTTTGAAGATTGGCCTTGTATTCTGGTGTTCCTTCAGCGCCGAACATTTTCAGTCTTTCGGCTGTAGCAAATCTGCAAAAATACAAAAATTCGTTAGACAGTTTTACTATTTGACAAAGAACTTTGGAGCATGGGGAAAGAGTATAAATAAATTGATTCGCAAAGGTTTTTCGAGTTTTGATATTTTATGAGGTTATGAAGTAATTTTCGATACCTACTTAGTGAACATAAAATTATTAATTGAGTTACAGTGAATGGTGAAGTTCGCATTGTTTCAAAAACAATAAATTTAGGAAAAGAAAGCAAATTTGAATTCTAAAATTGTAATGGATCAAAAATTCCAACTAAGAATAAATTTTAAAATTTCACCAATACTTTTTTTTTTAGGCCAATGAATATCACAAAAATGGTTAATGTGAATTTCGGAACATTTTTCAAAAAATCCATCCTAGGTGATTCACAAAAATGTATATAAAAATAATTCAAACCTTATTAACTAATCTGATCAAATCGAATTGAAGTCGGAGTATAATTCCTTTACATTTATACATATTATAAGAAAATTCTATAATGTTTTAGAACACATTACCTTTAAAGACAAACAATAACTGCGAAAAACAAAGAAAGCATGAACGTAACCTAAAATTTCTTTAGATGACCTATGTCCGGCCATTTTTCTAAATATTTTTAATTTTCTGTCTCTGATTTAAACGTTTTAATTTTTGAGAATGTTTTTATATATAAGTTCACTTTTTTATAGAAGAATGTGAAAAACACAGAAGAAAAAAACTTGAAAAAGCTTAAATTAAATTTTCTAAATTTCAGAACTTGAGAGAATTCTCATCCATTCACCACGATATGAGAGCTACAAGAAAAGTAACGGAAGCAAAAATATTATAGTGTAGTCTTATTGAAAATGTGGATACATAATAATTAGTACACAGCCGTTACAAAAAATTGAAATAATGTCCTGACGAAATATCATGAAACTAGTACAAACTAATTTTTTTCACAATAAGGAATTTTAATTTTTTAATTTATTTTTTATACAGGAACTTTCAGCTACACTTTGGGCTATATTTCTCCTGTACTAGATATATTCAGCTGTTAAGCTGTTCATATGAAATAAATTCGTTTTACACTGGTAACTTTTCAACATTTTATTTATTCAAGTTATATTTGTTTTTGGTTATGATACTGTGGCGACAAGTGGTCGTTGACGAACGAGTGTGTATTACACACTCGTCGACCACCTAGTGGGCCAGTGGAGTAAAATCCACAAACTATGTTTTTGCGCTCACAGCTGTATATTTCATCTGTACAGCTAAACTTGTTTACTGGGCTTGGCCTGCACATACTCTTCAGCGTACACGCAACCGACTCTCATTGGTGTTTGTGTGGTGTCATATACATACAAATACATACACCAACAGATACTATTCAAGTTCATCGTAATGGTATAATTCAGTTTGTTAGATGCAAGTAGTTCACCATTAAGTCTTCCATTTTCTTACACCTATATACATATATATATATATATATATATATATATACACACACACACACACATTATTTTGTTTATATGATAGAAGAGTAGTTGAAATATTAGATTACAAACCCTCAAAACTTTGGAGCACCACCCTCATAAATTATAATTTGCAACCCTCGCTTTTTATCCATTTATCCATCTATACTTTGGCCCCAATGTAGATACATATTCTTAGATGGTTTCTGTGAAGTTTCATTTTAAAAGCTCTATTAAGAGAGCTGTATTATATTAAGTTTGAAAATTTCAAATCTGAACATATTCTTTTTTAAAGTTAGTTATCAATTCTACTCAATGGGTTTTGTGTCAATATCAATACTGAGAAGTAAAAGCTCAAACAACATAAAACTTCAGTTGTTAGGATATACCAATCCTTTTCCTTCAAACATGCGAACTTATTAGGTAGTCTAATTCATCATCTCGTACTTCATTGGGCTATGCTACATGCAGACCATACCCCTATCTATAATCACAAAATTTTGAAAAAAGAAAGAAAAAAAAGATTCAATCTGATTCAATTGGAGTGAATTATTTTTCTACTGCGCTAAGAGTTATTCAATGCGATTTTCATAAGAGTTTTTAAATTTGAGAGATCAAAAGTTTTACATCAGAATGGAAAAATATTTTCCTAAAGTAAATGGTATCTAGTGAAGTGTTTGTTTCACTCCCAACTCGTGTTTTTGCCAAAATTATTTATGTAAATGAGCAACCAAAAACCAATTAAAAAGGTTAATTTCATAATTCCGTAACTCACTAAAACATTCACATTTCTGACTAATTTTGCAAACGCATTTTCATAAAATTCAAGTTAATGGAGGTCATCAAGGCTTCTTACTAGCTTTTTTCCTCTCACCCAGGAATTTTCCTAAAAACTTGATTTGTGTACCTACCTCACTACAATATATATAAATATATATATACATTACAAACCATGAAGCGCCACTTTGCAGCACTTTGACTTGTGCTGGCCCACGATTTCTGACCACACAATGAATAAAGAAAATAAAATATATTTTAGAAGAATAAAAAAAAGACTGCGTACTAAACATGAACCAAAAACAAAGTCGAAGTGCACTAAAAGATATAAAACAAGTTTTTTAATTATCAATTTTTAGCAAAATTAAAATATAATGTTTTATTATAAATAAAAAAATTAAATCAACTTTACTTTTCACTGAACAACGCAGGCGATGGCCTTTTCAATATAAGCATACTTCCTGGAGAATCTTTTTTCCTAAAGCATTGGGTATAGGTAGGTACTAAAGATAAAACAAATTGACTTTTTGTGACACCTAGTTTGAAGTATAATCATTAATGAATCATTTAGGACCATACCTTCCTATTCATAAGTAGATTGATGGTAGACAGCCTGCCAAGTATTTGAGAAAATATATTTCGTTCATAATAAAGATAGTCGTCTTATTTAGATCTGAATCAAGGTCACCACCTGTCTTGTTCAGAGAAAAGAAAATTTTACTTTAATTACAATATTTCAATTCTACTAAAAAAGGTGATTGAAAAACTTCTTATTTCAATTTTAACTTTGCTTTTGATTCATGTTTTATAAGAAGTCAGTTTTTTTTTTAATACATTTTTTTTGTAATTTTTTAGTGGACACCAACACAAAATTGTTGATGATATGAATGTATAAAGACTCCACAAGTGAAAAAACATGATAGTTAGAATCTTGGGGTAGCCTATGATCTCCTGCATGCCTGGTGGGCAAACAGGACATTTATCTACTGAGGAAATGTAGGTATTGCAATTTCAATTATGAGCTGTTCCTGTGTGTTTTAATTATTTTGGGTGTATTAATTGTATTCCTTTAGGACAAGAACCTCCATCAAATTCTCGTTCTTGGGCAGCACTCAACTAAAAAGTACTTTTGAAAATTTAAATTTCATATCCCTTTCAGAATATGGAAATAAGCGCATTGAAAGGTAGCCTGACTAGTTTTGTAAAGTAAACTAGTACATGTTTGAAAAACATCTGCCACAAATTCATATAAATTTTCAAAGCCAACTGTGACTTTAAAAAAAGTGTTTGTGACTCGCAATAGGAAACCCTCATTGCACCCATGGATCACACCCAAATTTTCAAAACTTAAATTTTGATTTTGAAAAGTATTTGCGGTTGTTAATGAATTTTCAAAGCCAACCATGACTTTGAAAAAAGTGGCTAAGTCTTCACCCATAATCATGGCCATAGACTGACTTACACATAATTCAGTCTCTGCCAGATTTATCAGAGGAGGAGAAAACTATACCAGTCTTCTCCACCCTGAGAGAATCCTTAAACATCACTGATAAATTGTCAGAAATAATACCCTCTTTTCTGGATCCTATATTTGACAGTCATAGACCTGCCAAATTAAACAGACAATTGAAATCCAACAAAGTCTCATCCTTAAATTTACTGTGAGCTCGATAAATTATATTTATGAAGAAAAAATGTTTGCCACCCAAATTGACAAACAAACACAAGATCTGAATCAAGCAGATTCGGATCCTCTTCAGCTTCATGAACAAGCTCACAGCAAGTGTTAGACCTATCCACCAAACCAAAGTTATATGTGGTAATATTACCTGTACCCCCACTGGAGAACACAGGAGGTATGAGGAGAAGTTAAATCTGAAAATGGTCACAAAATTTGAACTCAGTGACTCAAAAATCCACAATGATATGTAGAAATAATATCTGTATCACATTTTTGGGGAAACAGGGAGCATGGAGAGTTGTTAAATCCAAAAATAAATCCCAAATGTGAACTCAGTGTCTCAGAGAACATGCCCCATGATGCATCACACAATAATATAGAGAAATGTCATTTGTATCCCCTTCTTAGAGCTATTGGGGTGAAAATGGACCCCAAAAATGAACTCAGCACATCAAAAAACATTATCTAGGGTGTATCACATGGTGAATATTATATCAACCTCTTTCTTGGTGCCACAGGAGGTCCAAGAGATAGTTAAATCTGAAAATTAACCCAAAACTTAAATTCAAAACATTCTTAACAACGTATCCCACAATGATACGGATATTATCTGTACCCCTTTTTTAGGGCCACAGGGGGCTCAGAGAGTAGTTAAATCCGCGATAAATGAACTCGAGCCTTAAATGACAAATCTTACAATGTTTCATTTAATAATACATGGAAATATTATCTGTAACTCCTTCCTGAGGCCATGGGGCAAAGGTATTATTAAATTCAAAAATAGAACCAGAATTTGAACTCAGCTCCTCAAAATACATATTTTAACATATATCATTTTGTAATATTATGGGACAATATCAAAATTCAAATTCCTCACTTTCAAAACCCTGAGGTATTAATCATTAAAAAACAAAAAAACATAATTTATGATATTGCACAACAACTAAAGTTATTTTGAGAACCATGTTTGACACTTATAATGAATCCCTGTATGTTTTATGTTACGCACCTTTCAACTATGAAATAAACATTGATTATAATATAGAAAATAAACTCTAAGAAAATACCAACTACCACTAATGAATAATTAAATTACACCAGTAAGTAGCTTAAGTACATATAATACAGAGAAATACAATATTGAGAAACCTCAGCTGAATATGTAAAATAATTTTTCTATTGGTCCATATGTTTTGAATGAAACAACCAAACAACGAGCGTAATATCTTACTACACTAAATGAGTAGCTTTTATTGAAAAGTGAAGACTCCACAAGGAGTACTAAATTTGCCTCATATTATCACAGTCTGAAATTATGACAACGTATTTTTCTCATGTATTTTTCCATAAGAGAAGAAAAGAGTTTAAATTAATTTTCTGAGAATGGTAAAGAATTTAACTTGGATGATCACTAATCATTAAAGGGTAATCTGTGAATCCTACCCAACTGTAATGATAAAAACTATTTTTTTAAAGAAATTTTTGCATTACAAGATCAATACATTTGTACCTATTTTCATCCATTATCCAGTTTTTGGCCAGTTACTATTTTTGAACCTGAATGCGTATCTTTTGCCTCCACTTTCCGATTGGTGGATATGCCCAAATTCTTGACAATTTTTTCAATCTTTAAATTCATATTTTCTTCAATAACACCCTTCCAATTATTTTATTTTAAATGTGAATAGCTTATGACACTCTCTTGGTTGTTACGAACATTTTAAGCCTACATTCATTCAAATCTATAAAGTGAGACACTTGTTTTGAGCTAATGAAAATCCGTTAGTTCCCGAGGTAGGACATATACTGAACATATTATAATCTCCTCTGTGCGTAGTTGGTAAAAACTAAAAAAAACTCTTGTCTTTCTTTTTTGTTGTCCCTTTGTCTAATTTTGGTTTCTTTAGTTGTTGGCGCTGTGCATTAAATTTAAGGGAATAGTTTTGTCAAATTTATTCCAACAAACGAATTTCTGACCTGTATGTTTATTACAGTGATAATAATAGGTTTGTTCTATTCGCCAAGTTTTCGTGTATGGGCACCTATAACACCAAATACAGAGTCAGGGCCAAGTTAATATCAAGTTATTTCAAATAACGTGACGGTGTTAAGAAAATGTTGATCCCAAAAGAATGCTAAAATGTAACACCCAACTGCCTTATTGCTGATTACAGCGATCTCTTACCTGTATCAACCTATAGGCAAAAAACTCTTTCCTTTACTTAATTTCCTACACCTACTTGATGAGCAAGTGTAAGATTTGGTGTCTTATGTTACCCTCTGCGTTACCCTCATGTACAAAAAGAACGCCAAATTGATAACCTTCCATGTTGTTATGGTACAAAAAGAATGCCACTTGTTACTGGGGGTAACATCAAGTGTTGAAAGTGTTAATTTTAGTGGCTAATAAAACAGATCTAATAACCTCAAAAAGGAAAATTTAATTTTTCAAAATAACCTAATAGGTGCTATGAGATAATTATGAATCTAATTATCGGAATGTAAACTGAAAATTAAGAGGAAAATATAATCGTGACACGCCTCTCTAAGCTATGAAATACAATGAAACAAAATACAATGAACTGTTAATTTGGCTGCCATTCACAATAATTAACGTCAACTTTGAAAAAACTACAAAATTCGTTTTAAATTAGTTGCAAATGATATTCATGGGTCCATTTAACAACAAATTATTTGTCTGTTTTCAAATTTCTCAACCCCAAGGAAAAAATAATATTTTTAAAAATAATTTTTTTTTCCGAAAATGAAAATTAGAAATTAGTTCTACGTCAGGAATATTGCTCAGTTGAGGTATAAAAATTCATCAACAAGTAATGAATGATGTTTCACTTAATATGCTACATTTGTTTCTTCATAACAATTCATGTTAATTAAAATTTTAAGCA
This sequence comes from Ericerus pela, assembly GCA_011428145.1. Taxonomy (NCBI): domain Eukaryota; kingdom Metazoa; phylum Arthropoda; class Insecta; order Hemiptera; family Coccidae; genus Ericerus; species Ericerus pela. The sequence goes on along the minus strand of WOFM01000157.1, from coordinate 113,496 downwards.
AACTCGACGAAAATCACCACAAAATGACTTTTCGCAATCGAAAAAAACAAAATAAAAACGTACCTGATAAAAGCTTTATCCGGATCAATATCTAAAAATTTTTCATCCTCCATAAGTAAATTTCTGATGGGAGAGTAAAGCGCTGCCGTAAGGAACAATGTGGCTGAATATAATCCTTCGTGATACAGAGAATATAAACGAGCAAATGCACAAGATCCATGTCGAATTAGTCTGTGAAAAAACACATAAACAAATAATAAATAATCTACATGGTGGAAATCTTTTTGCCACACCAAAGAGAAACGTACATCAAGATGCGAGAAGTTACTAGGAGACTAGTTTATTATAATTGTGTGAACTTTAAAATATGAGTTTGAAGTAAATATTCTGGCTTTCATGATACTAAATTTTTGCATAAATACAAGCAAATTTTTCAAAATAACGAATGTTACTAAGGAAAGCCACAAAACTGACGGTGAACTCTCACGTGAAACTGTGCATATTTTCTATGGGATGTAGTCATTGAAAATTCTAATTGAAAGTGAAACGCTACTTAAGATGTAAGGATCTGTACAGATTCTTAATGACTTCATTCATTTCTCAGGAACAAAACAACGAATAAAATTTCTCAAATTACAAGTTCGTAGAAAAGCATGGATTTAATTTTAGGTTAACTAATGTTTTTACTATTTCTGAAAAAATTTTGAAAAAACACATGCGGAATACCTTATCGTGAGAGATATTCACACAAGAAGGTCTTCTACAGAGTTTGCGTATTCTGCCACTTCATACTGTAAAGTATAGGAGAGCCAAATCCTCGGTGAACACTGGCGATTTTGTAGCCAGTTTCGAGAGTTTATATACCAAATTTGGCACACGCACACAGACACACATATGTACATATACGTATGTGATTATGTCATATGTTACATCGTTTCTTGCCTCCGTTGAGATGATAAGAAACGACGCAATGCATTTGGTACCGGGTCATAACATCATCGAGATTGTTATCAGGTAATTGATCACGGCTTGTGCAATGTATCTTACCTGTACGTACATACTGGTAAGAACATACAAACGCACAAATGTGTATATGGTTTTACGTCATAGACACGATTAATTGCCAGCCTTTGGGTGGCGACTGTTGTTGAGGGGTGCAAGCTCCTATTATTTCTTACGAGTGATGTCCCCACACTACAATAAAACTTTTTGACGTTTTCTTGAAAAGTCAGTTTTTATAGTCCAGTCAAATTAGATTTTTTTGGTACAACAGGTTGAGTAGTTTTGATTTTTTTGATATGTTGTGTGGGGAGTCCCTCATTAAAAATCCCAGTTTTTCACCTTCTCGCAATTCCACCTGTGCCACCAACTTGAAAAAATCCCAAAAGTTGTGACTTTATTGTTTTTTGGAAAATATATTCTAAACAGCTAGTTCTTCAGAAAAAATTATTCCACTCTTTTTTAAACTATGTTAAATTTAGTTAAATTTTAACTCAAAATAAACTTTGTACGTCTAAACGTTTTTGAGGTGAGCCTTTTGAAATTTGGAATTTTTGTTAAAAATTATAAAAATGTTGATTTTTTGTTTCTTTTTGTCACATATTTTCTACACAATTACATTTTATCAACAGTGGTAATAACCAATATTAAGGCCGAGTAAACTCTCTACAATTTAAGCTCGAAACAGCATCCTCACGCCTAATAGATATCGAACTCCAGTTCTTCTAGATTCGAGTACAACAGAAAAATAACATATACATGGGTATTTAATTGGTATACCTATTTTTACTATAGACGAGGTGAATTTAGAATAATTTGGGGAGTACCCTCTTTGAATAGGCGAACCAAAGGGTGGTTTGGTGGGTGACACTCTCTCCAAATATTTTCAGTCGACAAAATTTGTTAAACTTGAGGTAGTTTACCATTATTTGCCAGTTTTTACGTTTTTAACCAATTTCAAAAAAAGGAGGTTATAATTCGATATAGCTATACGTTTTTGTTGAAGAAATGACCCTTATCAGTTGCATACTAAATTGGAAAGTACACGTATGTTGCCTCCTTTTATAATGCTAAAGTACATCGGGCTTATAGATTCTGGTAGATTTTTTTTATTTTTTCTGTAAGAACATATTTATGACAAATATTTTTTCACAAACTTTTGAAACAATGAACTGGCAGAAAAAAATTTACAAACAGCCAAATAGAGGCAACCCACCACAAATTTAACAAATTTTTCCAACTTTAAAAACATCCAAGGGAAACTCATGTATGTATTACTTCCCTTCAGTACTTGAATCTAGAAGAGCTGTAATTCGATATGTACTGAGCGTAAGTACTAAAGTTATATAGACTATTTAGACAAGCTGACACTCCCATAAAAAGCCTATGTAATAAAATTGGCATCACTTCTTAGTACGGACAAATTTATCCCACAAGCAGCACACATGCATTAGCTCTTCAAAGTGAAGGGAATTTGAATTCCAAATGACACTAACGTAAACTTAGTGGGAAATAATTTTCCTACTGATTTTTGAAACCATTTTCTTATCAGAGTGCGTCAACTTGTCTAAAATAGTCTGTATAACTTCGGTAAAGACTGTTTTAGGCTAAAACTGTAGTGAATTTACTGGGTTCTAATATCAGTTATTACCATTTTTGATGAAATATTAATAGTATGAAAAATATTTGACCATAATTTTAAGTTAGAAATGAGTTTTCAAATTCATGCTTAATCCACTGTATTACTTGTTCTTTTAAGATTAAATTATATTTTTTCACTTTTCTTGTTTCCCCTATTCTACCTAGTTTGCACATGAAAAGTTTATTAAAATTGATCCCATGAAAGAATTCAGGGTGGGGATAGTGAAAATTTTACATTTCACAACAAAAGAATACTAGGTACCTATGACACCATTTTTCCATTTTTAATTAAATTTTTTAATAAACATAATATACTTAAGCTTTGTTTGAATACTATCAGGGGACCGGAAAGTACCAGTTTCCTGGTTTCGGTTTCTTGAGCTTATTATAAAAACTGGCCTATTAAGGTCTGAATAGTTTTCTGGTTTTTGGTGGCAACTCAGAAAAATATTAAGAATACACACACACTATCAAGCTACAACACATGCACAATAATAAATATCAGAATTTATGTTTTATCGACGTTCTAGCTTTTGATCAGGCATTTCACATCTCAGCTATATGTCTTTGGTCTGAATGCTTTCCTATCAATACTGGGCCAGTACTGGTTCTACTGGCAGAATCTTCACAAATCTGTACAGTATAACTATTTATACATGCAGATACATATTAAAATTTACGTATCACTTAAATTTTTGTTTCACAGTTTTGAGAGAACTAAAGAAGAGATAAAGTTAAAGTTTTACAAACGGTAGTTGTTATATGTATAGGACCAGGGTATGTATCAGGAACTGAATTGATATGAATTGACAGTTGATAGCCGTTGACACCTCATTTGAAACCCACATGCTATCAACCCTTATCAATTATCAATTCATATCAATTCAGTTCACATTGTGTTATTTTTTCAGCAATGGGTGTGACATCATAGAATGGACATTTTTGTATCAGCAAGCTGCTTGCCTTATACACACATATTTTCTTATTAATTAGTTCCTCGGCTTTCTTTTTCAATGTAAGTGTTTGTTCATCAGTTTAATTAAACTTAGGTATTCATTTAAATAGCTTCATGGGCTCTGTGAGTGGGAAGCAACGCCCCTTTAGTTTTGGAGAGAATTTAAAAATTGAAAATAAAAGACCAAGAAAAGAAGAAAAATTATTTTCTATTTATTTTTATACCAGTGTACTGCCTCAAAAATTTTTGTGGGGCCTAGGATTTTATTTTTTGAGGTGCTGAGTTCAAATTTTCAATCCATTTTTCAATTGAACCACTCCTTGGACCTCGTTGGGCCCAAAAAAAGGGGTCAAGGCAATATTTTTAAATTTCATTGGGTGATACATCATTGGATATGGTTTTTGAGGTGCTGAGTTCAAATTTGTGATCCAGTTTTGGATGGAACTACTCATTGGCCCCTATGACCCAGAAGGAAGGGTCAAAATAATATTCTTAGATATTATTGAGTGACACATTCCCAAACTTATTTTTCTAGGTGCTGAGTTTAAATTTGCAATCCATTTTTCAATTTACACTCCTTATGCCCCATTGGCCCCCAAAAAGGCTATCAAGATATTATTTTTAGACTTTATTAAATGATACATCATTAGATATGTTTTTTTAGGCGCTGAGTTAAAATTTATGATTCATTTTTCAATTCAATCATTCCTTAAACCCCTTTGGGCTTCTATAGGGGGTCTAGATAATATTTGTAAATTTCATCGGGTGATACATCATTGGATATAACTTGGGAGGTGTTAAGTTCAAATTTCCAAACCATTTTTGGATGAAACTACTCAATGGCCCCTATGACCCAAAAAAGGGAGGTCAAAATAATATTCTTAGTTATTAGCTCAGTTTGATAGGACTACACCAACTTACACTAACATACACTGGAAAGGCGATTCCACAAATGTAGGAATGTTATATGACTTTGCTCCAAGTTTTACCTGAATATTTGTGGAATAACCCTGCTGGTGCAGGTTGGTGTAAGTTGGTGTAATTCTATCAAACAGAGCAATTGTAACGCTGATTAAATGACTGAAAATTGATAGACTCAGCTTTGACAAATAATAGGTTTACTTTAAATAGCGACTTCAATTAACGTTTATTTTGACAAGTACACAAAATATTAAATTATCTCTACTTAGAGAGATCCTTAACGTTTCATGGTTAATTCAGAAGTGATTTACAACTCAATTGTATTTATTAGATCGAAATCGAATTCGGTAACGGATAAATATAAATATGACTAATTTGATGGTGTGATCCTGACAATTGTAAGGTGATCTAATTGTACTAAACATAGTTCCTATGTAAACTGTAGGCGAAAGATATTCTCAGTAATTAGACATCATATGTATATGACCATTGTTTTAGGGTTTATTAACTATTTTCCTTAGTACCTGGTATGACACCTAATATGAGATGTTCGCCGAATGTACTGAGCATGTCAAATGTATTTAGCATATCCTCATATATACACACACACACACACACATATATATATATATATATGTGTGTGTGTGTGTGTGCGCGCGTTTAGAATGACGAGATAGTGATGTAGTATTTTAATAGTACAGAAATATCCATTATTGAATGAAACATAATTGGATTTGTTTTTTTAGGTGTTGAGTTAAAATTTATGATCCTCATTTCAAATGAAACACTTGTTAGGCCCCCAGTAACTAATACAATTCGATATTATTGAATGTCATATCGTTGAATATGTTTTTTGAGGCTCCGAGTTCAAATTCACAATCCATTTTTGACTGAACCACTCTTTGCAAGTAATATTATTATTAATTATAAATGATTCGAAAAAATGCTCAGATATCATTTTAGAACCTTTGAAATTCGAAAAATCAACACATTTGTTCATACCAGACATACAGTATGGCCTAAATGGACAGGTCTCTTTCTTACTCCCATTTAAATATAGGTTTTACATATTATAATAATTACTTCAAAATTATGCATTTCATAGCCATTGAACTCACAAAAATCCGCACCAAAATCTATAGACCTAGTCTTTCAGTCCTTGTCTAAAATAAAATACGTGTAGAATTCATTTTTGTTGCTTTTGAGAAGGTTTGAAGCAATTGTTGAAGTCTTTAGCCGCTCCAGAAACAAAGCTGTGATACATCATTATAATTCATTGCCTTTTTTTTTTTCATTAATTGGTAGTAAGTACTATAACAAGTAAAAAAAAATTAATGACAATGAAAAGAACTGCTTTTTCAGTCCCTCACACCTAACATTCATACATCTATATTATGTCTCTCTTTTTCACATTGTTTCTCCACATATTTGAGACCTGGGTGATAAAGTTTACTGTTCCAATTTTTTAAACTAACCTATCTATCTTCATTCAAAATTATTTAACTTGTTTCAAAAAAACCCTAGGGGTGTACAACTTTTGTTTCTTCAAAAAAGGATCCTTTTGACAGAAACACGTCTTGAGAGCACAGGATATTTAATCACAATTTCAGACACTCTCTTCGCATTCCTTAAGTGAAACTTTATTATATATTATTTCATTTTCGAACCCTGTATTTACCAACGATGTATTTACCTAAGAGAATATGATGTCAAAATTGGCCCTTATTTTAAATCCTGCAGATCAACAAATAGATCAAATGAAAAATAATGTCAAATTTGGACTTTGCAGTCCCTCAAAAAAATTACAAACTATGTATCATGCAAGAAAATAAGAAAAGTTGGTGTCAAATAATGGGTCAAATGAAAATATTAACGCCAAATTCCAACTCAGTGTCTTAAAAACCATTGTAAATGATGCATTACACAATAAAATATGGAAAGTCAAAATTATCCTATTTTATGAGTCCCTTGGGGTCTAAAAATGGGTTAAATGAAAAAATTAACATCAAATTCAAACTCAGCCCCTCAACAAACATTACAATTGATGTATTACACAATTTAATGTGAAAAGTTAGAATTTCCCCCTCTTTATGAACTCCTTGGAATCTAAAGTTGGGTCAAATAAACAGATTATTGAACGATGGATTCGTTCATGTTGATTCTTCCATTGGCAACACTGTAATTCCTCATTCCATAATAGGATGGTGAAATCAAAGTTAGTTTTTTTTTTGTTTTTTTTGTACATGTATGTGTTGGAGACAGTTGATAGACAATAATTACTAATTAATACTATTGTGTTAATAGTGGTTGTAATTGTTTATACAAAAAGTGATTGTCAAGTATTTGCACGAGAGGTGGTGTTTTATGCCATCGGGCTTTCCCCACCTTGGAGCTGAAATTATATTTATTTCTCAGCTCCTAAAATCTTGTATTTTATTTCATGTGAAGTTCGTCTCAATTTTTCTAACATTACAACACAGATTAACATTAAATTCGAGCTCAGCACCTCGGTACAAGTATACCGGGTGATTCACATTTCGACGCACCATAGGGATTTTCCATTTGGTGCGTCGAAATGTGAATCACTGTGGAAAATACCATTGTCATTCACATTTCCATGCAACAAAAATGCATTTTTTTTAAATTTAAAAATTCGAACATCTTCAACAAATTAAATTGTTGAAAATATTTTTTTAATCATTGTTTTGAGAAAAATACCAAAGGGATAAGGCTAAAATTTTCACGAAAGGTATTCATTATAAATGAGACCAGATCTAATGGGAGTTTGGTATCTATTAATTCAGCAGTGTCCAAGAAAACTAGAAAACAAAAAAATTCCTGGAAAATTGATATTCTGTAATAAAACATAGATAAATTGATATTTTTATTGAAGATATATTGATAACAATCGATATCTTTTCATAATTTGTTCTACCTGAAACTAAAAATTAAATACCAATTTATTGATATGTTCATCAGATATTGTTGGGACTACTGCACTATTTATTTCTATTGTATTCATGCCATTGGAGAATTGTTTGAACCCTTAATTCGATAATATTTGTTTGTTTTTTGATTTTCCAGTCGTTATTTCATACATTAAAGGTTAATTTGTTGAAGATTATTCAAATTTTTCAATTTTAAAAAAATGCATTTTTGTTGCATGGAAATGTGAATTGACAATAGTATTTTCCACAGTGATTCACATTTCGACGCACCAAATGGAAAATCCCTATGGTGCGTCAAAATGTGAATCACCCAGTATAGATACATACAAATACTATATTATACAATCTTGCATTATGTTGTTCAATTTCAATGTACAGGGTGTTGCAGGATGTCAAAAAATAGAATTTTTGTTCATATCTGCGGTCTCTAACATTTTTGAGATTTTGAGGGGAAAAAATCTGGATGTTATACTCACGCACCTTCATATCAATTTCTAAACTTCTAGTTCAATGGAAAGTATGAAAAACAAAAGCTGGTACTTTTGAATTTTATATTAGCTTATATTATACCTTCTTACATAATTAAAACTTTGAGTTTTTAGGGGCAAAAGTTTTCTTCGGTCCTGAAACAAAATACCTGGCCACCTCTATCCACAGGTTGATTCATAAGATCAATTTTATTTAGATTTTCTTCAAAAACCCACTTAAAAATGAAGTATTAATAAAAGTGATTTAAACACAACTGTTTCTTTATAAGAGGAATGAAAACGTCCATTCTATTACGTCACAACTACAGGGTGCGCATCGAGGCACAGTTTTTTGGTGCAGCGCAACTTTTATTTATATATCTCTTCCTCTATTCAATATTCTTCAAAAAAAATTTCAGATTCTTTATACTCATAGTTTAGATTATCTTTCCAATTAATTTCCAGTTCCGGTACCCTATTGCTGGAATTTCAACGATTTTGAAAAAAAAAAAACAAAACAAAAGGGATAGATTAATAGGCTAAAATTTTCATGAAAAATAGTCCTTATATAGGATAAGGTTTGATAGGAGTTCAGTACCTATTTATTTTAGTTTCCAATAGAACATGAAAAGAAAAAATTGGTGGAAGAGTGCACCTCTCACTTGACAGATTTTCAAAAAATTTTGGGACTGTATGAATACTTATATTTAGATAATTTCTGTCAAGTTTTTTTTCAAAAGCTTTTTTTGAGAGCTATAATTTATTTCGATAGTTTCAGTTTTACACCAGTTTTTTCCAAAGTTAATTTTTAATTCTACTTAAAGGTTTTTATGTCAGTACCAGTACAAAAAAGTAAAAACTCAAAGAATTACCAGAGCTTTCGACTAAATGTTAATTCAGCATTATTCCTACATGCTACCAAATTTGGTGGATAATTAGCCCCACTTACGGTATTTTAATTATTTTGAATGTTAATTAGAAAACATACTTTTTCTTGCGATGCTTGCTACACACGTTTTTGGAACACTATTTTTAAATTGATGAGCACCAGTAAAAAATTTAATTCAAGCATGTGAGGATTCGCTCTTTCATGCCTGCGGCATGTCTGTACTCTGTTTATGTTAAAAAGTGCGTTATGATGAAATCACAATAGACGCTGTGGATGGCTGGCGAGGGAGGAAAGTGTATCGATACACATTGCCATACAATGAAAAGCATCATTTTGTGGACTAAACAAACATCGTATTTCAAGCAGATAAGTGTGGGTATAGTTTATGACGTCACGCACTTCTTAACGTGAATAGAGTATAGTGAGCGTGATGAACATCTGAAAATTCTTGAGAGCAACGCAAAACGGTATTGGACTGTGAAGTTGTCATTTCTTTTCTGTTTCCCTTCTATTTTTATATCATCGTGGTAAGACCTCCGCCTTCTTTGGCACTTTTTTTTAAATGTAATATATGATTTGGGTAATCGACTCTCAAAGATACAATGTGAAAATAAAACAAAAAAATAATAATGAAAACGCAAAATTACAAAAATAAATTTTTATTTGAATGAAGATTCGAACTCGGGTCGGGTCGCTAAAAAGGTAGTCCATACCTCATGGCAAGGAGCCACGAAGAAGCTCGAAAAATTAGCCCTTTCAACGTCGCTACATAGACCATTACCGTAAGAAGAGAAACGACGACGTCACCATCAAAAACCAATTTCTGCGGCTTTCCAGAATTTCCAGACGTTCGTTGCCTAGTGTAATATTTGAAAAACTGTTTTTCGTTTTTGAAGCAATAACACAAAATTTCTCTCCGTAATTTTTCGTATCCATGTAAAAAAATACAGACATGGAAATACATTTTGAATAATTAAATTCTTTTATTACCGCAAAGGATCTTCAGAGGGAACAAGTTGCAAATGAGTCAAATGCAGTAATAACTCAAGCACCAAAGATTTATCTTCAGGCAGCAGACAACATCCATACAATCCTAAAATGATCGACTCGATAACAGCAGTGAGAAATTCAGATTGCGTCTGATTGATCATGGACAAGCACTGAGCTAGTAACTGAGGACGACTTTTCAGATAATTTAACAGTTGGACGAAATGAAGATTAGCCTGTTCAGTGATAATCATAAGTAAGAAAATTTACATAAATTTAAATTAAGTTCATTTGTGGGCGATAGAACCTGATAAGAGAGTATTTTATGGGCTTCTTCAAATTCTGCTTTATCGAGGCTGGTTATATTGCTGCAACACATAGATGGAGAAAAATCACAGTGGGAAATAGATAATTTATTTACACAAATTCGCTGCTGCCAAGTCACCCATACAAGTTTGGTCAAGTCAAACCAAACTTTGCTGACCTGCGTTTCAGGAATAATAAAAAAAATATTAAAAAAATAATTGAAGAGAAGAAAAAATATTTTCTTGTTGATAATACTTACGTTGACATTAAGTTGCTGCAAATGGGTTTGTTCCGAAATTACAAACAAGCGTTCTTGGCGTAAACTTTTAGCTAAATCGACAAGTTGACAGACAAGGGAGAGTTTCTCGGGATCATCGATTCTATTGGCGACCATGGCGAAGATATTTTGAGTGTCCTACAAAAACATACTAATAACATTTGACTGTCATACAAAACTGTCAAAACAATCCAACCAGGATTATAAAACAGATTAAAATCAAATGAAAGGAAATATGTATAATGCCCCAGACAGTCATCATTTAATTGACCATATGTTAGATCCTACATAATTATGAGAAACTAATTAAATTTCACAGACGCATAAGGCTAAAGTCAGATAATACTTTACATTCAGATACGAACACGAGTAATATTTCAAGGATGATGAAATAGCTGTATTCCTAAAAATTTTAATTCAAGCAAACACTAACTTCGTCGATGTTTATTACAGTATCATAATAATATAGCAGAATTTTCAAAAAAGAAACACTGAAAACACAAAACTGAAAAAAAACACAAAAGTACAACTCATCAGCAAATAACTACCGCAACAAAATTATAGGAACTATTCCATTATTTTAGTGAAAACCAGATTTTTTAAAAAAGGCAGAAATAAAAGTAACGCCACATTACGATTACATCAAGGATTAATCAATCTGAATCAATCACTAACACTAATCAGGATTGAAGATAATGTTGGGTGTAATTCCAATTCAAGCACCTTCAATAAATGATAAGAATGTTACTAGGTTTAGAACACCGTTCTTTTCATAAATAGGTATGCCATGGAAGTTTTTTAATCATAATTCTCACTTCTTCTTTGAAGCATTGTGGCTAACGATGTAACGTTGTGTTAAAAAATAAAAGTACGTTTAATTAAATGTATTTAATTCGTTTTCAAACAGATAATGAATAATAATTAAAATCTTCATACCAGGTATAAAATTACGATACCATACCACATCCGAAGTAACCAAGTACCCCAAGTACCCGAAGACCCGAAGTACTCCATCATGACCACAAGTGATTGGAATCTTTAGCTCTGTTTGATAGGACTACACCAACTTACACCAGCCTACACCAGGAGGGCAATTCCACAAATGTAGAAATTTTCTGGAATATCCCTACTGGTGTAGGTTGGTGTAAGTTAGTGTAATCCTATCAAACAAAGCTTTTGACTATATCTTTGACTATGTAGCTTAATGGACTGTTAGAACTGATAAGAAATACATAAGGTTAAATGGAACACCGTTAAAGGCACTGTTAACAGGCGTTCTTTTTTACAAAAAACAACCTTTGGTGATAAATGATAGTGACTCGAAATTTCCAATTCCAGCTAGCAAAAAATTAATTTTTATATTTCGTTATTGTAGTAATTAAAATTATATTTGAAAATAATTAATTTTATTATTATTCTACTTTGCCATTGACACATGATAAAATGGCATTATTTGTAAGTTTACAGAATAATTAATGACATAAATATGTAATACTTTACTAGAACTTCATTCCACTCCTAATTTTGTACCCTCTGATTTTCAATTATGCAGAACTGTTTGAAGTGTAATAAATCATGTCATAGATAAGGTATAATTCAGCATTTAAAAAATAATAGCTCTGTTTGATAGGATTACACTAACTTACACCAACCTACACCGGTAGGGATATTCCACAAATATTCAAGTAAAACTTGGCGCAAAGTCATATAAAATTCCTACATTTGTGGAATTGCCCTCCTGGTGTAGGTTGGTGTAAGTTGGGGTAGTCCTATCAAACAGAGCTAATTTTTGTGTTGGAGTAAGGAATGATACTGATACATCTACAAAAGTTTGTATTTTTCCTATTATACTTTTTCATTTATTTATTTGCTGAGCTATTTCAAGAATGTCTTCATGTTACTGGAAAAAAAAATATATACATAAACTTTTGAGGCGATGGTGTTTTTTGGGGTCTAGGGACCCTAATTGGAAAAACTATAGTGTAATTTTTCCAAAATCGTGACATGGCACCTTCTGCAATAGTTATTCTACAAAATCTTCCTAAAAGACCAATACGTGGCGAAAAAATTCATGATTAAATTATTTTCTTATTATAGTAATAATAACTTCAAATGCTAGAACTGATAAAATCTTGAAGGCAAAAAATACAGGCGTTACTTTTTGAAAAAGGTACTTTGTGTGAAAATTGATCTTGTATTGAGTTATATTTTTGTGACTCCTAACAAAATAAGCAGATACTAGTGAAATATTACAACGCTATACCAATTTATTGTCTGAAATTAATGAGTGAAACGTTCGAATAATGATTTAAATTAATCGACGAACTCTTCAGAATGTAAAAATGTAAGTTTTGGATAGAGTTCCTTTTTTCTTGAAAAGTTTGAAGTAAGGTTTTCTTAAACTGAAAAATTCGGTTGTTAGGTAAATAGTTTCATTGTTCGCTGATTTGTTATCTGAAAAAAACATCTTGAACTACTGTAAGAACTTGAGCAAGTTCTAAATGAGCTCTTTATTGACTCTATTTGTTTATTTGAATTCAGTATTTTTTCCGGCTGGTTGGCTTAAGTTCCAGGAGAACAATTAAAATATATAAAAATCGAACTGCTCAATTGTTTCAAACCATTAAGAAGTTTATTCGAATGGCGCGAAAAGTATATAGGTATATATATATTAGCCCAGACATACGCTTTTCCAAGCTTTCTTCTTTGTATATTTGTATAGATTAGTGAAATGGGCCTCTGCTTTACGGAATTATCAAGCATTTATGTTACTTTTACTATAATAAGAAAATAATTTAATCATGAATTTTTTCGCCACATATTGGTTTTTTTGAAAGATTTTGTAGAATAACTATTGCGGAAGGTGCCATGTCACAATTTTGGAAAAATTACACTATAGTTTTTCCAATAATGGTCCCTAGACCCAAAAAAACACCATCACTTCAAAAGTTTATGTATATATGTATTTCCTCCAGTAACACGAAGACATTCTTGAAATAGCTCAGCAAATAAATAAATGAAAAAGTATAATAGGAAAAATACAAACTTTTGTAGATGTATCAGTATCATTCCTTACTCCAACACAAACATTTTTTTTAAAATGCTGAAATATACATTATCTATAACATGATTTATTACACTTCGAACAGTTCTGCATAATTGAAAATCAGAGGGTACAAAATTACGAGTGGAATGAAGTTCTAGTAAAGTATTACATATTTATGTCATTAATTATTCTGTAAACTTACAAATAATGCCATTTTATCATGTGTTAAGTCAATGGCAAAGTAGAATAATAATAAAATTAATTATTTTCAAATATAATTTTAATTACTAAAATAACGAAATATAAAAATTAACTTTTTGCTAGCTGGAATTGGAAATTTGGAGTCACTATCGCTTATCACCAAAGGTTGTTTTTTGTAAAAAGAACGACTGTTAACAGTGCCTTCAGCGATGTTTCATTTAACCCTATGCATTTCTTATCAGTTCTAGCCTTTGACTATATACATACTGGACTGCTAATACTGATAAGAATACCACAGAGTCTAATGAACAACTGGTGAAGTTGAGTCAGACACCCGTATCCCCGTTCAAAATGTTAGTTTGCTGATTTGATGTTTGAACTTTAAAGTCGACATCCAGGAACACCTTCTATTCATGATAATATGAATTATTAATGTCGGTGAAATTAATTACAAATTTCTATGTAAAAATTAGAATTAGACATATTTGTAAGAATATTTCACAAGTAGATAAAAACATTCGCCATACAGCAACAAAAAAGATTATTTTTATGCATCAATAAATCAAATTTTAAATTAATTTAACTGAAATTATTGAACTTCTGAGTTTTATAAAGCTACAACATTACCGATTTAATTCGTAATTAAAAGCAATAATTGTGGTAAGAAGAGACCTAGTCAAAGGAAAAGACAATAAGCATTAATAAATTTGATAATGAACTAACATTTTGAACAGAGATACGCCTGTTTGTTTTGAACACAGTTTTTTATCAATATTAGCAGTCCAGTATGTATATAGTCAGAGGTTCTAGCAGTCCATTAAGCTATATAGTCAAAGTAGGAGGGCGTTTAGAAATGTAACTCAGGGTGACGGGTGTGCAACCATGGTGGACTATCACATGACTTGAAAATTAAAACGGTTGTCCATTAGGCTATCCCCTTTTCCGAATGACTTTAGGGTGATAAATGGTTGTCCCTTGGTTGTGGTGGACAACCCACTTATTTTTGAATGCAAATAACGGTCAACTATGACCTCTAGACTATTTTTTATCATATTCAAATATTTTTGAATAACTGACATTCATAAGTTTGATGTGACAAATTGATTTTTGTGAGAATTTTAAATTATATTCCGTTTTGTGCTAAATTAAATAAAAATGAATTATAATATTGTGACAGATACTAGAACAGGAATGCCATTCATGTATGATGATCATATTCTTGTTCAACATAAGGATGATTGTAAGTATTAGCATAGACTTCATCATTTCTTGGTCAAAAAGAGAGAATAGCTCTTCAATAGGTTTTGTTTTTTTTTTCCTAGCGGATAATCTGTTGTGGTGCCGGTACACTATAAACAAAAATGGAGATTATTCAGTTCAAATTGACTCAGCTGCTCCAGCTACGCTCGATATGTTAGTAGATTCTGATTCAGAATTAATCAGTATCAACGATGTCTCTGCTGTGTCAAAAAATAGTACTGCAGTTGATAAAGTAGTATCTGATGATACTACTAGCGAAATATTACCGCCAAAAGATAAAAATGGTGCAGTTGTCACAATTCCCTCTGACGGTACCAGTGGTGACTCATCAGCAACAGTAGCATTACCTAATACTTCTAGACACCCGATTTTGAAGTACAAAACAGACAACGTGATGTAGAATTACAACAACAACCTGAGGTACCAAGTACCTCTAAAAATAAAAAATCAGTGATTTCAATGCCGAAAAATATTATGGAAGCTATACATAAAAATGGTAGTAAAGAACGGATGAATATGCAAGAACGTATGTCAAAACCTGCGCAAAATGATACAAAAAAAGCGCCGGGTAATACGATTCACTCAAAAACAAATATTTCAAATATTGATTCTGAAAAAGAGGATCAAATACTATTTGAGAAACGAACATCAGAAGCTCGACTACAAGAAGAACTAGACGCTAGATACGAAGAAGAAATCGTAAACCTTGATGACTCACCTTTACAGAGTACAGTATATCATGCTGTGGAATTAAATGATGATCTGCGTACATCGACTGGGCCACTGCGGAAACGAGCAGATGTCTTGGAGTTACTTACATTGTTCAAAGATGCTGAGCATCTCTTCAAATCAACAACCTGTAAAAATTCAAAGGTTTGGCAACAGATTACTGCCAAGTTGGTCCCATACACAGCTAGACAGTGTGAAAATAAATTGAAGTACTTGAAAAAATGGTACATTACTAAGATTGACAATATGAGCAGTGGAGATACTGGAAAAAAACGAGTACACTGTGATTTTTTTGAAGAACTTGATGCCATATTCCATAAATCACACAATGTTCATCCTCCTCATATTGCTTCTTCGGTTAATGGACCAAAAAATATATGTGAAAACGTTGTTACTGTCAGTGGATATGAAACCGGCAAGTCAACCTCGCCTGAAGAAACAACCGTTTCGACATGTCTCAACGAAGAAGTTGAATATGAAGATACTCCAAAAATCAAAAAATTTAAAATTAGACCTCAACCAGCATCACTGACCAGAAGTGAAAATCTTGTATATAAAGAAAGAGCTGTTAATGCTCTCGAAAGAATTGCGACGGCATTTGAGGCGTAGTTCCAGCATTGATCGACCAATCACAGAGCTATTAGCAACGTTCGTCCTTCATGTGATATACATCTACATCGTCATTTGGTAGCGTCGTTTTCGTTCGTCACAATGCATTTCTTCGAAATTCACTCGTGCGTGTTGGTGCTTGTGGCGAGGAATCTAAATTTGAGAAATTTATGAAAAATACGAGGTTTGTGAACAGATTTTATTTATTAACATTTAAATTTGTACATGAAGATGTTATTCGTTTCGTTATTGTTATAGATCATCTTAAAATGAATAATCCTCCTCGTCGTGATGTTCCACATGCATTGTGTAGGCGTTACATAGTGGAATTAATGAAACGCAATCCGTGGCAACCTAATGCTGTCCCACCTGCAGAACAAGCACCAGTAGAACGACAACCAGAAAATGATGTTAGACAACCGGAGATTGATGTTAGACAACCGGAGATTGATGAACCACGAGGTGATCATGAGGATGAACACAATGCTCGAGAAGACGGTGCTAGATTAGTCCAACGTGGATAATTGAATGAAAGGTAAGAATTCGGTATAATTTTGAGTAAAATGTTGTGTCCTCTTTACCATAACACAGCCCATCGAATTTAGCGATGGGATGCGTTGAAATTGATAATTTGTTGACAGTGATTATATTACATTAAAAGGCATTAGTATAATATTACAAGGACAAAAATCCTGAAGATTCCCATCGATTGTGTCGTATTGCGTTTGTGCTCGGTTCCAATGAATACATCGTCGAATTGTAACTATCTGTTTGTTTGTTTATTGTTTCACAGACTGCCTCTCCCACATAACAAAAATGGACAACCAGAAGTTCGACAACCTGAAGAAATACCTGAGGGTAGACTGTTAGATCAAAGGTAACACTTCGATTATTATTCATCATATTTTGTTTATGTCATTATTTTTAATAATTTTTTTCTTTCAGTTTATATGTGCAGAGAGCAGACCACCAAATCTGGTTCCGAATGCTGCAAATCCGTACATGTAGCCTGAATTGGCGCATGTTACGTGTATAAACTGCGGGTTCAAGGGACATTGAAATACTGAATGTCCCTACCCAGGTCGATGTTGCTACCGATGTAAACAATTTGGCCACATTGCTCGTGATTGTCAGTGGTACACGAGTCACAGGTAAAAATTTGTTAATTATTTTCTTACTTTATTAATATTATTTGTCACAGTTTTTAATTATATTATTTATTACAGAAGAAATTTGTGTACCAACTATGGCTTCCACAGACACCAATATCGGAATTGTCCCACTGGTGAAAAGGTATGTTATACCTGTCACCAGAGGGGACACATTTCAGTTGAGTGTCCGACAAGAGGCAATAGCAGCAGCAGCAATAGTATTAGTCTTAGACTAGAAGAATCAGCTAGACCACCAGAAGTTTGTGAACCAGAAGTTAGACAACCAGAACAAATTAGACAACGTGAATTCAAACATCACAATGGTGGCCAAGTACATCGGCAGCAGTAACAGCAGCAACAGCAGCAACAATCAGATCAAATATGTGTTATTTGTCTCAAAAATGAGAGGAAACTTTCATTCATTCCTTGTGGACATTTCTGCATCTGTGAAGAGTGTTATTGTCAGCTCGTTGAACTACATGATAGGGAAGTACCGTGCCCTATCTGTAGGATAAGTCGCGAGACTGTTCGTATTTATTTATAAGTATCATGTATATATTATTCATTTTCTTTTTTTGTCTTGTATATCTATTTTCATTTTATGTATTTCAAGTGTTTATTTTTTTTTATTTTTTTTTTATAATATGTAAATTTTTATTTTCTTGTGATATTCGTTGTTCTTTTGTTAGATTCTTTCGTTGAATAAATTTTTTTTTCAAACATTGTGTTATTTGTTTTGGACAGGTACAAGTAGTAAGGTATATTGACAAGAAATCGATTGTTGAGAATTTTATTATAATCAATTGAAAGTTAAATTTGTTATTCCTTGTAAAAATTTGGAAGATAAAATAATTTAGGTAGAAAAATAGATAGCAGAAATATGTATAATTTGATAAAGAAAATAACGACGAAAGGCAAAATAAAATTTCTTACTTTTTTTGGTGAAGACGGAAACAAACAAAAATTGAGAAAACAACTGATACAAAGGGATATAAGTATATGTTTGCGTTAGTTGTCACACCTGAAAACATGATGAAGTTGGTCATCCTATGTATACCTCACCAAATCGACCGAGTAGAATAAAAACGTATAAAAAATTAACTAATTTCTTTGGAAAATAATAGACCAATCACACCTTCCCTTTTCATAGTTCTAGAATATTTGTTCAATAGAATGTAAGTACGAAGTGACAATATAATATGAAAATTAATAAATATTTTATGAATCAAACCGATATTCGATAACCTATATACCCATAATATTCATACAACTTTAATCAACAACAATTTTAAAATAAAAATGACATTTATTACACATTTTGATTATACAATAATCTTGTAAATACACTGATAAATATTGACATCATTTATGGCGTTTTCATTATAAAACTACATCATCTGACTATTGACGCCGATATTATTACGAAAAATAAAATACTTATATTTAAAACAAGGAAATATCACATCACAGTCATATTGTCAAAGATTGTCTCACTGTCCAATATCATTGAGTAATCCCATTTCTAAAGCTAACTGATCTCAAAATGCTCTACCCTCTTCATTTGTTGCACTACCTTGAGTTAATAATTGTTCTTGTTCTGGTGCTGCAATCGTATGTTGCTGCAAATACACTGCACCTTCTGCCTCAAACTGAGGATGTAACGTATCAGAAGAATTCGTTAAACAAATATTATGTAGAACACACACAGCTATAATAGAAGCTGGTATGAGGTCTGTGCGAGACATACCGAGATCCTTAAAACAACAAAATCTACCAAAGAATAAAGCGAATGTACGTTCGATTACTTATCGCATCTTAGCATGTTGATGATTGAAGTTTTGCTGCCATTGAGTGAAATTACGTCCCTCTCGATATGGTGGTACGCAAAAAGGTTTTGGCTCGTAAGCTTTATCGCCTATAATATATTTATGTGTCGAAAAATAATTTTAAGGATTATCAACAATAGCCTTATAAATTTCTGATTGTCTAAATATTCTAGTATCTGACACTGAACTTGGATATCCAGCAAAACAATCGATGAACTGACAACTATTATCAAATATTGCTTGTAATGTAATCCCATAAAAACATTTCCGATTAATGTAAACTTGTGCATTATCTGAAGGTGCCTTGATTTTTACGTAGGTGCCATCAATAGCTCCAATAACGCCTTCGAAACCACCGATACGTTTGAATTTTTGGGATATGATCTGCCTTCTCTCCAAATTTGGCCAGGAAATAATTGTTGGTGCCAATCAGTTGAGAGCATGTAAGACACGCAAAAAGCAGGCATGTAATGTTCCTTTTGATAAATCAAATCGACATGCAACAGATCTGTCATCAAAAAAACGGTAACTTCAGTTAGTATTATCAATTAAAAATTTAAAAATATGTGATTTACAAAAATTTTTACCTGAAACTATCTGGAATTGCAAACAACCACAATACTGCTAGTAACTGCTTCCTTGGACATGTACTTAGGCGAGCAACTGTCCATTTTCTGGCCAATTTTGATGAAAGTTTATTTAAAAGCCATTCAAATGCATGTACCGATAATTGAAAATGAGATTGAAATTCAGTGTCAGTAAATCTTGGTACAGTATACTCAACAAATGATCGTATTCGCAATATTTGGGCAGCAGTTCATTTCCTCTTTTTTTGTCTCCTGGGATGCTCCTCATTCGAGGAATCTTCATCATCTACATAAATACACAAAATATTATTAATTCATATAAATAAAACACATATTATCACCTACTAATCATAATGCATTTACCTGCTTCAGATGATGAAAGAAGGAGGTCTTCATAAAATTTCACTGTACTTCGCACAATGGCAGTCACTATAATTTTTAAATGCTCATCCTTCTTTTAAGAACTTATAATAAAATTCACTGACACTAATAACTGAGCATTAAAATATTTTCTAATAATTTTTTAATTAACATTTTCATAATATTTAATGGTAAAATATGAATTTGTGCGTAATATGTGTAAATAAACAAAATCTCCCATGTGATAAGGAATCGATATTTCCAAAATTTAAAATCGACAACCAATTTCATCACCCAGGGTGACAATGTGAACCATCTCTGGACCAGAGTGATGGCTGTCCACGCCCACCGTCGACTGAGGTGAATTTTTGAACGCGGTAAGTGTGACAACCATGGTCAACCGTTTTTATTGGCGGAGTCAGGGGTGAATTTCCGAACGGGTAGTTTTTCAATTTTCGATGTTGTTGTCACTCGGAGTGAATTTCTGAACGCCCTCCAGTCATCGAACTCAATAACATACTGGAACGAACACACGACGTAAAACGCGGTCCAACCTATTAGACAGAGACAGAAATAGACTGGCGATGTTTCTTTCTTTGTTTATAAGCTTCTATGCATATGTTTGTATGATTGTATCTTGTTTTTGGTTTTTTTGACCCTTATAACCACATTTTTGTATTTTTTTTTGAGGACAGAAATTGAAGAAAACGCAAATAAATATACAATCGAACATTTATCTTTTTTCATTTTCATAAATTCGAGAGGAATGCATAATTTTGGATATGAATCCCAACTAAATTCTATAAAATCTGAGTTATCGAACGTAATTACGAGACAACCGTTATTCACAGAGAGCTGAAATTTTTATGACATATTTTAGTATGTTTGTTGAAGATTGTGTGAAAATTTCAGCTCAATTATACGTTTCAAAGTCGAGATATTGCTGAAATTACGCAAATTTCCAACTAGATTGAATCCTTATCACATGAATTACTCCTGAACAGAATTTCAGTGATACTTCAAAAAGCAAATGGAAAATCAAGTTGAAATTTTATTGATACATATTGATGTACATTAGTTGTCAATATTCTGAGAAGATTTGGCTGAAATTTTACATTTTATTTACAAGATATCGCTAAAATTCCAGATTGAGTGATTCATGTGATAAGGATTAAATCTAGTTGGGGATTTGCGTAATTTCAGCAATATCTCGACTTTGAAACGTACAACTGAGCTGAAATTTTCACACAATCTTTAACAAACATACTAAAATATGTCATAAAAATTTCAGCTCTCTGCGAATAACGGTTGTCTTGTAATTACATTCGATAACTCAGATTGTATGAAATTTAGTTGGGATTCATATCCAAAATTATGCATTCCTCTCGAATTTATGAAAATGAAAAAAAGATAAATGTTCGATTGTATATTTATTTGCGTTTTCTTTAATTTCTGTCCTCAAAAAAAAATACAAAAATGTGGTTATAAGGGTCAAAAAAACCAAAAACAAGATACAATCATACAAACATATGCATAGAAGCTGATAAACATAGAGAGAAACATCGCCAGCCTCATTCTCTCTCTTTCTAACACAGTGGCTCGCAAATATAACATTGCCTTTATCTCCTGTGTTCGTTCCAGTATGTTATTGAGTTCGATGCCTCCAGTATACACGCGTCCGGTGTAGATGTTAACGATACTAGTGTTAATCGACAGTCATCTCATTATAAAACATCAGCATGTGACATGTCGTCTCCATCATATATATATCCTCGAAAGATTTTCATTTTAGAATTAGAACGGAGATGAATCTCTGAACTTGTACGCTAATTTTTCGCTTAGATTTATGTAATTTCTAATTTCTTGCGATTCTGGCGATTCTTATGCCGCTAATGGTTTTAAAAGGAGAAATCATTTTGAAAGAGGAGCCGTTTGTGTTTGTCTTGAAGTCTTCATTAAGAAATGAAAAATGTGAATTTTGTCTTTCACCGTACGTTAATTATATAATTCCATTTCTAAAAGTAGATTAATGTAATGTTCATTTTTAATTGCTATGAGTTCTTTCTCACAATTTCAGTGCTGAACTGAAATGTGCAAGATGTCATTATTGGCGATACTGCAATAGACGCTGTCAGAAGTTAGCCTGGACTATGCACAAGCTTGAATGTGATTATTTAAAGAAAATTTGTCCTAGAAATGTCCCCGACTCGGCTCATATGTTGATTCGAATTCTTCTGAAGCAGAATGTGAGTTGATATCTTCGATCTACCCCCTCACACTAGTCTGAATTTTTTGGTTAACTAATTTATTATACTTTACAGACTATAGACTCAAAAAATCATGCCGATGAAAGCTATGAGAAAAAACGACCATTTGAAAATCTTATGTCTCGTATGTTTTAAGTTTAACTTTAATTATAATTAATATTCTATTTAGGAGCTATAAATAGTCAAGAAACAGTTTGGAACTGTAATGTTTCTGTTAGTAACGCTTGCCTTTTTCTGCTTAGACATTGCTGAAATCAGGAATGATCAAAGGAGATTGGAACATTTCACGTCCATAGTATTCGTAGTACAATCATTTTTTGAGACGGAAACGTTAAATGAAGAATATCTTTTAGAATTATTTGGAAAGGTAAGTATACGTTTTGACGTTCTCTGTTAGGGTGTGTTTATAATCAATATATTTTGTTTAAAATAAAATTGATAATTTTATCGGAAAAAACATTTTAGTAAAGTTTTAATAATGAATATTTTGGTAAGGGTCTTCCAATTGGGATCTAAAGTAAAAGTAGTTGCCTACTGGTAGCCCATTCGTCAAACATATTGATTTCGGGAATATGCACTGTTTTTTCGCTTGAGAATATAAAAAATCGAACATCAATTAATAGAATTGTATCTTTCTAATGATATAATTATAGGGATTTAGAGACGCTATCTTTTTTCATTTTGTTTCCATTAGTTGAGTTTCTGAAGTTTACCATAATGTTACTTATTTTTTATTTCCATTTTCACTACATTTCGTGGTTTATAAAAAATTTCTCATTCAGTTTCCATTTCTGGTTTTATTTTCATTAAAAAAATATTTTCATTAATTATTTAATTTTACATTTCCGGTTAAAATACCGATATTTTTTATGTTTTTTCTCCCAGCGGAAAAGTTAATCAGATTTGAAATGGAAACGATTCATTTTTCGGTTTCTATTATGCTGCTGTTATTTGTCTGGAAATTAATTGATTGATTATTTTCAATTTGGTTTTCATTTCAGAATTTTGATGTTTTCATTTATTTTAGTTTCCAGCGGAAAAAAATTTGGTTTCTATTTACAAAAGATTTGGTTTCAGTTTCCATTTCTCAATCCCTATATAATTATGTTTTTCTCCGGCTATAAACTAACACCATATACGCAATGTAAAAATGTTGTCTATAAAACATTGCAGGTATGTGATAAGGAAGAAAAATTCAGAGGACATCGCCTGGAAGTGGCATTGTATATATAATGAGGCCTGCAAGTGACATCCGCTAACTTGTTTTCCTTACCCCATAGATTTATTTTATTATACACAATAAGTTTAACCTTTGGTCGACACCCAACGCCAACCTGGTTTATTTTGATGTCTCAAAACTGTGCTCGATGTCAACACAGTGATACCAATTTGACACCAGCTCACACCTCCTTGCAAGTAGGTGCAGGGTAGTGTCCTTCTAGGATAATACTTTCTACAATTTAGTAGCAAAAAACAAAAAAAAAAAAAACATTACAAACACAAAGACAACACTGGGTAAATAAAACGCGCGTGTCGATGGCATTACCTCTGGGTCACTTTTCATGGAAAATAAGACAAACCTCATACCTGCAGTTACAGACTTTTTTTCGTCCGTTAGTTCAGTCCATACACATTATAGTCAAAGATTTTTCTTTACAGTTTCGTAATTTGCAAAACGATAATTTAATTTGAATAAAAATTCGAATTGAGCTCATTATATCCTTCAACAATTTGCAATCATCGATTACAAATTTCTGTTCTCATTTGTAGGTGTGCATCAATTCATTTAATATTTTAGACAGTAATATGAACAGTGTAGGAACTGGTATTTATTTAAATGCTTCAGTTTTAGATCATTCTTGCGATCCAAATGCGGTGGCCGTATTTAATGGCACCGTCATAAATATTCGTTCTATTAAAGATATTCCTGATTTTCACTTGAATAAGGTAATGCACCTACTTTAACCTACAGTTCAAGTTCAATTATTCATTTTTGAAAAGAACATTTGATTCTAGGTCCGAATTTCGTACATCGATATTCTTAATTTATCTTTTGAAAGAAAAAAGGAATTGCTGTCAATGTACTATTTCATTTGTGACTGCGAACGTTGCGTTAATGAGACAAATAATGATGTAATGCAATCGATGAAATGTTTGAGGGATGGCTGTTCTGGGTTTGTTCCCATTGTGGAGGTAATTTAACGTTTTGATGTAAATATTCATTATATTTTTATGTGTCAAATAATCTCCATTCTCTTCTGAAGTCGAGTCCAAAAACAAATCTTACTTGTAATGTATGTGTTATGGAAGTATCTAAGGAGACACTTGAAGAATATCATAATGTGACAGAGATTTCGGACTATCACCTTCAAAAAATGAACAGCTCTAATAATGCTTGTATCCTTTTTTCGAACAGCATGACCACCTGACTAGTATTTTACCAGTCTGCTTAGTAATTTTATGAGCCCACCTGTAAGGGTTGAAAAAAAAAAAAAAAAAAAAAAACTAATCCAAATAATTACCGGGTTTTTTTTCATGGCAAAATTTAATTACCCACCCTCGAAAAATCCGCTAAAATAAACATTCTACAAAAAAACAAAAAATATGTTTTTGATCGCTCTGCTCGCAAAATAATTTATGGTCTCCCACAGATGAATCCTGGATAGGATACTATAACTTATTTAAAAAAATTAAAATAAAACTTAACAAAATATCTTTTTTGCCGTGTCAGATGTAACTAATAAGTCGAAGAAAATCCCGCTAATTAGATTGAAGTTTTCTAAAAATAAATTGAAATTAGATTTTTTAGTTGCTGTCTGGTAATTTTTTGGGTCAAGGTGACAATCCTGTTTTCAAAAGTAACTTCATTCTGAAATTGACCTGTAGTATTTTTGTTGTTGTGCTTGAAGTTGCATTTTCTTTCCTTTACTCAACGTATCATAGATATAGACGTTTGTGAAATGATGTTATCAAAGCAAGAAAAAATTTTCCACGATTTAAATATCAGGCGAATAAAAATGTTAGATTTGGCTTTTGAAGCCAGCATAAATTTGAAGCGATGGGAAGCCGCGACTGAATACGGATTTCAGCTTTTACGAGGTTTTAGGTGAGTATTTTATGTCTTCTTTTACTGTGCGTTAATTTACAGGCACAATATGAAGAGGAAGTTCATTGAATTGTGAAATGAAAGCTCCGCTAGAAAGCCCTAAATTTGTCTCATATTTTCACTGGATGAAAACAGGACGATGTATTTTTCTCCATGTATTTTTTCATAAGAAAAGAAGGGAGTTCGAATTGATTTTCTCGGAATTGAAAAACTTTAATATGGATGATCACTAATCGTCAGGGGATAATCTTTAAATCTTACCTAATTATATCAATAAAAATTAATTTTTAAAATAAATTTTCGGATTACATAATCAATACCATTAACTATTATATACTATTGTAACCAGACTGATAAACTAAAGTTAAATTTTTTCAACTAAACTTGATCCGAGAAGTGGATCCCGCCAACAGGTTTCGCTGCTGTTGTGAGATCAGAGTTTGAAACAGAGAAAATGTACCTGACCATTCACGTCTTCTTTTGTACACATTAAACGACCTTTTTTTAAAGGGTTTCAATTTCTATTGTCTGCAGCAGCCAACTCTTCGCGTATAGGTTTTTTATGATGCCCAATAAAAAAAATAACTATTTGAGGAACAGTTTGGAGCAATATTTGTGTAAAAGAGTACATCTGTACTACTAACGCACAATTGTGTTTTAAAAAATTAGATTTTTGGTGGAAAACTTCTTCATTTGGTTTGTTGGTCTTATATACACTCGATCAAAGATCAATATATTTATACATTATATTTTCATAATTTATCTTGTTTTTAGCCTATTACAATCTTCGTCATCAGAGTGCGTATCTTTTGCCTCCAGTTTCCAATTAATTTTCTCAGGATGAAGCGTGTCTACCGTTTTTCTCACGAGTACAGAAAATGTGCTAAAGTGAATTAATTTCTCTTTATCTCGTCATGCATTGCACCAAATACAACGAGGCCAAATTACGCCTCTGAAAGACGAGCAGTGTATCAGCAAAATAGTAAATTTTTCAGGACGGAAAAAAGGAAAACCACTACTCTTCTACCTTTAATACTTAACAATAAAATGACTTGCAATCATTGGTTCAACTCGTCTTTTTTACCTTATCTACAGTTCTTGCATTGCAATATAAGCATTGCATTACTCAGTTTCTAAAACTTGTTCAGTTGTATAACTTACGCCCTTCTGAGAGGTATTGGATGTTCTGAGAGTAGGTACTACTCGGCGAGTATATATGTTTTCGGGTTTTTGATCAACTTTCAGATGTTTTGTTTTTCACATTTTAATCTTAATTTGAAATGGAGCTCCGTATATGAGGCATTTTCCGAAGAAATATAAAGCCAGCTGAAAGTTGAAGTTAAAATTGAATTATTCTCTAATTCTCGAGAAGAATCAACAATCCACTTCCAAAGCTTCATTACAACTGATAAAACTATGTTATTTTTCAGAAAATACTATGGGTTCTATCATCCCCTTGTTGGACTGTTGAATATTAAACTATTGAAACTTGTTCTGCTCCAAGATGATTCTGAAAGAAGCATTAAACTTTACGAAGAGGCGGCTGAAATTCTCTCCATTACCCATGGTACTTCACATCCTTTATTTAAGACGTTGAAAGAAATAATGTACGGTTAATTAAGATGAAAACGATCAAAATAAGCAGAAAATAGACTAGTAATATGTACGATTTAGAATTAAAAATATTTAGAAAATGCATTCCGTTTATCACTCTACTGATTTTAAAGTCGACATTACACTTAAAATTAATATTAGGGCATCCGTCTTTGGAAACGCGTGTTTAATGTAGTCTGGATAAATGAGACGTAATAATTTGGTTTTCATCTTCGTTATATCGAATGTTATTTAAGAAGTCTCGAATATGTTGGACAATCAAATCAATGGCCACTGAAAATTAATATTCCTAAACTAAAATTTCATCAAATTCTAAAATTTAAATCGTACAAAATATAATAGAAGTAACAATAATAGAGATAATTATAACAACAAAAAAATTCGTTATACCTGCATTATCAGCTCCACGAGGAATAATAATATCTGCAAATTTTTTCGTCTGCAATTGACACAACTCAATTAGTAACATTCATTTCAAATATTTTCATTAAGATGAGAGTAAATTCCGAACCGGTTGACAGAATTCCTCAAAAGCAGGTTTCACAAATGTCAAGTAGTGATTCAGTACTTGATCTAAATCTCGACTTCGGTCTACGATATCTCGAGTAACTGTATTAAACGAAAATTCAAACTGACACTTTAGGCGTTATTACGAATAAAATGAAAATCTAAACATGCAAAAACTTAAAGAAGTATGAGAAATACCTCTATCGGCTAATCTCATATCCGAATCCATATCTACAAATAATTTCATATGAAACAATTCTCTAACTGCCGGAAAGTAAAACACGAGAATTCCTTCAAAAAGTACTACATCAGCAGGATAAATAGCGATTTGCTGGTCCTTACTGCTATACATATCAAAATAAACACGAAACAAAAATATATAATTTTAAATATCTTGGAAAATAACTGAAATTATGATACTCACAATGAATAATTTTTGTAATCATAGACTGGTATTCTACATATATTCCCATCTAATATATTCTTCAGCGTTTCGAACATGAATTCTTCGTTAACTGCATCTAAATGTATCAAAATTTTGAAAGCTGATTTTGTTTCCGCGCAAAAATTTTGAAACGGTAAAAGCAAAATTGAAAAATTCATCTCAATACTGAGTGCTCCTAGTCTTTTTACTGGAGAAAAAACCGAAAAGTGGCAGGAAATTAAGTAATTTACAATGATATGAATCGACCAACTTGAGATTTTTTTCAAGTTACATTTCATTCGAATTGAGATTTCTTCTTATTTCTTCGTAGGAGGAATCAGTCTCCGTCTCTAAGCACAGATAATTTGAAGTATAGAAGTAAATAAGTGATAGCTGAAATACCTGGGTGGTCGAAATTAAACTGCCCTTTAATTGCTTTACTTCTTTCAACTGGAGTTAATTCTTTGTAGAAACTATCTTGACTGATGCATACTACTTGTCTTTCTTTTTGCGTCATGCCTGCTTGACCCAATTTTTCCATGATACGTTTACAAACTGTGGACTGAAAAGACCGATTTCTACTCAACGTTGCTTTTAAATCACAATATTCAATAATATCCGAGACTTAATACGGAACACACGATTTCACCAAAAAGAAATAATAGGTGAACTTACTTTACCACTGGCTGACCCTCCAGCAACCCCTATGAGAAATGGAACTTTAGCATCGCAAGAAGACGAGCTAATTGACACTCGTTTCGCAGCCATGAAAATCACCTACTTAACATTATAGATAAATAAGTAATATACTTCGGATACTTCCAAGAGTGAGCGAAACAGAACACTACACACAACTATTTTCACATCCATAAGCGCCTACGATAAGACAGTATAAGTTTAGCAAGTTTTTAGGAATTGAAATGTGTTATCAATTTTTATCATCAATCATAATATATTTTGTAAGCAACCGAACAGCTAGTACTAAAGAAGAGGTGAACTTCAATTTATTCGTCAGAATGAATGATCTCACAAAGTTGTTTTTTGCTACTGATGCCAATAATTCTAATCATTTGCATCGTTTCTGATGTGAGGCGGTAAAGACGAGGAACGAAAAAGAGTAAGAGAGAAATATTCACGACAGAATTTATTAGCAGACTAAAATTACATTTGGAAATAAAATATGAATTAGTATGAAATGGCAAAGCAACAGCGTTATCGGTTCGAGAGTAGTAGGGGAAGCACTTCGTGATGAGAGTGTACGTATGACATATATATATACAGTATGATCGTGATGATGATGAAGAAAGAGAGAAGGTGGGATTTCGTATCAACACCACCCTGAAATTTTACCGATCGAGTTCTTCATCATGTACGCTGAAAGTGAACAAGAAAAAAAATATTAAGTACAAAATGATATATGCATAAAAAATTTCAAAAAAAAAAATATTCACATCGTATTATTTAAACATTATTACGGTAACTTCCGTTCCAAAAAAAATTTTGTTTTACTGTGCTTTGAAAAAAAATAAAAATAATTGATTAAAATAAATAAATAAATAAGTAGGTACATAGATATGATAACATGCAAAGAGTATTGAACATTAATATGTTATATATAGAATAGTATATGGTATATGCAATAGGCAAAAAAAATAAAAATATAAAAATTGGTAACATCCAAAAAACAAAATTTTTCGTATACATAAATGACTAATAAATGATTCATTGAAAAGTGTGCTCGAATATATTCTCGAACATTTACAAGTGTATGATAAAAAAAAAAAAAAAAAAAATAACAAAAGAATAAAATTAACAAAAGATTTTTAAGGTATACGATCGTTTATCGGAAACGTTACGTTTTACAATTTTATCAATACGTTGGCATGCAATAATATGAAGCGATAATATATGATGTCCGTTAGCTTTATCTTTTACGTTTCTCTTTTGTGTTTGAGGTGGCGTTTGACATGTTTATTTTTGGATAAGGCATGCTATTAGGTTTATCCTTATTGAGGTCATTTAATGAGTTTTTATCTCTCGTATATTGTTCAGATTTTCCTGTCATACTCTTGTGTGGGAATTTGTCGTGTATTTTTCTCACGCTTGTCCAAAGTTGTATGCTATTTCTATTATTAACGTTTGTAGGGTTTATGCTTGCTCGATTTTAATTCTATTTTCATTGTTGGGTTTGCAGCAAAATCGTGTATTTTTCTTCGACAAGTATTTTCGAGTGTATTTTTCTCATGAGTATTATTTGATGTGAGGCGTACAGAACGAGGATCGAAAGAACTTGAGACTTTCTACATTTGAGAGGTTTATTTCGCAACTGAAAAATACATTACAAGTGAAATATGAAATGGCGAAGCAACAGCGATATCGTATCGAAAGTAGTAGGAGGAAACACTTTGTGGTGAGAGTGTACGTATGACATATATATATAATGTGATCGTGATGATGATGAAGAAGGAGAGGAGGTGAGATTTCCGTTACAACATTATTTATGAACAATGTAAGAGTATTTTTTCTTGTACAATATGTTTCAAGCTTGGACTTTGGTATTTGACTTGGTACGACTTGACTTTTTTTGGACGGGTATTTTATTTTTCAAATAAATGTGTATAATATTATGTGAATAGATATGTGTTTTCTAGAACTTTTACAATTAAATTTTCCCATTTTGGTTCTGTCCAAAGATTTCGTAAGTAAATCTGCAAGTTGATTTTCAGAATTGACAGATCTGAAATGGATTATTTTTTCTTCCATGGCCTCTAAGATCGAGTAACATTTTATCATCAGGGCCCGTGATTTCTTTTGACTTCCACCAGAGCAAATTTTTTGAGTTGATATATTATCCTCCATTACATCCACAATTATTTTTTCCCAAAAAATTTCAAAATTCATGTGTTGAATTACTTTTATTATATCGAGAGTGTCAAAAACTGCTATAATTTCTGCAGCGGTACTGGATGAAGCATGGATTGTCTGTTTTGAACAATTCCACTCTATCAAATCCCCATTTGCAAAAATCATAAAACCAGTAATTGATTTTCCTTTCTGTAAATTATTTAGGTCAATGTTGTTATCGTCTACTTGGGGGGCATACGAAGCATCAATATATGCCTGTATTCCATCTCCCTCGGATCTATATGTTATATTATAATTTTTTGTAGAACTAACGTATCTGAATATTCTCCTTACATAATTTTTTAGTGTATCGTTTGAATTATTTTGGAAATGTGAGAAAAGTTTACTGGAAATAATATATCAGGTCTGGTTAGTCTGGCTAGGTACAATAATCCACCAATCATCGATCTATATTCTGTGTCGTCCCTTCCATTTTCAACTTTTTCAATCTTAAGGGCAGTTTCCATTGGGGTATTTGTCTTTTTATTTCCGAAATACCAAACTTTTTTATCATTTTTTCTATATGTTTATTTTGGGATAGTATTATTGTTCCATTTTCTATATTTCTTTCTATTTCCAATCCCACAAAAAATTTTGGATTATTTATGATTGTGATAGTAAAAGACTTTTCCAGTTGTTCATTAATTTTTGTGATTGCAATTTGTGAGTTTGAAGCTATCAGAATATCATCTACATAGCTTAAAAAGTATGTGTTTTCTTTGTCTTTATTCATTTGATATAGACATCTATCTGCTTTTGTTCTTACAAAACCCATTTCCTTTATTTTATAGTCAAGTAGATCGTACCAAGATTTACTTGATGTTTTTAGTCCGTATATTGATTTTTTTTAATTCTAGGACTTGGTTTGAGTTAATGTTTATCCCCTCTGGTTTTTTTTACATAAATAGGTTTTATGATGGGGGAGTTCAAGTATGCCGTTTTAACATCATATTGTACAAGAATCAATTTTAATTTATTAACCATAGAGAGCAACCATCTAATTGTACTTATTGATGCAACAGGACCACGTGTTTCGGTAATGCTATACTCAGTTCTGTCTTTGAATCCTCTCGCCACTAATCTGGCTTTGGGTTTTGGGTTCCCGTATTCATCGTATTTTATTGTAAATATCCACCTAGTATCTATTAATTTTTGCCGGTCATAATCCACAATTTCCCAAACATTCATATCATTTAATGAATTGTATTCGTCATTGATTGCATTTACCCATTCTCTTCTAAAAGGATTATTGTTAATTTCATTAAAGTTCTTTGGGACACAATCTTCTATATATGTTTTGCTATAATTGACATTAATATTCATTATTATTGGGTTTATTATTCCTGAATCCTGTTCGTAATTTGCCGGTTGAATTATTAACTTTCTGTTGGATGTTTCCAAGGATTTGATATTTTGAGACTCATCTACCCTTACGTCACATGCAATATACGATTTTGTTTCGAATGGATCTCTCAGACAATATCCCGTATTTGTGTATCCCATCATTATGCTTTTTTCCACTCTTGGGGCCAATTTTGGGTCTATTTTATTTTTTGATTTCAATTTGGCTTTGGTTGCGTTTTGTTTTCTAACTTCAAGTGGAATGTGTCGATATGTTAATGAGCCGAATACTTTTAAGTTTTTCAAATTTGATTTTGTGCCATAAAATAATTCATATAGAGTTTTAAAATCTATATTTGCTTTTGTTGGTGAACGATTTAGTAAATGAGTCATGTAGAATCAAACCCCGCCATCTTCCAAAAAGTAAATTTTTTAGGAGAGACAAAAAACGTTTTGTGGATGCAGCATGCATGGTAGGGAACATCTGAAGTGGACTAAGGGAAGTGTGCGTAAATACTTTATTGGTAATACGTCAAGTTTTCACTTTTTCACATCTTCACAACCTTTCGAGCCAATTGAAAAAAAAAAGAAATGATTAATAATATAAATTATTTGTAAAAAAGGTACAAAATTTGAACATTTTACACAAACATAAAAACAAAAATGTTGAGAAATGATTGATAATGTAAATTATTTGTAAAAAAGGTACAAAATTTGAACATTTTATGCAAACATAAAAACAGAAATGTTGCATTATAAGTTTGGGCATATTTTTACCATCTAAACAAAAGAATTTTCTGTGTAACTTGGTAGAATCTTTCATGAAACACTGTCTGTATTTCGAAGGAAACTTTTCCACATTCTAAATCCTTCCGTGTATTCCTATCATGCACACAATTCAACTTTAATGGTGGACCAAGTGGTAGATACCTATAAGATACCATGATTATTATTAATACCTTACATTTCCTAGTAAGTAGGTAGTAATACTTTACAACTGTAAACAAATACCTTCGCTTTTTATCGATGGTAGATTTCCAAGCAGATCAATTAACTCGAACCTTTCTTGCAGCCTTGCGTTCAATAGGCAAAACTTTCCATTCCATAGCATCAATAAATTTGAAAATTATGCAAGTTTTTGATCTGTTACCGATGATTTATACCCAATTATTGTTCCCAGTACACACATCAGATTGTAAACGGTGATAACGAAGGCAAAGCCACATAGACACTATACACAACACCACTCTGGATCAACGCAAATCAGATCAATAGTTTGTAGAAGTTCACCAGAATGCGTTGAAATTGTTTTTTTAGATGGCGGGTTTTGATACAGACTCTAAATTTTGATCGCACATTTAACACACTTAGAGGGCAGCTTGGAGGGTTTTGATGATGCAGGCTTGTAGCCCTGGGCAAGAAGTACCAAAAACTGTCAAAACATGAAAATCACATTTTTGTGTACATGGCGGGGTTTGATTCTACATGCCTCAAATATGCTGATGTAACAATTGGGTATGACCAATATTTAATGTCGAGATTGGCATCAATGAGCATAGCTCTTACTCTCCTCATGAGTGTCTGGTTCTGCCTTTTGGCTACGCCATTCAACTCCGGGGAATAAGGAACTATGTAATCCATTGTTATACCATTTTCCTGACAATAATTTATTATTTTTACATCAGTGTATTCTTTTGCATTGTCACATCTGATAGTTCCTATGGGAAAATTTGGAAATTTATTTTTCATTGACATTATCATATTTTTAAACTCTGTTGCCACTTGATTTTTTGTTGTTATGGGCATGACGAATGTGTATTTTGAGTAATGATCGATAAGGTTAAAATATATTTTTGGTTTGCGATCGATGGTGTAAATGGACCCATTATGTCTGAGGATGTTATTTCTAGTTTCCTTGATGGTTTTGTTCTCATTCTGTTATGCCCTAGTCTCGTATTGTTTGCAATGCAACAGATTTGGCAGTTTTTAAAATCATCGTCTCGAAAATTAATATTTTCCGGAATACCAACAGATGAGTTTTTTAATTTTTGGATATAGCGTGCATTTAAGTGACCCAGCCTTCTATATATAATCATTTTTTTATTTAATATATTATTATTATTATTTTGTATATATTATTTATACCATCAGTATTATCATTGTTATTTGATTTTTCATCATTTGGTATATTTTCTTCATTATTATTATTACTATTATTTTCACCCCCCTCAAATGAATCTGTATTATTATTATCTATCGGGTTTTCGTCTTCTTCCTGTATTTCTAGTTCGATTGAAAAATCCTCCCATTCATCCTCATTTTCTTGGGTTACTGGACATATTTTTGTAGTTGTGAGAATTATAGCAAATTAAATTATACTCGTGACTATTATTCTCACGTATCATTTGTGGTGGCAACACTGTCGATATATTTTTGTGATCTGTGATTTTTAGTGTTTTGTACCTGACTGTGATATTATGTAATCATACGCCTCTAGTCGCTTCTTGTTATTCATGTTGTTAACAACTCCACTACTTTTAATGTGGAAATAAAAGTTCGTAATTAGTGAATCTTGTGTCTTTATTTATGTGTTTGTAATGTGTGTGTCTAGTCTCTGTTCGATGTCGTTTTTAGTTTAGGTTCGTCTCATATGTTTTTAGTCGTCTCGATCCGTTGATTTCTTCCTCATCTTCTCACAGGTTATGGGCCCAGTTACCTGGATGTCAACGTGGTCGCCATTGTCTTAGTTCGTCAATGTTGTGCTGTCGGATCCTGCTCGCCACACCCAAGTAGTATCATGCCTGCTAATTGTTTTTCGATTGTTTGATATGTTCTCTGTTCGATGTTCCTGTGATCTCGTTCGTGTTGAATTGTTGGTCGACGTGTCTGAAAGTTGCTGAAAATCGCTGTGTTTGCGGTGTAACTGATCGTTCGTACCTGTCAACGAGATGGAAGCGCGAAAGAAGAACATGATTGAGCCGTTCAATGGGCAGAATGGCCGTACATGGAAGTTCCGGATGGAGCTGTTGTTGGCAAAGGAGTCATTAACTAATATTATAATCGATTCTTTGCCGACTGTTCGTAACAGGGGAGATGCTTGGTCCAAGGAGAACGCGAAGGCGATGTTCCTGATAGCAAACAACGTGACTGACGAGTACCTTGAGATGATCCAGACGTATACGACGGCGAAGGAGATGTTTCATGTCCTAACGAACCTCATCGACAACGGCAATGACCAGACGCTGATGGATTTACGAGGTGATTTGTACGCAAAACGGTATGTGTCTGGTATTGATTTGCATAAATATTTGTTGGATTTTCGTTCTCGTTGTAGACGTTTGACAGAATTAGGAGATTTAACGACCACGAAACAGTTTATTTTGGTATTGCTGAGGTCATTACCTGCGGAATTTCGTCCAATTAAGGTTGTAATTGAAGATGCAGAAGTCGTCACCTGGGATGGTGTTTTCATGAAATTGAATAACTTCCAGCGTGAGCTATCTTCTGATAGCAAGTCGACAGTTTGAGGTAACACTCTGAACACTACATCTCTAAAACCTTCATCAGTGGGTGCCACTGGTGAGGAGAACATTTATTTTGGTAATTGCAATAATGTTGGACGAAATTTTAGTAATTGTAGTAATGGAAATCGTTTTAATCGTGGTCGATCTCGAAATAATAATAATAGTCGTGGTTTCAGTCCAGGCGGAAATAATAATAATAATAATTTTAATAATAATAATCAAAATTCGAGCTCAAATAATAATAATAGTAATAATTTTAATGGACGTGGTCGTAATAATAATACTGACGGTGGACATTCTAATGTGAAATGTCACTATTGTAACAAAATAGGGCACATAGCCCGAAATTGTTATGCCAAAAATCGTAACAATAATAATAGTAATAATAATAGTGAAAATCGAGTTAATGACCAAAGTTCCAATAATAATAATAGTAATAGGAGCTCGGCACAGATGTGCAATGAAAATTTTAATGCTAATGACGTTTGCTCTGAAGTGGGTTACAGCTTCACGTTGAATAATGACGATAATAAAAAAATTAATGACTCTTGCAATGCAAAAGAAAATTTAAACTTGATGCCTCGAACCACATTTATAGTTGACAGTGGATGCACAATTCACATTATTAATGATATAAATTTGTTCAGTGATTATATAGACTTGATCAGACCACATAGTATCTGTGTTGCGAAGAAGGGTGTCTCTCTGTCTGTCACGTCGGTGGGTACTGTAAAATTAAAACTTTTAAATGGAATCGTAATCGAGTTGAAAAATGTAAGGTATGCTCGGGAGCTGCCGCAGAATCTGCTTTCGGTTAAACGTATGAGCAGGTCGGGATTTGACACTTTGTTTAAGGAAGAGTCTGTTGAGATCATCCAACGCTGCAGTGGAAAAGTAGTTACCACTGGTGTTAGCGTAGACTCGGATTTGTACACAATTGACTTTGTGAAAATGTCAAGTCAATCGTGTAATCTGACGTTGGGGGATGAATTGAGCCCACTGTTCGTGTGGCATAAACGACTTGCTCATCTAAATGTGAACGATGTTAGATTGTTGTCAAGTAGGGGTTTGATACCTAATGTTGACTCCAATCGCAGATTGCTGTGTGAGCCCTGTGTTATGGGGAAACAGAGTCAAAAACCATTTCCAAGGCATGAAAGAAAAACAAATAAGCCATTGGAGTTGGTTCATACTGATCTCTGTGGACCTATTAACCCTCCTGCATATAAAGGAGCTAAGTATTTCATGACCTTTATCGACGATTATTCCAATTTTTGTTGTGTTTACTTGCTGGCGAACAAGACAGAAGCTTTTACAAAATTTAAAGAATATCACGAGATGGTCTCGAATAAGTTTGGCTATAATGTAAAGAGACTCCGTTGTGATCGCGGCACAGAGTACTTGAATACTACCTTCCAGTCATATTGTACTGAGAAGGGAATTGTGGTTGAACCTACTGTTGGTGGTTGTCCTCAGCAGAATGGAAAAGCTGAAAGAATGAACAGGACACTGTGCGAGAGGGCAAGGACACTGTTGTTTGAGAGTGGTCTTGGGAAGATATTTTGGTCGGAAGCCATATTGTGCTCCACCTATATCGTAAATAGATGCCCCACAAATAAAGATTTTATTCCATTTGAAAGGTGGTTTGGTGAAAAATATAACTATAATAAATTAAAAACGTTTGGATGCGATGCATATATGTTATCGTTCAAACATGACTCTGACAAATTTAAGAGTAAAAGTGAAAAGCTTGTAATGGTAGGTTATTCACCATGCGGCTACAGGTTGTTAGACTTAAGTACTAAGGAGATACGTCTGTCACGTGATGTTGAGTTCTTCGAAGGTGCAATAAGTAATCCTGAACATAATAAATATACTAAAAATGATGAGTTGTTTAAAGAAGTCACTGAATCCAACTTGGAAAATATTGAAGTTGATGGTGATTTAAATTTAGATTGTCTTTCACAGGAGGCGACTACATGTGATCAAGCAGCAGGAAATATATACCTGGCTGAGGATGGCATTCCTTTGACGTTTGAGGAGGCGAGTGCAGCACCTGATAGTCTGATGTGGAAGGAGGCTATTTCATCTGAAATAAGTGCCCTGAACTCCAATCAGACTTGGAAGGTGACCAAACGTCCAAAGGACGCCCCTACCATCACGTGTCGTTGGATATTCAATAAAAAATATGATAATGAGAATAATGTTTTATATAAAGCTAGGTTAGTTGCCAGAGGCTGTCAGCAGAAGAAAGGCTTCAATTTTAATGAAGTATATGCGCCAGTGGCGAAGCTTTCAACTGTGAGGACCCTCTTGGCTGTCAGTAATAAATTAAAATTTTATATAGAACAAATAGATATCTGTTGTGCGTTCTTGAACGGTATTCTTTCTGAGGATGTGTACCTCGAGATACCTGAAGGTATTGAAACACAGGTTGATAAATATAATAATGTATTAAAATTAAATAGGTCTATATATGGTCTTAAACAGTCGCCAAAAGTGTGGAATAAGCTATTTAATGAGTTCCTGTTGTCACTTGGCTTTGTACAAAGCATGGCTGATGACTGTCTGTATGTGTTCAAAAATAAACATGATGGAACGATAGTTTATCTACTCACTTACGTTGATGACGTTCTCATTAGTTCAAATAATAAAGAACAAATTATATTTTTTAAAATAAAATTAATAAGAGATTTAAATGTAAGGATCTTGGAAAAGTTAATAAATATTTAGGTTTAAACATTAATTACAGTCGCGAAGAGGGCATACTGGAGATCGAGCAGAAGAATCTCATCGAGTCTGTTGCTAGGCGGTTCGGTGTTGATAAATGTGCACCTACCTACACACCTATTGACCCCAAACTCCAATTGGACAGGGACCTCAATGCCTGTGATAGTGTGCTGAATAATAACTATCAACAGCTCGTGGGATGTTTGATGTACTTAATGCTAGGATCACGGCCTGATATTTGCTTTGCAATATCATACTTCGGCCAGTTCTCCAGTTATGCCACAGATGAACATTTCAAGTATTTATTGAGAGTTCTGAAATATTTAGTGACTACTAAAGATAAAAAACTTATATATTCATATGAACACAATAATAATGGCAATATAGTCGAAACATATTCGGATGCCGATTGGGGTAACTGTGTTAACACAAGACAGTCTATCTCGGGTTACTGTGTCTTTGTTTATGGGTCGCTGGTGTCCTGGTCTAGTAAGAAACAACCAACAGTAGCTCTGTCTAGCACTGAAAGTGAGTTGATCGCCATATGCGATGCTACCACTGAATCAATTTGGTTGAAATATTTATTGAGTGACTTTTGCATTCAAATTGATGACAGAGCTGTAATTTACGAAGACAATCAGAGTTGTCTGGCTATCTTGCACTCTGGAAAATGGAACACACGCAGATCAAAACATGTGGACGTAAAGTACCGTTTTGTGTGCAATCACGTAAATTTAGACTTTAAGTATTCATACGTGTCAACTTCGCGACAGTTGGCTGATGTTTTTACGAAGGGCTGCCCGAGGCCGAAATTTGATGTATTCTGTAAACTGTTAAAGTTGTTGTAACTTATTGTATATGTTTACCATTCATGTAGTATTTGTTGTTGTAACTTTTTGTATTCTAGTTGACCTTTGTCATTTATGTTTTTAATGACCTTATTAATTTAATAATTCATTTTTACCATTTTACCGTAATCGTATAAGTTTAATTTGAGGAGGCGTGTGAGAATTATAGCAAATTAAATTATACTCGTGACTATTATTCTCACGTATCATTTGTGGTGGCAACACTGTCGATATATTTTTGTGATCTGTGATTTTTAGTGTTTTGTACCTGACTGTGATATTATGTAATCATACGCCTCTAGTCGCTTCTTGTTATTCATGTTGTTAACAACTCCACTACTTTTAATGTGGAAATAAAAGTTCGTAATTAGTGAATCTTGTGTCTTTATTTATGTGTTCGTAATGTGTGTGTCTAGTCTCTGTTCGATGTCGTTTTTAGTTTAGGTTCGTCTCATATGTTTTTAGTCGTCTCGATCCGTTGATTTCTTCCTCATCTTCTCACAGTAGTGCTATCTAATTTTCTATTTGTGAATTCATCATCATTAATTTTTTTATTATTATTATTATGTATATTGTAATGGATATAAAATATTCCATTATCTTTTGGGGCGGTTATCAAAGTTTCCCCATTTTCTATAAAATATATATTAGCAAAATTTTTTTGTTGATCGATATTTACTGTACCTGTGTTTGTAATTTTTATTGCACTAATTATATCGGTGTTTAAGTCAGGTATGTAATGTACATCATTTAATTCTATTAATGATTGTATTTTATTCGAATTTTCAATTTTAATTGTCATTTGACCAGTATGGGTGGCATACAAGAAAGCATTTTTCCCCGCACATTGAAGTTTTACAGGGGTGACAAATTTTTTAATAATATTTAATTTATTTATGTCAGCTGTTAGGTGCACTACTGCAGCTCCATCCAAAATTGCTTTGTTTTCTAGATGTGTATAATTTTCATTTATTTCATTATTTTTTATTAATTTATTCAATAACCATTCATTTGAATTATTCGTGTATTTTCTAACCATGCAGGACATTTTTACCTGCTGTTCAGGATTCTCTTTTTTATTTGATGTAGTATTATTATTTTGGGTTGATTTTGGTGGATAATTATTTTGGTTTTTATTCGTATTATCATTATTACTATTTTGTTGGGTGTTATTATTATTACAGTTTTGGGCTATGTGCCCATTTTGACCGCATTTATAGCATTTTGGGTTATTTTGGTTATAATTTCTATTATTACCTCTGTAATTATTTCCTCGGTAATTCCCATTATTTCGATAATTATTTCCCCTATAATTTCCATTTCCATTATTATTCGTATTATTATTATTATTATTTTGTGAATTTGGTTCATTCCCATTTGCATTACTATTAGTACCATAATTTCGATTGTTGCCTCTATAGTTATTATAATTATTACCTCTGTAATTGTTCCTTCCTCGATAATTATTATTACGACTTCTATAATTATTATTATTGCCATTTCCATTATTTCGATAGTTATTATTATTATTATTCGAATAATTATTATTTTGTTTCTTTAATGTCTGATCTCTAAATTTTTGATCAGCATCTTCCCTTAAAATTCGTTTAAAGTTATCGATATTTCGTTCATTGGGGGGTAGATTTTCAAACTGCATTTTTGCTAATGCTTGTTCATAGCATAGTGCAAGTTGTAAGTTTTCTAATTCTTCCTCTTCTCTTACTTCCTTTCCACTATCTCTTACGTCTGTAACTAGTTCATCCCATTTTTTAAGAAATCCTCTCATGTTTCCCCCAGGTTGAAATCTGAACTCCATCCATTTAGATTTGGCCATGTTGGCTGTAACTGATGTTTTGGTACCATATATATTATCTAATTTTTTTAACATCATTATGGCCGTGTTACAATCTCGTATTTGTTTGGTAATATCGTTTGAAACTCTTTCAAGTACAAATTCTTTGGCATTGTCTTGCATTTTACAATAGTTAATCGTTTCCCTATTAGGCCTAAAATTCAAATCATCGATGTGGGATATATACGATTCTAAAAATTCATGTTCCCCAAAAATATAGTAGTAACCAGCACTCCTAATGGCCGAAATAATAATTCGTCTCCAATCTAAGTAATATTTTCCATTGAACACCTTTCCCAATGGAGCCTGAATGGGTTTAATTTCATTTACACTCGACATAATTTCTTCAATTTTTTTAAAGCCTAATAAATTATCTTCTATATTCGTGATAGATATAAATTTTTTATTTTCTACTTTTTCTTTTTCAATATTTCTTACTAGATTTTGTTCTTTAAATTCAATATTTTGGTATTCTGGTTCTCTTTCTTTTTTATCCAGTTTTCTTAGTCTTTTAAAATTTTATTATTTATTATTTCAAGAATCTATTTATGAATTTTTTCTCTGATTCTAATGAACTATATATTCTATTTGAAAAATAATTTGGTGTTGAATCAGATATTTTGATGTGTTTAAATGAACTAATTTCCTCTATTCTACCTGAGATATCAATTGTGAAGGACTCTAATATTATTTCTCCCGTAAAATACATGTAATAAGGAAGATTATATTTTTCAAGTTTCAAATCTACCACTTTTTCCCCTTCAAACTTTTTCAACAATTCCTCCAATTCCTCTTTCTCAATACTATACTCGCCTATTTTATTTTCTAATACGTTTATTAAATTTGACATATATTTTATAAGTGGAAAGGGAAAACAATTTTATATCACCACCTCAAATGCACAACAAAAAAACGTAAAAAATAATTTAACTACACATATATTACCTTGACATAAATGAATTTTCTTCGTCGATTCGTTGTTGTGTATGTTCGTATTTTTTGAAACCAATTTTCACCGTTGTAAACTTCGCCGAATTTTGTTGTAGGTTGACCCAAAAATTTGTGGTCTTCGTAGTCGACGATCTCGGATAGAGTCCTTGAAGACAGGAGCAAAAGATTTCCTCAGGTGGTTCTCTGTATCGTTGGCGGTCCTTTCTGAATTGTAGTTAGTTGACTTTCAG
The DNA here is from genome assembly GCA_011428145.1 of Ericerus pela. Classification (NCBI taxonomy): domain Eukaryota; kingdom Metazoa; phylum Arthropoda; class Insecta; order Hemiptera; family Coccidae; genus Ericerus; species Ericerus pela. Next base: position 71,039 of record WOFM01000157.1, on the reverse strand, counting down.
GGTCGGCCGTTATTGGATCAGGAACAATTTTTGGTTACGTTTTTATTTTTTTCGACTTCGAAAAAAAATTTAATTAAAAAATTTGAGTTTTAACTTTCTCGATTTACAAGACACTTTCTGTGTATTATTTCGCTTCAAAAATATAAATTTTTACACAACAATGAATCAATTTCAAAAAATCAGTCTGCTATTTCATAATTTAATTTTATTCTTCTCTTACTGTTCAACCGCAGCGATGGCTACCATGATGTGAGGCGGTAAAGACGAGGAACGAAAAAGAGTAAGAGAGAAGTATTCACGACAGAACTTATTAGCAGACTAAAATTACATTTGGAAATAAAATATGAATTAGTATGAAATGGCGAAGCAACAGCGTTATCGGTTCGCGAGTAGTAGGGAAGCACTTTGTGATGAGAGTGTACGTATGACATATATATATATATATATATACAGTATGATCGTGATGATGATGAAGAAAGAGAGAAGGTGGGATTTCGTATCAAAAGTTTCAACTCACAAAAACAAAGTTATCATGAACTAGTGATGGGTAGTTCGTTCACGAGTTAGTTCTTTTGAACGAATCCTAGAAGTGAACTAATTGATTACGTTAGAATTCCAGCTATATATGATGGTCCTATCTCGTCTCCACCTTGGTACACTCTACAGTTAATAATACGTACTATAATATTTCTGTGTGACCTCACGTAATCATGTAAACTCAGTGTGTCAGGAACTCACGTTAAGATGAGTTCACTTCTGTTTTGTATCTCGTATGGTGAACATACAAAATATATTCTTCTCGTGATTAATTACTGTTTTATTGAATCCTCCAATATGGTAGCATCGAAAGGTTAATTAATAATAATAATTTAGATTTTCGTGCAATAAAATAGTGATATAGTGTATTTTAAGTATTGGGGATAAGAATCCAATGATACTCTGGCGCCGGTAAAGTTTACGTCCCGATACAAGACAAGGACCATAAGGGTAAGTAACAATCATTGAATTTCTAAGTGATAAATAATTAATTGTAGTCTTAGTGACAATTTTAGAAAATAAAGTGTGTCTACAAATTACATAAAAACGTCATTCAGTGTGTCTGGGACGTATGTCAGTTGTCAGTCAAAAATAACTACGTAATAAGTTTAGGCAAATATGCTGAACACGTGGTGTTTGAATAAATTGAATTACGCTAAGTGCATAGACATAAAAGACAGCAGGAGCAGAAGAGAGGTGTAGAAAGAAGCCGTCTTTCATGTTTAAAACGGTACAATATTCCATGTGTGTCATGGTGAAATTTTCTCTTTGTGATTTAAATACGCATTTGTTGCACGTATACAAAAGACGCCATTATCGGGAGCTTAGCATTAAGGGTGACAGACACTGAATTACGTAATTATAATTAGAGGAATGTGTTTCCAATAATTATTATTCTGTATTAAAATTATACCTGTGTGGTCAGAATAATTACCCGTAATAAAGAAATCTTGAAATACGGTTAGTCCGAAAGATTTCAGACTTAGTGTCAAGGGTAGTAATTACGTAATTTACTGTGTTTGTGTTGGTGTGTCCAGCAATGTTAATTCTGATGAATTCACCAATGAACCCTACTGAACCCTGATTGGCTGGAAAAATCAACTGACTTACTACCACTAATACAAGCAGTCAGTTCTGCGTAGTAATTTTGATCAACATTCATTTTCGAAATTGAAAACGTAAGTGTTCGTAATAAAATTTATAAAAGTACGTCTTTTATTCTGATTTTGAATTTTAATAAAATAAAATGAATATGGATGACGAAACATTACAAATAATAAGATATCTATCGTTATACCAGGTATGTAAAATCGATTAGTTCGTAATTTGAGTGTGTACTTTAAATATGAAAATCCCAGTTTGAAGGGAGCTAATGAATAAATTTTTCGAAAGTGTAATAATGGAGGCTAGGTACTGAAGTACTTAATAACAGGGAGAAGTATATTCTGTGTGAAAAATTGTGAATTGTAACTTTAAAATATTCATTTTTTTTGATCATTTTTGAATGAATTCTCATTTTTACAAGCAAATCCTGAATCCTAAGGACGTATTTGGGTATGAGTTAGTGCTCATCTGTGTGTAATCAAGTCCTTCAGTGCAATGATATACCATGGTGTAAAGTCCTGGCCAGGCATAAAGCGTCCTAGACCTACATATCTGTGAGAGTAGGCACCTTATGAAATTTATTCGATGGTATGCACGATAAAAGAAGGCAATATATTTGCATACGTATGTGGTATGATGAGTTTGTCTAATTATATTATGTGACTTTTGTCATTCCATTGAAGTATAATAAATAATCTTTGGCCGTGGCTGTAAAAACCTAATTTTCGTGTGTGTTCACGTATATTATTTCAGATACCGTCAAATCAAATGGCGAATGAAAATGTTCCCCCACCTCCTGGGCTTAACGTGCCATTACGTTTGTTACCAAATCCTAGTCAACAAAGTTACCAAAATACGATTAGTTCGACCACTCTGTCATTATTCAGTTTGTCTAACACTCAGCATTCCGTAAGTTCGAACTTAAATCCGTTGGCGCCTACTTATGCCAGAATGGATTACGAAATGGAGCGTGCATCGCGAAAAGCTAAATTAATGGCTGAATTCAAAAAGGCCATTGAAAATGTCATGGCATATGACATTAATTTAGCTGCTATCGTAACTGAGGACTACTTGAAGATATGCCAAAATATCTTGATCGAAAATCAAAGATCTGAGGCACGTCGTCAAGTAGAACCTGTTAGTCAGGTAACAACGCAAAATTTCGGTCAGTCTGTACCAACGCAAATTACTGGTCAGTCCACATTACCACAAAATTTCGGTTCGTCCGCTACGGTGAGTAAATCAACTTCAGCTCCCATGGAAGTTGATCATACTCAAGAAACTGCTCGACAACGTAACAAAAGAATTATGCAGGAGCATAATGCCTGTGTGTCCGCGACAAAATCAAAAATAACCCAAACCTCTGGTGTGTCCACAACAAGATCGTTTGCACAATTAGTGCAATCGAAATCTTCGCAACCAAAAGAAATGTTAGTTGTAAGTGCGCAAGTTCTTGTTGATGAAAATAAAAATCAGCAGGAGCAACGAACAATTACCGTAAGTCAAACACAAAATGAAACCGAAGTACAACTTACGTGTGTCGTAGCTCCGCCAACTCCAAGTTATCGTCCGGTGACGAATCAAACGAGCTTGCATATGATCCAAGAAGAAACTTGGTAGGATGATCAGGCGAGAGAAGAGCGTGAAGTCGCAAATCAAGAAAAGCAACTTTGGGAAAGTTCAGTTGCAAAGGCACTAAGAGAACACCAAATTCGCGAGGATCAGTAATGGCTGAGAGAGTACAAAAGAGTTTGGACGCGGATAGAGCCCGTAAGTCGGAGCAACGTCCGAGAGACAAACAACAACAACAATTACAGTAACAAAAAGAGCAGGAGGTAGAAGAAGAGAGACAACGAGTACAAGAAGATAATGAACGTCGAATGCGGGAAATGATCGAGAGGAGAGATCAGGCGTTCAGAGATGCTGAAGAACGAGATCGTCTTGCAGCAGAAAAAGAGAGGCACCTTCCGATCCAACATTGTGGAAGGAATATCGGTACACATTACCTGTCTTCGGAGCCATGGGGTAAGGAAAATCATAATTATTATTTTTCAACCAAGGTTCGTATTACTCCAGTTAAATTAATCGAGGAGACCAATTTCCAGCTATGGTATGATCAATTTAGTATGTATATTTCTTGTTTCGAATTTAAAAATGTTTTTGATATTAATAATCCTATTCACTTAGAGGAAAATCAAACTCAGCTTAAAATTGACGCCCGAGCCACTCTGTGTGAATGGCTGGACAAAAATCATAGAAAATTAATCTTTGGTGAATCTGATCCTACGGTGTGTTTCCTTAAAATTAAACATATGAAAGAACCAAAAGGTCGTGTGTGTGACACATACATAACTCAAATCTATCATAAATCTTTTAATCCTAAAAATATAGAATTAAAAGAATGGCTGAAAGAATTTGAGGAATTATCTCGTAAGTTAACAATTTATTAATCCGGTTGGTCCGAAGAACGAAAGCTCGAAGCTTTCCTAAATCATATGATAATTCCATTTCCAAATATTAGAATACAATGTAAAGATCGTAAACAGGTTGGTCCTAATGGTGAAATTCTGTGTGATATTACTTATGAACAAGCTAAAGGCATCGCATTAGAAGAAGAAATGTTATTAAAAGAACGAAATAATACCTATAAGTTAGATAAAGCTGCGGCTAAGGCAGATAAATTTAATAATCCAAATTTTAAAAGAAAAAGACTTAGTGGCAATTTTAATAAGAAGTTTGATTTTGCAGGAGAAAGTAATGAAGCAAATAAGTTCGACCAAGCTACTCGTAAATGCTATAAGTGCAATAGGCGTGGTCATCTAGCGGCGGAATGTAAAGCCACCACTAGATTAGAGCCTATTAACGATTCTTCCAGTCAGTCCGAAACAAATAAAATATCTGGTCAGTTCCGCAACAAAGGTGAACGAAGGGAGAAATGACATAAGTCGTATCATAAATCCAAGCGTTCACACAAGTACCATAAGAAAAGTAAACGACATGGTGCTCGTTCTACAAGAAGACGTTCGTCATCATCCTCATCTACGTCAAGTTCTGGTTTGTCCAAAAGTTCAAGTTTGTCTAGGAGTCAGTCTCCAAACCCGAAAGGTAAAGCGATGGTTTTAAGAACCAAATCAAAATTTACTAAGTGTATGTATATTAATGAACAGCTGAGAAATGAAATTTGTTTTTTTTAGTGATACAAGAGCTACAAATCACTTTGTGTCGATCTTAAATTTATGAAAAATGTTCAAAAATTCAAGAAACCGAAAATCATTTCTTGCGCTAATAAAAATGAAGTTGCAAATTTATACGTAACCCATAAAGGTTCTATCTTTGTGAAAAATCTTAGTGGTAATACAATTGAGTTGAAAAACGTAAATTATTCTAAAGAAATAAGCGATAATCTATTTTCGTTACATAAAAAAACAAAACTAAGTTATAATGCAATATTTACAAATACTGAGTGTAAAATAATAAATAAGAAAACTGGCGAAATTATTCTGTGTGGTCATAAATTTCAAAATTATTGGATTATAGATTTAAAAATTAGTGAAAATAATGAAAAAGTCTGTGTGACAAAACAAAAAGAAGCTGTTAGTCAGCAACAAATAAATAAAGAGCATGGTTATGCTCAAATTCATGATGTATGGTCAGAGTCAGAAAATGAAACTGTTAGTCAGGACAATGACCATGATCATGATTATATTTTAACTCAAGGGTATACGAATATTCAAAAGCTTGATGATGAAGGTCTAGAAGAATTTCTAGATATTGGTGCTAATATTACAATCGAAGAATTAAAGAAAATAGATGAGTTCAATAAAGAAAGTATTCGAAAGAAGTTAGGTCTTCTTTATCATTTATATTTAGAAAAAGCAAAGAAAACTTAAATTTCTCGAAAATATTAATTTTGCAGACAAAATTAAAGATTGTGAAGCATGTAATTTGGCAAAAATAACAAAACGTCCTCATAAAGCTGTGCGTGATGTCGCATCAAAACCTTTAGTAAGAGTTCATTCTGATCTAATTGGCCCAATAAAACCAGTTGGAGTCTGGGAGAAAAGTTCTTACATAATAACTTTTACAGATGATTTTTCTAGATATACTGTGACGTTCAGTATTAAAGATAAAACCTGTGTGGCTGAAACTTTTATAGAGTATCTAAAAGTAATGCGAGCAAATCTTGGTGATAGCTCAGCTAAAATTAATTATTTACGTATCGACGGTGGTCGAGAATATATGAGTGTGTCTATGAAGAAAATTATTGCAAATGAGGGTATCATTGTCGAGACTTGTCCTCCTGATACTCCTCAACTTAATGCCGTGGCAGAAAGAGTAAATCGAACTTTACTTATGAAAATTCGAGCTCTTTTCATCGATAGTGGTCTACCTATTGAGTTTTGGGAACTTGCGTTAAACCAAGTTGTTCATATTCAAAATAGGTTACCTCACAAAAAGTTAGGATTTAAAACCCCATATGAGTTACTTCAGAATAAAGTTCCTACAATTAAGTATATTCATCGATTTGGCTGTGTGGCATACCAAAAAATACCGTATGAAAAACAAAATGTTAAAAAGTTAGAAGGCCGTGGAGAATTGTGTATTCTCGTCGGATGTAATGCTGAATCGTGGCAACTTTTAAATCCAACAACAGGTAAATTACATAAATGTAGTGATGTTGAATTTTCAGAATCTGTAATGTTCAAAGATAAATTTCCGTTAGATTATTTTTCAAAAAATGGTTTCCCTACTTTTGATACTAATACTTGGGATGAAAATGAACAAGTCCCTGAAGTTGACTTTGCAGGAGATATTTCGGACAATCTAATCTAAAATAAAAATAGCTCAAATAAACGTAATTTAAATGAAGAAATTGTCTATGTGTCCAAAAGTAAGAAAGTCAAATTCAGTGATACAACTTTCAGTAAGTCTAAAATTGAAAATGAGTTAGAAATAATTAATCCTAAAGATAAACCTGAAGTAATTGAAAAGAAGTATTTTTCTATGATGTGTAAATTAAATGAAGTACCTGAAAATTTAGATGATGTGTTCAAATGTAAAAATAAATCTGAGTGGCTAAAAGCAATAGATAAAGAATTAAAATCCTTAAAAGATAGTGATACTTGGGATTATGTTAAAAGACCTAAGTATACTAAAACAATTGATTCTAGGTGGATATTTGTTGGAAAAGTTGAAGGAAATGGTAATATTATTTTTAAAGCGCGCTTAGTAAGTCGTGGCTATAAAGATAAAAATGTATATGATTATTCTGAAATATATGCTCCAACTTTAGGTATTGCTGAAGTCAGAGCTATATTAGCAATTGCAAATAAACTAAAGTGGGATGTTATACAAACTGATGTAGATGTAGCATTCCTTAATGGTGAATTTGAAAAAGATATTTACATGGAAATTCCTGATGGTGTTAATAAATCCGATGAGTTCAAACGTACACATGTATGTAAATTAAAGAAATCTTTGTATGGTCTTTGGGTTAGTCCCAAACGCTGGCATGTTTGTTTCAAAAAGGCTATGTCCGACATGAGATTTATTGTCCATGAAGGTCAAGCTAACATTTATTATTGGGAAAGAAGTTCTACCTTTGTGATAATTGTTGTGTATGTCGATGATATTCTTATTACCGGAAATAATAAAGATAAAATTTTAGAAACCCAACGTCGTTTAAATAAAGAATTTAAGCATAAAATTATGGGTGAACCTAAAAAGTATTTAGGAATTGAAATTAATCGTAATAAAAATCAAAGAAAAATGTGTTTGTCACAAAAGCGTTTCATCGAGTCTATATTGTCTAAGTATGGCATGAAAGACTGTAAGGAGTGCGATACTCCTATGGTCATTAATCAAGCGGATCAAAAAGCTAAGTATGAACCTAAAATTGAAACAATGTTGAATTTAAAACATCATATTCCGTATCGAGAAGTAGTTGGTGCTCTTCTCTATTTAACTATGTGTACTCGACCTGATATTTCTTTCTGTGTGAATACATTAACTCGTAAATGTAGTAATTATGACATTTACGATTGGATTAAAGTTGAATGTGTGTTGAAATATTTAAAAAGAACTAAAGACCTTGGAATATACTTCGAAGGTAATGGTAATAATTTCATTAGTTACAGTGATGCTTCTTTAGGCATGACTGATCCAGATGGTTTGTCCACATCAGGCTATTTAATTCAAATATTTGGTGACTCAATAGCTTGGGGTACCAAATGACAAAAATGTGTTGCTACCTCATCTATGGAAGCCGAATATATTGCGTTAAATCAAGCTAGTAAAGACGTAATATATTTGTCAACTTTGTGTTCAAAAATATTAAAACAAAAGGTTAGTTCTATAATTTTTGAAGATTATAAAGCTACTGTTGAAGCTGTAAAACCTGGTCAGTCCAAAGCATTAAGACACTTAGTGAAATTAAAATATAAGTATGTCTGTAAAGTATATTCTCAAAAATTAGTTGATATAAAATGGATTCCTACAAAGGAACAATTGGCTGATATATTTACGAAAGCTCTTCCTCGACCATTATTCGAAAGCTTCCGTAACATAATTATGAATATTACTAATTAAATTATTCGATGTGTTCTCATTTAATAGCATTCCAAACGTCTAGTAATCGTATGTCGTTAAGACGTGGTGAATAAAGCTCAAAAATACGGTTAGTTCCACTCCGCTGAAAAAGTTCCTGTTAGTCAACATATAACTCAACTACTATAAATATCGATGTGTTCAATAATACCTAATAATGTTGTGATATGTACATATATATGTTGGTTGTGAATAAACTTAATGTCGTTCATTATTATTACAACGACTAATTACTCTTAGTGACAATTCTCCGATCAAATAATTCAAGAAATATTCAACTGTGTGTCAGGTATGTAATTACCTTCAATAATTTTCTCTTAGTGACAACTTTCTCTACGTAAATACAAAAATAGTTTGTTAGCCTACGAAATTCAATGATGGCAGAATACTCAAGAAGCTGTCGACTATGATGAGTACCAGGAGGGAGTGTTGGAATTCCAGCTATATATGATGGTCCTATCTCGTCTCCACCTTGGTACACTCTACAGTTAATAATACATACTATAATATTTCTGTGTGACTTCACGTAATCATGTAAACTCTGTGTGTCAGGAACTCACATTAAGATGAGTTCACTTCTGTTCTGTATCTCGTATGGTGAACATACAAAATATATTCTTCTCGTGATTAATTACTGTTTTATTGAATCGTCCAATAGATTATTTAGTTCACTTCTAAATGAACTAGCTCATTAGTTCTTTTTTTTTTAATAGTTTTCAGTTCTTATCAGTAGAGATGTGCGTTTTAATTCATTTGGCAGATTTAGTTCAACAGGTCTCGGTCTTTTGAATGAACGAAATGAGCTGCATGAATCAAACCTTTGAGTATGTATTATTTCATATGGAGAGCAATTTGTATACATTTTCTATACGTAGTTACTTTCAGACATAGAAAGCGCTTTCATTCCCCAAAAACGCTTACTATTTCGTTTCGTTTTTTGTTGATTGATAAGAAATTCCACTCATCCAGTGATTAACAATAATGTTGTGACGTATAAGAGTGAACTAGCTTGTAGGTCTATACAATATAACTTTGATTTGATAATATCTTTTAGTTCATCCTCATCTTTCAGTCTCGTTCATTTAGGTCTTTCAAAAGATTAGTTCAAATGAATTAGTTCTCGTTTAACCGACACATCTCTACTTATCAGTCTACTCTACTCATCCGTTGATTGTACTGAAGTTGAAGTAAGTAGCAGCCGATGAGTGGGTCAAACAATTAACCAATAGTTCTAGCATGAATTTATGAATACGAGTCGATCATAATATCATATAATAAATCAGTTAATTTAAATGATATGAGCCAATCATGAATCATCTGACTGAAGTGATCGAGTTGAAAAATTTACTGAACTACTGAACTAATTTGAACTAGTTCACTTTGGTGAAGCAGACTCAATGAACTAAATCTGCAAAATGAACTAAAATTCCCATTTCTATCTAGAATAATTGCGAGAGAACTAAACCTGAAATTTGGCTGAGACACCAACAGAGGTTAACTGAACATTATGTGAAAATTTTGTCGGAATTGAAAGTTTACTTTTCGAGGTATCGCAGAAATTCCTCAATTAGACTGACTTAACATCATTTGAATCATGCATTTTAAATAGAATTTCAGAAATATCTCTAGAAACAAACATGAGATTGAGCTGAAATTTTCCTGAAATGTTCACATATGCTAATGAAATACCTACGTTCGGTTTTAAAGATATTGCTGAAATGTCGTTAAATCTCATAATTAGGTGACGTGACAAGGATTCAATCAAGTTCATGGGATATTGATGAAGTTGAAATAAAAATATTACGGAGGATATTCTCAAAAGTTGTATTTTAATTTAAATAAAATAATCTCGCATAAAATAGGTTGAGGCCCATATTCACAAACGTCACTTTAACCTCCCTTCACTTAAACTTCATTTAAAAATGACTTTTGACACAATTTTGTAATTAAGAATGTGGTAACATTTTATTATTACATTATAACTCCCATACGAGATACAATGTTCCCAAATTTTTAAGTACAAAATTGTGCAAAAAACTTTTTTAAAGTGAAGTTTAAGTGAAGGGAGGTTAAAGTGATGTTTGTGAATATGGGCCCAAATCCTCTCTAATTTCTCATAATTCATCGTCAACCATAGACAAACAAGCAATAATATACTTTACATAAGCCAAAGTTCACACCAGGTCATTTTACTAGCTCGGTTTCAGGCTAGTAAAGTAGCGCAACTAAAAATGCCAACATTGTTGCGCCTTTTAATATCGTAGGACCATTGACTATATAGTATAATGGACTGCTAGAACTGATAAAATCTTGAAGGCAAACAATGCAGGCATTACTTTTTGAAAAAGGTACTTTGTGTGAAAACTGATCTTGTATTGAGTTATATTTTTGTGACTCCTAACAATATAAGCAGATACTAGTGAAATATTAGAACGCTATACCAATTTATTGTCTGAAATTAATGAGTGAAACGTTTGTATAATGATTTAAATTAATCGACGAACTATTCAGAATGTAAAAATGTAAGTTTTGGATAGAGTTCCTTTTTCTTGAAAAGTTTGAAGTAAGGTTTTCTTAAACCAAAAAATTCGGCTGTTAGATAAACACTTTCATCGTTCGCTGATTTGTTATCTGAAAAAAACGTCTTGAACTACCGTAAGAACTTGAGTGAGTCCTAAATGAGCTCTTTATTGACTCTATTTGTTTATTTGAATTCAGTATTTTTTCCAGCAGGTTGGCTTAAGTTCCAGGAGAACGATTAAAAAATTTAAAAATTGAACTGCTCAATTGTTTCAAACCATTAAGAAGTTTATTCGAATGGCTTGATAAGTATATAGGTATATATATATTAGCCCAGACATACGCTTTTCCAAGCTTTCTTCTTTGTATATTTGTTTAGATTAATGAAATGGGCCTCTGCTTTAAGGAATTATCAGGCATTTTTGTTACGGTTACTATAATAAGAAAATAATTTAATCATGAATTTTTTCGCCACATATATGTATCAGTATCATTCCTTACTCCAACACAAACATTATCTTTTAAATGCTGAATTATACCTTATCAATAACATGATTTATTACACTTCGAACAGTTCTGCATAATTGAAAATCAGAGTGTACAAAATTATGAGTGGAATGAAGTTCTAGTAAAGTATTACATATTTATGTCATTAATTATTCTGTAAACTTACAAATAATGCCATTTTATCATGTGTCAATGGTAAAGTAGAATAATAATTATGTGGCGACGGGTGGTTGTTGACGAACAAGTGTGTACTACACACTCGTCGACCATCTAGTGGGCCAGTGGATTATATCCATGAACTACATTTTTGTGCTCACGGATATAAATTTTGTCTATAAAGCTAAACTTGTTTACTGGGCTCAGCCCGCACATTCAATACATCGAACACGCAGCTGCCTAAATTGGTGTTTATGTGATGTCGTGTGTTACACCAACACACACACCCACAAATAAAATTAATTATCTTCAAACATAATTTTAATTACTAAAATAACGAAATATAAAAATTAATTTTTGGCTAGCTGGAATTGGAAATTTGGAATCTCTATCACTTATCACCAAAGGTCATTTTTTGTAAAAAGAACGCCTGTTAATAGTGCCTTCAGTGGTGTTCCATTGAACCCTATGCATTTCTTATCAGTTCTAGCAGTCCTTTAAGCTATATAGTCAAAGGGTTGACACGCCCACTGTCAACCAAGGTGAATGTTTGAACGCAGTAAGTGTGACAACCACAGTCAACTGCTTTTATGGCCTGAGTCAGGGGTGAATTTCCAATCGATATTGTTGTCACTTGGAGTGAATTTCTGATCGCCCTCCTGTTCTTACAAGACTTAATCAAAAATATCAAAATAGCTAACTTTGTGGCATAATTATCACAACAAAAATGGCCAATTTTTTCTTATTTAAACAAGTTGATATTTTGCACTACCAACTATAATTTTCTCAATAGTAATTGATAGACACAATTTTTATACTGGTAAAAATGTATCTGAAAAACTAAAATTTTGTAGTCAAAGAAAGCAAAATACGAATGTATGAGAATAATTATGTGAGAAATTACAAAAAAAATAAATCAATAGCCCAAAATCAACACTCAGAGAAATAAAATAGGTACCTTTAACAAATGATGAATGATTTCCTAACAATCCAGACTTGCTTTTACTCAATTCAGTGGTGATTTACCTGTAAATAATTTTGATTTATGTTATATTCACGACTCTATTAGCGATATTGGCAAAATTTGGCATTGAATTACTTGTGTTGGGATAAAATTCCCACACAACCTCATAACATGACTATATGCGTTTATAACTTTACTCAAACTGTAATAGAATATATTATATAATTTTATGCTTTGCCATGTGGCAGCACTGATTCCCAGCTGAAGAATAATTTGTTCAACAAACTTCTAGTCTTCTGCTGACATCTTGTACCTTATCAAAATACATTCGTGACAGTTCTTTTTCTGTGTTTCATTTTTCAATCCGATCATCAACTTTATTCCAAGATGATAGCAGAGCGCAGAATTGAAAAATACGTTTTATTTTAGTGGTGTGTACCGGTTTTTAAATAATTTTCAATTTATTAATTCACAATATAGTGAAGGGCTATGTCCCATTTAATGTTTGTTAATTTTTTCACGAAAAAGTGAAAGGCAAATGGCCGTTAAAATACAAATTGGTAATGATTAAAAAGTGAATGTGCAAGAATAAAATTTTCATGGGCTTTGCTCTAATTTTTTAATTAAATCAAAAACAAATGAGTACGGTAGCAAATCTATGGTCACCGACGCTGAGTACTAAAAGCAAGATTTGGAAGAAGAAAATCAACTTCGAATCGAATTTATGGTAAGGAAAACCCTCCAATTACATTAAAAATGGTTGGATAATATTTATGTTACATTGATTTTATGGTTGAGAATTGCATTTTTTCCATTTCTTCAACTACAAATTTGCATTTCACTGGATCTGGCGTCATCGGAAGTCGAGTTCCCATCGCTTTTGAACTTTTCAACGGACCAAGGATCGCAGAAAATCATTAGATAAGTTTAAAAATTTATTTATTAATTCATTTTACGTTTGATTTACTGTGTGTTTTTTCGTAATTTTGACCTTAAAGCGTATTTTTAAGCACATATTTTCAAAAAAATAGCCTAAAATTCATTGTTTTATGTTCAACTTTGTCATGAGTTTGAACTTGAACACTTTTGGAAAATTTTGCTTTGTTCAATTTTAAAGAATACTTGGTCTTATTATCGAGATAGTTATCTTGTACAAGCTTGCATGCTTGTCACAATAACTATTTTCAAGGACAAAATTATTTTATGATAACACTTCTCAAGCTGGCTTCATCCTGTCAAAAATTGACCATTGCTTATGTATACAGCAAGATAGCACAGGCGCTATGGCCTTTTTAATTGTCTATATAGACGACATGCTACTTACTAGCAACAATGAGGATTGGACGAATAATTTAATATCAGTTTTTGAAACATATTTCACGGTTAAAATGGAACAAGACCCAAAATTTTTTGTAGGTTTTGAAATTAAGCGTGACATTACATAAAAAACAGTCACCTTAACACAATTTAGATATATTGATAAGATACTCCAAAAATTTAAGATGACTGAAGCTAAACCCATATCTACGCCTATGGAGACAGGCTTAAAGATAAATAAACCTAAAAATGGCACGGATGATACCAAATATAGAGCGATGATTGGAAATCTGCTATATGTTGCGAGACTGACGAGACCAGACATCGCATTTTCAGTGAACTATTTCTCTTGTTTTCAGTCTGCATCTACACCCAAAATTAAAAATTACATTCGAAGAATTATCAGGTACTTAAAGTCCACATGGGACTATGCCTTGGTATTCCATTTGGATAAATCTCAAATAAAAGCTTTTGTCGACACATCATATGCCCCTGATGTCGAAGACACACCTATAGATATAAATAATTTGGAGAGAGGGCACTACATTTCTGGATATATGATCTTCGTTTGCTGTGACTTACTTAACTGGGCTGTCCATTGGCAAAGGACAGTTGCAGACTCGTTAACTACAGCTGAACTTATTGCATTGCATGATGCACTTCACAATATCACTGTAGTCTGGAGATTAGTGGAGAGCATTTTTTCTGTAACCAAACCCGTGCAGGTGTTTGAGGATAATATCTCAGCATCATGAATTGCATCAGGAGGTGGCCAGAAGCGATCCAGGTCTCTTGTGATTAAGTGTTATGCCTTGTTGGAGGCTTTTCAACAAAAAATCATTACTTTCAATGATATACGTTCATCTGATCAATTGGCAGACGTTCTTACAAAAGCCCTTGATCGGAAAACGCACAAAATATTAATTTCAGAGATACTCCGTGTAAGTCAACTTTTTTGATAATTTTTTTATTAACCCTTCAAAATTTCTGATGTTTTTGGGATTGAATTGCGAATGGATGTCGGTCTTCTAACATCTGTTGTAAACCGTGCGGTTCAAAAATTTGTTACACACAATTTATGTTTAAGTTTCATTTCATTAGGTTCCCTGTAGCAACTCTGCCTCTCTTATTGGTATTCAGTATCCCATTATTTTTCCACTGAGTCCAACAATAGTCTGTATCCTATAACTCAATCCTTCCCCATTTGAATAACTATATATATATATATTTTAAATTTAAGATGAATAATCATAGATTCTCTCTGACCATATCTTGGTAAGAATGCCGATATTGATACATAACCAATTTTATATTATATATGTTAAAATAAATAAATGCACAAAGCATAATAAATTGAAATTACCTACGCGTACACACAACTAGTCTATATCACGAATGTTATTTTATTTTATTTTTATATATTCATATGTGAACCATTTAAATTGACAACCATTATATATGTAATTGTTGCTTATTAATAGTGCTTTTGTTATATAACACTATATGTTTCATTTTTTTTACATTTGTGATTCACCTATATGTTTACCATTTTTTAATTCATATTTGTTGAACAAATACATTCGGTTATGTGGAATTGCAGGGGGTTGTTGTGATACAATTCCCACACAACCTCATAACATGACTATATGCGTTTATAACTTTACTCAAACTGTAATAGAATATATTATATAATTTTATGCTTTGCCATGTGGCAGCCCTGATTCCCGGCTGGGAAATAATTTGTTCAACAAACTTCTAGTCTTCTGCTGATATCTTGTACCTTATCAAAATACATTCGTGACAGTTCTTTTTCTGTGTTTCATTTTTCAATCCGATCTTCAACTTTATTCCAACAACTTGTTGACGTTGAATTACGTGTAGACTGGGTGTATTAAACTTAGAATTTGATGAAATATAGGGAATGGACTTCAACATGTTACCTCAGGAAATTATTTTCCCTGTCTCCAAGCTGGGGAAAAAATTACTCTCCCAAATACAAAATTAATTTTCTAAATGCATCGGGTAACACTTTTCCCTCCATGAGTAACCTTTCTGAACGCACCCCTGATAACACGTTGAAAATTTCAACCAATGAGAGTGGTGTATTTATTATCATTACATTTACAGGGTAAAAAATCCAAATATGCTAAGAAGCTTGTTTCTTTGGCCTTTCAGTACATTGGGAAAACGTAAATTTCACATAAAACAATAAAAATCATCAATAAAATTAATAAAAAAATTTTAAACTGTAAAATTTCTTAAATTTAACATAAATGTTAATGAATTTAATCATGAACTGTTGGATACAAAAAGGTGTATTACCAGACTCATATCTGTAAGACAAAATGAAATTGTTGTCAATTATTTTAATATTTTTTGATTGACATTGTTGTTCACTACTCCCATCCACTATATTCATTCATAACATTAAATTAGGTACATACATACATAACGACATAATATACCTAGATAATAAATATGCTTGATGGGAGTGGGAAGAGAGATTCCCTAGGTTCAAATTTGTCAGGGATCTAACATTGAAAAAAAAAGAAAATTAAGCTTTTCCTTTAAAAATCTACTGAAAAAATCCCAAAAAAATATACTGGCTTGAATCACCTGAGTGAGCTTTTAATTTAAAAGTAACTTCTTTTCTTGAAACTACAATATCGCAGAACTTTTAACATATCAATATTAGAAACCTTTAAGCCACCATTACACTAAAGAAACAACTAACAGCGAAATATTTCTGTATTAGTGTTTACAACGATTTGATACAAGTACTTGCACCAGATTTTTTTTTCCTTATAATTCAACAAATTTATGATCTTTATGACGAAAATCTAGGATAACAAATCGGTAATAATTGTACTAAGTTTAAACATTTACATGTGTTCATTGTACAGGTAAATTTACGTATGATTTTAGTAACGCAGACTTGACCACTTTCATTGGAAAACTTTTTGTATTCAACACAGGAAGTGACGATAATGCGAATGATCTAAAAGAGTGATTTTCAACGAAAAGAAAAATAAAAAATTTAAAATGTACGAAACATAAAAGTTAAAAAGAATTTTTTCGATTGTACATTACATCAATACACAGTTTTAGCAAAATGGAATGAGAAATACACATTTTTTATCTATAACACGAAAAAGTTACAATCAGCAGCATATTTTATTCTTAACAAATTATAATGTAAAAAGTGAAAGCCTAATTTAGAAACAGAAAGAAATTTAATCAGCCGGCATTTATAATTTGAAATCACAAGTCTTCGTCGTCTTCGGGTAGTGCTGTGTCTTGCGCTTCCTATTTTGGGACAGACACACATTCAGTTACATGTATGGAGGGAAAATTACAAGAAAGGTTTATTTTGAAAATTAGAAAGCGTATCAATACCTTCAAATCTTTCTCAATTTGGGTTTGCCATTGCGGATCCATTGTAATTTCGGGAGGTACCAACGCTGGCATAGCTACGAACTCTAGATTTGGATCACCTATTAATTTACGTGCAAGCCACAGGAACGGTTTTTCAAAGTTGTAATTACTTTTTGCACTTATGTCGTAATACTATAAAAAGTGGAATAATTAAGATGTTACATTACATTCATTGACATACCACAGCTACATCATATCAAAATACCTACTTGTAAATTTTTCTTTCTATGAAAAACTATTGTTTTAGCTTTGACTTTACGGTCCTTGATATCGACTTTATTTCCACACAAGACAATTGGAATATTCTCACAAACACGAACAAGGTCTCGATGCCAATTGGGTACATTTTTGTACGTGACACGACTAGTTACATCGAACATGACAATAGCACATTGACCCTAAGGCAATTAATATAAAATACAATAACAGTTACGTAAATTGAAAATGATAGCTGATACTCGAGAGAGCGTAAACAAATGACTTGAAGAACAAACCTGGATATAATAACCGTCACGTAATCCACCGAATTTTTCTTGACCGGCAGTATCCCACACATTGAAGCGAATTGCTCCACGATTAGTGTGGAATACCAATGGATGAACTTCAACGCCAAGAGTTGCGACATATTTCTTCTCAAATTCACCAGTCAAATGTCGTTTAACGAATGTTGTTTTACCGGTACCACCATCTCCGACAAGGACACATTTGAACGTTGGCATATCATCGCCCATTGTGAAATAATTTTATCTGCAAAAATCCAGTTGATCGTTAAATACGCTAAAGAAAGGCATATAAGAAGCTCAACAGGTTAATTAGATAAAAATATTCACGGGAAAAACTCAGAAGATGAACGACAAGCTTCCCGCCATGAACAAACTATTTATTCAAATTTTGTAATTCGATAAGAAAACTATCGTCAGAAGAAATAGAAACAAACAATAAAATATGATGGGACACAGATAATAACACAATATAAATGCATTACTTACATGTTATTTCGTCTTATAATATGAAGTAATATTGTAAATATAATTGATGTTGAAAAGGGTTTTAATTTTCTAGTGTAACGAATTATTACGAATTCGGCGAGAAATTAACGAAACTCTGGCTCATAAGTTAACGTTTCAAGAAAAAAAGAAAGGCATGGCGCGGTAAGATGTAGAACTGAGACTTGGTCACCATAAATTATAGGCATACAAAACCAGCCATTTTGTTCACCAGTGTCTTAGAAAAAAATCGGTTTGATTAGGAAATGGAAATTCCACAAGAAGCGCTAAATTCGCCTTATACTATCATAGTGCACAATATGAAAAGAGGACTATGTATTTTTTCCATGTATTTTTCCACAAGAAAAGAAGAGTTTAAATTGATTTTCTGAGAATAGAAAAAACTTTAATATGAACAATCACTAATTTTCAGAGGATAATCTTTAAATTCTATCAAACTGTAACCATAAAAACTCATTTCTAAAAGAAGTTTTTGCATTACAAATTCAATAAATTTATATCTACTATACTATGTATGGACTGCTCAACAACAGTTGATGAGACTTCAGAAATGAAATAAACACCTGAGGTAGGGAAAAGAAAACATATGTAGAAAAAGGCTATTTCAACAAACATCAGAGAGAGAAAGCTAATACCAAAATCAGTTTTTCTCTCTTTCTAACAGTCTCACTCTTTTGTGATTAGTATGGAGGTCCTTTCCTGTATACTCTTTAATTTCTCCATACCACAGGTCTTTGTTTCACATTATTTGTATTGTCCTGTGGCCCATATGAAGTTAGAGAACTAGCCCTAATGTAGTAATATATGTATAATCAAAGGCATTATCCTGTTTTTAGACAATTAATATTTTTGCCACAAATGCCTACATTTGTGTTGGGAGAAAATCCCACACTACCTCATATCTGTACATTATATGTTCACACAATGCTTGACCAGTACACATGTCTGTAATATATTTTTGTTCTTCCCTATCAGTAGCACTGAGCTGGTGTATCAAATATATTTTTGACTCTGACGAACATTCAGTTCACTATATGTGTTCTTCTACCATTTTCAAATACAAACGAGTTGGTTCTTAAAAAACATTTCTTTTCATGTCCAATCCTCTATCTTTCCCAATAATTTGTGATGTAGTATTGTTTTAATGTTCATCATTTAGCAAACCTGCTTGTTAGAAGTCATTTATTGGCAAAACATCATGTTAAGTTCAGTTAATTTTGCTTTTAAACTTATTTAAAGCCTGTTTGCAAATTTGCCAAACATTTTTGTTATTATGAATTGTTCGTGTTGAAACATCATTAATGGTGGACATAATAAAAGAATGTGTCATCTGAAACTTGTGTTTTAATTTCATTTTGATCTAAAACTTCAATTTAATCAACAGGTTATGGGCCCAGATAGGTCCCTAACCATTGTGATATATTTTTTATAGTTGTTAGAAATGATGTGAACTTAAAACTTCACTAAATGACCGAAACAATGAGAAAATGACTCCATTAAGTAGAGGAATTTAAATGAAGACGAAATATAGAACCAATTTGATGAATAATTAAAACACTTTAAATAAAATATCTTGAGAAAATATATTGCACATAATGTTATAACCAAGAAGGTTTTTAGTTGACTGAGAACAAGTACATAATCAGTAAAGATGTGAGTGTATATCGATAACACTAATCACAAAATATCGATATCTATATAAAATTATTTCATGATTTGGGTAATATTGCCAATATGCTCCCTCAAATCATGGAAAGTCGGTATACATATGAAAAAATTTTAAAAATTCAAAAACATATACATTGTTTAAAAAGGTCAGGTTAAAAAAGCAAAAGCAAATTCACAACATAAATATCAGTTAAAAAATACCTGACAAAAAACAAACTTTATGACTATAAATAAGTTATTCTAGATTTATGTACTGAACAAAAATTTTGTGAGTCACAATAGGAAGATTCTTAGTCAAAACATCACTAACTTGATGATTGGTGTCAATGTACCTAAAATCAAATAATTTGTTCGCAAAAAAATCACACACAAAGTGATACTTTGTATCTATATGTTTGTTTCATTTGGTATTCCACTTGGAGGTTTTGACCATTGACAAACAGCTTTGGTTATCTTCGAATATAACACATTTATTAGTAAAGTCTATACGAAAATTAGACAAAAGACGTAACCACAACCCCTAAAGTGAAGATTCACAAATAGCAATCAATTCATTTTCTGTACTTGATAAAGCTACAGTGGGTTGTTTTTTGCTGCTCTACGAAATTAAATTATCATGAACAGAAATGGATCGTCTGGTTGTTATACAATTTGCCCAATTGGCATCTGAGTACATTTTTAAAATATCATCACAATTTACTTTACAGTTATACGTTAACGTTAAATCCTTCGTTGTCACTAAATACTTTAAAACCCTAAAAAGACATGCAAAGTGTTCATTGGTTGATGCTCCCTAAAACTGAGAGAAATATGAAATTGAAAAACAAATACCGGGATGAGACCCTAACATAATATACATTAGACAGCCGATTAACTTTTGATAATTTTTATTTTCTTTATTATTTGGTGCATTTAAAGTTCTCTCTAATTGAAGACGAGGTTGAATCGGTGAGTATACCAGTTTGCAATTTATTGCATTAAAATATCTAGCAACTGATTCAATTAATTTTGTTTGGTCTATTTTTAAAATTTCTTTTTCTTTATTATAAGTTACATTTATCCCTAAATATTTGCTGACATAAGACAATATCCTTGCATTTAAAATGATTACAGATCACCTGTTTAAAATGTTTTACTAGTCTTAAATTATTGGAAGCAATTAGGATGTCATCTACGTATGTAATTAAATATACAAGCGCATTATTTTGTGAATAAACAGAGACATTCATCGGCTTTGGAAGCCTTAAAATTTTGAGAAATTAAAAAATTACTGAACATAGTGTTCCAGACCTTAGGCGCTTGCTTTAGACCATATAAAGAACGATTTAATTTTAATACATTATCATTACGTTTTATATTCAAATGAGTCCAGTCTGGAATTTCTAAAAATATAGATTTATCAATTTTACCATTAAGAAAAGCATTGCATATATCAAGTTGATGAATGTGGAAGTTGAGTCTGTTCCATATTGAAAGAAAGGCACAAACAGTAGACAATTTTGCTACAGGAGAAAAAACTTCATTGAAGTTAAAACCTCTCTCTTGTTGAAAGCTGCGAGCAACAATGTGAGCTTTATGTAAAACATTACCATTACTATCTGCCCTTTTTGTAAAAATCCACAGACATGTTATTGTAGATGTTTGCAACAGATGTTTTACCACATTCCACATCTGGTTTGATAACAGGGCAGCAATCTCAAGTTCGATTGCCTTCTTCCATTTATCAGCTTTGGGTGATTGCATGTTGGTTTTCTTCTCAAAATCCATGATCACGTGTTCGAGGTATCAGGCTTTTAATTGCCAAAAAACAAATGAAAAAAATACAGACGAATAGAAAGCACATTAATACACTACCAAGGCTTAGAAAAATTCAGGATCTAACATGACAGCCTTCAGCTATGCCCTTGAGATGTTTTATTATCCTGCGCTATTTTAGTAGTCTGCATACTAATGCGTTCTTCACTAATATTTTTATGTTTTGCTTGCAGAATATTCTTCGGGATTGAAATAATTAATTTTTTGTAATTCGAGGTACTTGGTAAGTCCGGTTATCGATGTAATTCAACGTCAGGTTGTCTGTTTTGTACTTCTAGATCTGATTGTCTATCACCGTATTAGGAACTGTGACTGTTTCTGTTGATTCACCTCTGATACTGTCTGAGGTAATTGTGATGACTGAAAAATATTTTACTTTTGGGTGTAATATTGTGCTAGTAGTATCATCTGATACTGGTTCATCAACTATAGCACCATTTGTGGAAACAGTAGGAACACCGTTGGTATTGATTAATTCTGAATTAGAATCTACTAACATATCGAGCATTGCTGGAGTAGCTGAGTAAAGTTGAACTGCATAATCTCCATTTTCCTTTACAGTATACCGGCACCACAACAGATTATCTTTATATTTAATTCTGCCACCAATTACGAGCAACAGATTTCAGATTAGATATGTTTGTTTTTACTTGATCAAATCATGAAATAACTTGAAATACATGAGAAAATACACTTAATTTATTAAAAAAAGAACACTAACCATAATTAACATATTATCGCCATATTGCATACAATATTAGGAGTGAGCGTCACCTCTTGACCAGAAAACAACATATGATATAGTATCACAGATAAAAATGACGAGAACTTGACTGTTGCAAATCTCTTTGACTATACAGAATTAACATGGACTGCTACTTGATTGAAAAATACGTACAAAATTTTGTTATCAATTGCCAAGACATAGGAGGAAAAAGTTAGCCGGGTTGGGTTGATAATGATTTCAATGTCTTTGCGCAGTAATTTTGTTTAGAATAGAAATTATGAAAATTTAATTTAATACCATAGAAAATTCTTCTACTTATTACTTTCTCATTAATAAAAATTTAAAAATTTAATTAATTCAGTTCAACCTCAAATTTCAGCAATATTTTACTGTTTTACAAATCCTTATCATACCCAACCCGACTAACTTCATCTTACATCTTCTAACATCATTCTTATCACAAATAGCAGTCCATGTTAATTCTGTACAGTCAAAGGCAAATCTTGATTCCAGTAGTACCAACTATTGGTATCTAACACCCCCTTCAAGGCGAGTGTCAAGCCGTTTTTATTGGAACATCTTGATAATGAATTTTCTTGACTATCACAGCAGCTTGAGGAATCACAGGAACTTGAGTAATCACAGGAACTTGAGTTTACTTAATCTTAACAAAACATAACGAGTATGACGCTCTAAAAACAAAACAAACTTAAATTCTTAAACTTTGGTCATAATAATAAACAAAATTGAGCAAATAAAATTACAAAATTAATTGACCAGAGAACTAAAAAAAAGGAAAAGCGTCAAAATTAACAAACAAAATGAGAATCATAAAATTAATACTAGGTAATGAGTCACCTGCAAACAAAATAATATTAGTATTTTCAAATAAAAATGATACTTAAAAATAATAAGTCTTCCTGAAAATAAAAGAACACATGATTAAGCAGGAACAAAACAAATATAAAAATATAAAAAGTATCTGAAAGGAAAATACAATTATTAATATTATTCTTGATCGAATGTTCGAATTCATCTTGATGGAATACATCTGGAACAATAAACAGATTTATTAGTATTTCATCAAATTACACAGATGAGTTCATCAGTTTGCTTGATATCAACTTGGTCTTGATAATAAAAGAGAAAAACTTGATTTAATAAAAATGTCGACTCTTGAGAAAACTTAATTTACTTGAACTAAACTTGTCATTATTTCTTGAGGTTAGAGTCAATATTATATCATAATTTTGAGTCTAGATATCGATCGATGAATTATATTCAGCAAAGCAGGAAAATACGAAACTCGTACCTAATTTGGAATTATCCGAACTTGACTAATTATTTTTTTGATTCTTAAACTTGAAACTTGATTTACTTGACTGTTAAGATTTTCCTAAAACTTATACAACTTTCAAATTTTTTAAAAATTTCTTCTATTTATGAATAACAGAAGTTTAACGAATTTTCATTAATGAATAACAAAAATTTTATTAGCTTGACTTGATTTGAACAATAGAGATAGTAACTTGATGAATTAAAGTTTATGGTTATACTTGAGTGACTCTCTTGACTTACCATCTTAATTGCTTAAGAGTTTTTCACGTAAAAACTCATTTGCTGAGCCGTAAGAGGTTTTGTTAAAATATCAGCAACTTGATTATTTGTTGATATGTGAACTATTTTGAGTAGGTTATTACGAACATACTGTTTTACCTTGAGATATCGACGTTTGATATGTGTGAGTTTACCATGATTATAGAAAATAGATAATAAGTTACAGGTGGACTGATTATCTGCATACACGGTAACTTGGGTTTTGAACTGAAAAAAAGTTTCTTCAGTTAACTTACTACAATATAGCATATGACTTGAAGCAACAGCAACAGCTACAAACTCAGCCTCAGTAGTTGACTCAGCAATTACATCTTCTGCTGCCCCAAGCAATTGTATTACCAAATTGTTTAATACAATAGCCAGTAGTGGATTTTCTTGATTTATCGGCTGCGAAGTCAGCATCAACATGTGCAACAATATATTCATCAGGACTTGAGTATGTTAAACCTAATGTCGGAGTGTGTTTTAAGTAATGAACTACATGACTTACCAAAGTACGATGTAACTCCGTAGGTTTTTCTTGAAATTGAGCTAAGAAACTTACCACAAAAGAAATATCTGGGGGAGTTGTATTAGCTGGATATAAGAGTGACCCAATAGCCGTCCAATAAGATTTATAAGGAGGTAGGGGTGTTTCTTGAATTTTTGGAAAATTGGTGAAAGAATTCATTGGAACTAAACATTCACCACAATTTTCTAACTTGAAATCGTGAATTAAGGTTTTGATGTAATCCTCTTGATGTAAATGAAGATTACCAGTGTTATTGTCAATTTCAATTTTAAAACCAATATAACGACTTGGGGAACCTAAGTTCTTGACTTCAAAATTTTCTTGGATAGACTTGAAAGCATCTTGAACAACTAGATCGCTAGAGCCCATAATTAAAATGTCATCAACATAAGCTAACATTATGACAAAATTATTACCACTTGATTTCATAAAAATGCAGCCTTGACATAATAATGGTACCAAACCCTTACTCTTGAGAATTCTTGAAAATTTTACATACCATGACCTAGGTGCAGTAGCTAACCCATACACAGCTTTATTTAACTTGAGTGGAGATCAATACCCTGAGGTATTGAAGTATATTTATCTTGATCAATTTCGCTGTTGAGAAAAGCAGTCTTGATATCTAGCTGTGTAATTCTTAACTTAAGTTTGCAAGCTAAAGAAAAGAACCAACAGATTGTGGTTGCAGTTGCAGTAGGTGAGTAAGTATCTTGAGTAGAATATTTCTCTTGATCAACAGCACCAACTATTACAAGGCGAGCTTTGAAAGCTCCATCAGGCTTAATGGTAAAAATCCACTTCCACAGAAGTAGTTGATGACCCTTAGTTGATGATTTTGGGACAATACGCCAAACTTGTAACAATTTAGAGACTTGATTTCTTGAGTAATTGCTTCCTTCCATTTGGGCCAGTCAGGTGATTTTAATGTCTCTTTATATGATTGAGGTGCATTAGGAGAAGAAACCTCTGTTTCATCTCTTTTATTATTCCCATCAGAGATACAAAGAATTTGCATTGAGCCATCAATCACTTGACTTTCTTGAGACAGATCCCAATTATAATCAATTTTGATTATCTCATCTTGGGAATTATCTTCACCAACTTGAACTTGAACAACAGGAGGAGCAATATCTTGATTGGGAGTTGGACTTGAATTTACTTGATTTTCTATCAAACCATCATTACAAGCAACGTTAGTAGATAGAGAATTATCTTGATTTTCAACTTGAGTTAAATTTTCATCACGAAAATCTAAATCTTGGTTACTAAATTCTTGAATTGTTTCTTGACGTTCATTAATTGCATCCCTAAATGTTTTACTTTCGTCGAATTTGACATTACAAGAAACGTTAGTCTTTTTAGTAGCAGGATTATATAAAATATAACCTGTTTTAGTGTATCCTACTAAATATTATTTTCGACGAGTAGGTTGATTTGACAGAGGAGTGGAAGGATTAGACGTCACTTTCCTTGAATATTCTTGACATTTCGGAGTAGTTTCCGAAGGTTTAGCGGATGTAGACTTCTTCCTTTCAACGTATTCCAATAAGGAAGTACAATGTGTCTCCTCCGACAAGTCTTCACCAACTCGAGTACACAAATTATTGATAACCACCGCAAACGAAGGGTTTAATTTTTGTATTTACTTGATAAGCCAGAAAGAGGGTGGAAAAACTTGACCAAATTCCACTAAACTTTGTCGAGTGGCATCGAACTTTGATAGGAACAAAATTAGTTCCATATTTTCTACGTACTTGAGATCATCCAGACAATTCATAATAGCAATCATATCATGAATCGTCTTATTGCTGTACTGCCTCTTGAGTTCACAAAATATTTCACACAACAACTCAAGATGAAATATCAGTGTCTTGATCAGTTGGGCCACGTTCATGCAAATCAAATTTGGAACCTGAGCATCAACACCTCGCCGAATATTTTCGGGTAAATCGAGGTGTTCAGCTCTCGGATGTTTGATCCATTCGATCACGTTGGCAGCAGCTAAATGGTTCTTGATATCCCATTCCCACATCTTGAAATTTTGCTTAACCTTCAGCTTTTCATTATTTCCATACATACGTAATGGAATTAGTGGGACCATTTGAAATTGTCCCATCGTCGGGTAACATTGATATTGAAACGATGTATTCTTTGGAGTATAAACATTACTCGGCAAACTTGACCCCACTTGACTTCCGTTACATATGTAAGGACTTGAATCATGAAAAGTCGAAGGATAACTTGATAAATAGGGTGTAGGCATAAGGCCTGCTCTTGATTCTTGAAAATCTGGTATAAAACCAGAACTTGAATCTTGACCAACGGTTACAAAACCAGATGGGGGAGCAATATTTTTAATTTCTTGATTCGAAGTACTTGACAAAATTCTTGATGGAGTTTTCAAAAAATCGAGTGTGGCCAATGCATTCAATGCGGAATCAACAATCATATTATCGAAATATGATGGATTCACACATGTCGTACGATTTTCCGCCGATACACTTGAATAAATTAAACTATTATTTGCTTGACTTGAAGTGGCCGACGGTGAGTTACTTGATATTGATATTGCTTGATTTGAAACCACACTTGAATAACTTGACGACGGTGTTGTGACAGTTGTTTCTTGATGATTCTTATCAACCGGAGTAGATACTTGAGGCACTGATTGACCAGGTTGAACCTTTTAACAATTTTTCCAGAATCGGAGAACGTAATTGTTAAGTTTGGTTCAGCGTCAGTCTCCGATGAATTTTTAATTTTGCCAGCCATTTCCAACAATTTGCAAACCAGTGGCAAATCTTGAATTTGGACGACTTTGTCCACGGAATCAGTGCTTACGGTACTTATTACTGGGTTGAAAGTAACCTTCTTGATTTTTGACTGTTGCTTCCTCTTGACAACAGGTAGGCTTGGAGCTTGAGATCGACCACCACAACGAGTTTTTGGAGCCACAGAAACAAATTTCAGCATTCAAAATACGCAAAAATTCTTGAAACAAACTTGAAAAATTAATTTAACTTGATTATCGAACTTGATAATTAGGTATTAATTTACAACTTGATCGATAACAAAGGCGCAAACACGCGAACACACTTGAACTCTGCTACCACTTTATATTTAATTCTGCCACCAATTATGAGCAACCGATTTCAGATTAAATATGTTTTTTTTTACTTAATCAAATCATGAAATAACTTGAAATAAATGAGAAAATACACTTAACTTATTAAAAAAAAAAACACTAACCATAATTATCATATTATCGCCATATTGCATACAAGATTAGGAGTGAGCGTCCCCTCTTGACCAGAAAGCAACATATGATATAGTATCATAGATAAAAACGACGAGAACTTGACTATTGCAAATCCTGATTCCAGTAGTACCAACTACTGGTATCTAACAATTATCCGCGAAGACAACACAAAACAAAATCTACTGAAGAGCTATGCTCTTTTTTTGACCAAGAAATGAAGTGGATGTTAATACTCACAATCATCCTTATGTTGAACAAGAATATGGCCATCATACATCAATGGCATTCCTGATCTAGTATCTGACACAATATTATAATTCATTTTTATATAATTTAGGACACAATATAATTTAAAATTCTCACAAAAATCAACTTGTCACGTCAACTATTGAAAGTCAGTTAATTCAAAACATTTGAATATGATAACAAATTTATTTAAAGGTCATGGTTGACTGTTATTTGTGTTTGGAAATAACTTGGTTGTCTACCACAACCAAGGGACAACCATTCATCACCTTAAGTTATTTGGAAAAGGGTGTGGCCTAATGGACAACCGTTTTAATTTTCAGTCATGTGATAATCAATTATGGTTGCGCACTTGTTACCCCGAATTACATTTTGTTGGGATACAATTCCCTCACTACCTCATAAATATAATGATATAGACTTATACCTAACATGTAAATAATATAAATATAACATTTTCATATTTTATATGTGGCGACACTGATTTCCACCTTACAGTTTTTTCCATCTTTGATCAACGGAGATTGTTCTCCATTTGTCAGTCGTTACAATGTCACAAAATAAATATTTTAGTTTACAGTTTTCTTAATGTGTTTATTTTTTAAAAGATCTCAACTCTCCTCAACACATTTTTAAACACCCTCTTGGTTGGTTTTCCATACCATGAGCTGTTCTCATAAATGATCTACTTCGGCCAAATTCTCAATTTTGATGAAAGATTTGGTTCCCAAGTGTTGACTGCAGTTCCATTTGTTTTTATAGTTGAATTACTATATTTTTACTAAACAAAAGGTATTTCATGCACTTTTCAAAAAAAGAGTAAAGTTTGACATAGAACACAAAATTCACTAATTCACAAACATAAAAGATTTTTAACTTCTGGTAGACAACCGTTTATTTAGTTGATGGCACAAAGCCATTCACCCTGAAAGAAAAAAAAGAAAGAAGAATTTAATTAATTAACACATTTTACATTGAAAACGACTTTTTCTAAGTACTGTACTCTGCTAACATGTTGAGGTATTTTGAAGATCACTCACAAAAAAAGAACGTTTTCAGTTATCATTTTATTTCACAAAAGTATAAAATCGACTAATGGTCAATGAAAATCATTGTGATTGTCAGAGTTTAATATTTTCCATATTTGGAAATCAGTGCTTCCAATTCGATGGAACAAGAATTAATTCATGTATTTTATTTATATAGGTATGTCAAAGTGTACACAAATAAAGTAGTGGAGTTGGTTAGTGAGGAATTGTATTCCAACAAAAATTTAAAAAATTCATAAATTAACACATTTCTTATTTGAAAAAGCATTTTTCATTTCCCACACTTTGCTAGCATATTGGGAATGGATTGAGGACCAAATATGAGAAGAAACACTTTTTAAGAACCAACTCGTATGTATTCCAAAATGGTGTAAAAACATGGGATGGGTTAAAGTTAAAAATGTATTTGATACACAAAGTCAGTGCTGCCAATGGGGAAGTACAAAAGTATATTATATATTTGTGTATACTCAAACTGTATACAAGTTATGCATATATGTGAACAAATAAAGTACAATTATGAGGTAGTGTGGGATTGTCTCCCAACACATATTATTCTATGCGTAGAATATGGGTGTAGGTGTAGAATACATTTCTACATTTCCATTTCTGTCGAAAACCAAGGTCCAAAACATAAAATATGTGAACAACGTCAAACCTGTCTGTCACAAACAAACCCTTGAACACGAGGATGGTGCTTTGAAAATATATGTAAGTTCGTTTCCGGGTATTCCACTCGATCTAATTTGCACGTAAATAAGGTTTTGTGAACTCGTAATCAAAAGCAGAGTTTATTGACACGATTAAAATACGGTAGTGAAATTAGAAAATTCAAGATTATTATACACAAAGAAACGAACGAAGATACGACTAAGTTTTATCTGTCTTTCTGAAATGGCGATTAACGGACAAATGAATGAATGAATGAATGAATTCGATAAATGAAATCGACGTTTGTTACAAAAGAAAAATAGTCATGTTGAGTCTGGTCAAAAATGATGTCATTTAACAAAGGATGGTCGAGTCGATAATACATGAAATGACGTAACTTAAAGATAACAAGATCGGAATGGTAAATATTAGATAGTCGAATTGTGTTGATTTCTTAATGTGGGTCAAACAAAAATAAACATTACGAATTCATGAAAGAACGAGAGTAACAAACAAAATTGTAGTCATTCGAAAAAGAAGAGTGTTCTTTTTACATATATATATGATGGAGATGACATTGTTAGATACCACTTTGTACAGTGTCATCTAATAATTCACAGTCGAGACATTTCTACTAACCAAGTTCTTTGTTCTCCATGTTTTTATCTGTAATCTATACTGATGATGATTTGTACTTTTGTTTATCTCGTTATACAATTTTCAACCCCATTTGGTAGACATTACATAATTTTATGTTTTAAGTTTTGTGTCTTTCTTTTATGGCATAACTGTGTTTAAATTGTTTTCTGGAGTGCTTTTAAACCAAGTGTATGAGTACTTACATAATATAAAGGACATGCTGCTGTTTTACAATGGGATTGACTGTTGTGAACATCTACACAGAGCATGTGTTCACTGACGTACAAATTACCCCATATCAATCAACATCAATTAATCAGAATAATCAGATTCTCCAGAATGGGGTAATTTGTAGTCTAATGTTTATAAACAAATGTACCTGACAATATTTTCTTCCAATCAGATTTTTAGGAAGGAAAACACTTGGGCCCATATTTGTAAACTTCATTTTAACCTCACTTCACTTAAATTTCACTTTGAAAGAGTTTGTTACACAATTTCGTACCTAAAAATGTGGGAACATTGTGTCTCTCATGAGAGTTCCAATGTGAAAATAAAATGTTACCACACTCTCAGATACAAAATTGTACCAAAAGTCATTTTTAAGTGAAGTTTAAGTGAAGGAAAGTTAAAGTGTGATGTGAGGTAAAGTATGTGAGGACCAAAAAAGAACATGAGACTTTAATTCACGATTAAATTTATTAGCAGACTAAAAACATATTCGAGAGTAAAATACAATTTAGTATACTGTGAGAATGGTATCTACGTACAAGTATTACTTAAAGTAAATAAGAAAGAATATATAAGCAAGAGATAGAACTCTCAGATATATAATACAGGTTTAGAACCTGTTGATAGTTATCGATATAACTATCGATATACATTCATATACATATCGATACAAGACATCGAGAACCTCAAGAATTTACTACACCATGTTTTATATTAAGTACGTTACAGTTTGTCCGTTGTACTCTTTGACTATATAGCCTAATGGACTGCTAGAATTGATAAGAAATACGTAGGGTTAAGTGGAACACCGCTGAAGCCACTGTTAACAGTCGTTCTTTTTACAAAAAACGACCTTTGGTGATGAGTGAAAGTACAAACACGTAGTGAAACTTAACAGAATATTGTTCGCTCACTGCTTATATTGTTAGGAGTCACAAAAATATAACTGAATACAAATTCAGTTTTCACACAAAGTACCTTTTTCAAAAAGTAACGCCTGCATTGTTTGGCTTCAAGATTTTATCAGTTCTAGCAGTCTATTAAGCTGTATAGTCAAAGGTTGTACTCACACAATAAACATACATAGTTCCTCGTGTACATATTTATTCTTACATATACAATGGTGAAGCACAGCGTTATCGGTAATCAAAAGTAGGGGAAGCGATTTGTGAGAGAAGATACAGAACAAGGATCGAAAGAACTTGAGAATTTTTACTTTAACGACATTTTATTGCAGACTGAAATATATTTTACAAACGAAATATGAAATGGCGAAGAAACAGCATTATAGGTTTGAGAAGAGTAGGGGAAGCGATTCGTGTATGAGTGATCGTATGACGTATATATATAGTTATGATGATGATGATGATGATGAAGACATATGGTGGGATTTCTGTTACAACACCCCCCTGAAATCTTACCGTTCGAGTTCTTCATCATCTTGTTTGCTGAAAGTAAGCGAATTATTATTATTATTAAAAAAAAAAATTTAAATACAAAAATAGAGAATGTAGAATTAAAAAATAAATAAAAATAAAAATTATTGAGATCGTATTATTTCGACATTATTGTGGTAACTTTGGTCCCTAAAAAAATTTTGTTTTGCTGTGCTTCGAAAAAAAAGGATTAATCGAATAAAATAAATAGAATACAATAAATAAATAATATGGTAACATGCATATAATATTCAATAATGGTATATCATATATAAAAATGGTGGTGTGTAAAAAAAAATTATTATAATAGTATAAAAATTAGTAACATGCAAAAAATAATCAAGTATTGTGAGTAATAGATGATTCATTCATCGTGTATTTTAAAAGAAAAAGAAAAAGAGAAAAAAATATTCACAAACATATATTACATGAAGGAGAGAAAAAAAAATAAAGAAAAGAAAAATTGACAAAGGTATTTCCGATTAGGGTTCGATGAATTTGAAAGAATGTTACATTTCGTATCTTATCTTAAAAGTATGACATGTAAAAGATTGTAGAGTAATATACGTTGCATTGCTTATTATCTTTCCTATGTTGCTATTGTATTTGAATTGGCGTCTAACATGTTTTACGATAAGGCAACTTCATCGATTTATCTTAATTGCAGTCATGTAATGGGTTTTAATCTTTATTGTGTTTATTGTTGGTGGATTTCCTTTCATCATTCGTGTGGGAATATTTCGTATATTTCTCTCATGCCTGTTTGAAAATGTATAGGGTTTTTATTATGCAAATTGTAGGGTTTATTCTTGCTCGATTTTAATGCTGTTTTCTTTGTTGCATTTTTTGAAAATTCGAGTATCTATTTCTTGCAAGAATTTTCTAGTAAAAGGTTATTGTTAAGTACTATTTTTGCAATAATTGAAGGTTGATTTTTCAGCACTTATTTTCATGTTACGACTTATATTTGGACTTGGGACGACTTGTACTTTGAAGGGAATATTTTCTATATATTATTATTTGAAATAAACGAATTTTTGTATATTATATGTATATATTGGTGTCATTTAATATTTTGACAATTATATTATCGAATTTTGTGCGATCTAAAGATTTGGTCAAAATATCGGCCAATTGATTTTCCAAACTCACAGTCCTAAAAAATATTATTTTTTCCTCTAATGTTTCTAATATCTAGTAACATTTAATCATTAGAGCTCTCAATTTTTTCTGACTTCCCCCCGAACATATTTTTTGGGTGGAAATATTGTCTTCCATTATATTGACGATCAATTTTTCTCCAAAAATTTCATAATTCATATACTGTATAACTTTTATTGTATCTAAGGTGTCAAAAACTGCAATCATTTCTGCTGCAGTACTTGATGAGGCGTGAATTGTTTGCTTAGAGCAATTCCACTCCACCAAGTCTCCATTAGCAAATAACATAAATCCAGTTATTGACTTACCTTTTCTCAGATTATTTAATTCTATATTTGTTTCATCAACCTGGGGTGCATATGAGGCATCGATATAGGCCTGTATGCCATCCCCTTCTGATTTGTATATTAAATTATAATTTTTTGTTGTATTGACATACCTAAAAATTTGTTTTACGTAATTTTTGAGTGTGTCATTGGAATTATTTTGGAAATGGGAGAAGAAGTTGATTGGAAATAATATGTCCGGCCTTGTGAGTCTTGCTAAATATGATAGCCCTCCTATCATCGACCTATACTCAGTGTCATCTCTACCATTTTCTATTTTATCTATTTTTAAACCTGTTTCCATAGGGGTGTTAGTATTTTTTAATTCTGAGATTCCAAATTTTTTTAACGTTTTTTCTATGTGTTTGTATTGTGAAAGTATTATCGTATTGTTTTCAATATTTCTGACTATTTCTAGACCCACAAAAAATCTAGGATTATTTATGATTGTGATTGTAAAATCCTTTTGCAATTCCTCATTTATTTTAGTAATGGATAATTGCGAATTGGATGCAATCAATATGTCATCCACATATGTTAAAAAATATATTTTTTCATCATTATTATTTATTATGTATAAGCATCTATCACTTTTTGTTCCTGTAAAGCCCATATCCTTTACTTTCATATCCAATAAATCGTACCGCGATATGCTGGATGTTTTTAATCCATAAATTGATTTCTTCAATTCGAGTACCTGGTTTGTATTTATATTTATCCCTTCAGGTCTCCTTACAAAAATAGGTTTATTATTGGTGAATTTAAATAGGCGGTTTTTACATCATATTGTACGAGTATTAGTTTTTCCTTATTAACTATAGATAATAACCATCTTATAGTTCCAATTGATGCTACTGGGCCATGGGTTTTGGCAATACCATATTCTGTTTGATCTTTAAAACCTCTCGCCACAAGTCTCACTTTCGGTTTTGGATTTCCTAATTCATCAAATTTTATTGTGAAAATCCAACGTGTATCTATAAGTTTTTGGCAATCATAATTTACTATTTCCCATACTTTCATGTCATCGAGAGAATTAAATTCGTCATTTATGGCCTTAATCCAATCCTCTCTAAATGGGTTTGTATTTATTTCAGAAAAAGTTTTTGGTATATTGTCTTCTATATATATTTTATTATATTTTATATTAATATTCATGATAATTGGGTTGATTATGCCTAAATCATATTCATAATCTGCCAATTTTATTGTAAGTGGTTTATCATTTATTTGTAAAGATTTTATGTTTTGTGTTTCATCTATTTTTACATCACATGAAATATAGGATTTTGTGTTATAAGGGTCTCTAAGACAGTATCCCGTATTTGTATAGCCCATCATTATATTTTTTTCTGCCCTATGCGCTAATTTTGGGTCGATCTTATTTTTTAATTTTGATTTGGCCTTCGTAGCATTTTGTCTTCTGACTTCTATAGGTATATGTCTATATGTTAATGCTCCGACAAATTTAAGATTTTTTAAATTCGGTTTCATCCCATAAAATAATTTTTGGGTGTTTTAAATCCCTCGTTTGCTTTTGTTGGTGATCTATTAATTAAATAAGCTGAGGTCACCACAGCATAAGACCAGTATTTTATGTCATGATTGGCATCAATTAACATGGCTCGTACTCTTCTCATTAAAGTCTGATTCTGCCTTTTGGCAATACCATTCAATTTGGGTGAGTATGGCACTACATAGTCCATTGTTATACCAACCTCATTACAATAATTTACTATCTTAGCATCGGTATACTCCCTTGCATTATCACATCTTATTGTTCCTATAGGGTATTCTGGGAATTTGTTTCTCATTGATACTATGATATTTGTTACCTGGCGTTTATTAGCAATAGGCATAACAAAGGTATATTTTGAAAAATGATCTATGAACGTTAAAATATATCATTGATTTGCCACTGAGGGCGTAAATGGACCCATAATATCTGAGGACGCTATCTCTAATTTTCTACTTGGTTTAGTTCTAATCCCTGTATGTCCTAATCTCGAGTTATTTGCAATGCAGCATATTTGGCAGTTTGTGAAATCTTCATTCCTAAAGTTTAAATTTTCAGGAATGCCAACTGCTAAGGTTTTTAATTTTTGCAAATATCTGGCATTTAAATGCCCAAGCCTCCTATGTATTAGTAGTTTTTTATTAATATTATTATTTATTTGTGTTTTATTAGTATCATTATTGTTTTCATTATTTTCTATTATTATTTCCTCATTTTCACCCCCCTGAGGTGATTTGGTATTGGTATCATCTTGAATTTCTAATTCCACAGTAAATTCATCCCATTCATCATTTATATTTTGAGTGACTGGGGCACATATTATATTTTGTTCGTCCCTATTAATATCCTCTATTTGTGTTTTATTATTATTTTTGATATTATAATATATATAAAAAATTCCTTCCTCCTTTTTTGCAGTCATAATTATTTCTGCATTTTCAATAAAATAAATATTTGCAATATCTTTCTGTTGATCGATATTGATTATTCCAGTATTTGTTATTTTTATTGCTGAAATAATATCTAGATTTAGATCTGGCACATAATGAACGTCGTTCAATTCTATCAATGACTGAATTTTGTTGAGATTTTTGACTTTGATCACCATCCTACCTGTATGAGTGGCATATAAAAATGTATTTTTCCCTGCACATTGCAACTTGATTGGGGTCACAAATTTTTTAACATCTACTAATTTATTAAAATCAGATGTCAGATGCACCTCTGCAGCCCCATCTAAAATTGCTTTGTGGTTCAATATTGTATAGTTGAGTTCATTATCATTATTATTATTTTTTTTTAATTAATTCATTTAATAACCATTCATTATTATCGTGATTGAATTTCTTAATCATGCAAGACATTTTTACTTGCTGTTCTATATTATCTTTTTTATTAGTATTGGGTTGACTTATAATTGTTTTTGGGGGATAATTTCCCTGACTATTATTTGTATTATCATTATTTGTATTATCATTATTTGTATTTGATTGTGCATTACCATTACCACAATTTTGTGCTATGTGCCCAAATTGCCCACATTTATAACATTTCGTGTTATTACAATTATAATTCCTACCATTTCCTCTATAATTATTACCTCTATAGTTTGAATTTCCTCGATAATTATTCCCTCTATAATTTCCATTATTATTATTTCCATTTTTATTCATATTAAGATTTTGGTTTTGGTTTATTTCATTATCATTACCATTATTGTTTCCTCCATTATTATTATTATTATTACAATTCCCATTTCTTTAACCATTATGACCATTGCCATTACCTCTATAATTATTATTTCTACCCCTATAATTATATCTATTATTATTTCCATTATTTCTAAATTTATTATTTGATTGATTATTATTATTATTATTCTGCTTTTTCAATGTCTGATCCCTAAATTTTTGATCAGAGTCTTCTCTCAATATTCTCTTAAAATTATCTATGTTTTTTTCATTTGGAGGTAAATTTTCAAATTGCATTTTTGCTATTGCCTGTTCGTAACATAAGGCTAATTGCAAATTTTCCAACTCTTCCATTTCAGTAACTTCCTTACCACTGTCTCGTACATCAGTGACCAGTTCATCCCACTTTTTCAAAAAACCTTTCATATTTCCTCCTGGTTGGAATCTAAACTCCATCCATTTGGCCTTTGCCATGTTAGCAGTGACTGAAGTTTTTGTACCATAAATATTATCCAATTTTTTTAACATTAAAATGGCGGTATTGCAATCTCTTATTTGCTTTGTGATTTCATTTGACACTCTCAAGTACAAATGCCTTTGCATTGTCTTGCATTTTGCAATAATTCA